>OZ057404.1:25861072-25891993 GCA_964056735.1 Allodiplogaster pararmata | reverse complement strand
GACTACATATGTGTGTATGTAGAATAGCTTAAGAGCTTAGTGTATACAGGCTGACCAAAAAGTACCTGGACAAATGTAAATGTTTGTAATTCGTTTCAAAATAGAAATTATTTCTTGGTATCATGAAATATTTTTTCACAATATGTAGCGAATAGTTTTGCACAACCATGTTCAATATCGCAACCTCTAGCGTGAACGCATGCTTTGAGACGACGCTCGTATCCATTTGCCAGTGACCGCTTGTAGTCGTTGTCGAGTTCTTCCCATGCCTTCAGAAGGGCAGCACGCAGGTAACTGAGAGTGAGTTGCTCGATAGCTCCAACCTCCGCCTGCATGACACTCACGACGCTTAAGTCAAGCGGAAGCTCGGAGTGTGTGTGCCCAACCCACTCTTGGGCGATCTTTGACTTGTTGGCAGGTTTTGAGTCCTGTTGGGACTTCCAATAGGTTTCATGATAGTGTGTCCTACTCAAGAGTTCTTCCACGTCTTCAAGAATCTTCTCTACATAATCTATCTTCACACCGGAGCGACGAAAACCAACGGTGTTTTGCCTGTTGCGCAAACACCTCAACAAACCATGATGTACTTGGAATGGCTGCTTCTTCCGACAGTGATTCCATGCTCAACAGCTTCATTACGATCGAAGGCAAGCATTCTATCGGTTTGAGAATTCACCGACATCTATACGGTGAAAATGTTTTACCCGTCCACAGCGTAAGGAGATGCTTGGCCCACGCACATCCTTGCCACAGATCTTTACAGCGATGATGTCAGAGAAGCATCTGTCGAGCATCTAATTCGTGTCGTTTTGCATCCTGTAGATGCATTTTGCATCCTGTAGATGCATTTTGCATCTCAAGACGGGTTTTGATTATGAGTCGTGTCGATTCACGGGAGATACTGATTGACGCAACATTCTCCCTCATGGATTGTCGAGGATTGCGTGTTATGCGTTTCCGGAGAACGCTCCTCATCTGAGGTGTATCGGCTGCTCTAGGTCGACCTCTTCTTGCACGGTTCTTGCAATCGCCAGTCTCCAGAAAACGATCGATGGTTTCATAAACACTTGACCATGGAGCACGCGATGTATCCTCTTGTATCACCAGAGTTTCACAGTGCAACAATCGCAGTACGGAGAGGTATTGATTTGGCAATACCATTGAAAAAGCTATAGTCATGAAACTTGAACCGAAAAACCAACGGTCTCAGAACATTATCAGGGGAAAATGAGAATAAAAAAGGGTAGACTGTGTCGTGCAATAGAGCGTTAACATTTGTTCAGATACTTTTTGGTCACATTGTATAAAAATGTAGACCAATTTCCGCGTTCACAGGACTGGAAAAATAAATGTCCGTTTGTGAGTTCGAGGCAGAGTAGAGAAGAGAAGACTATTGGCAGTGTGTAAGTTTGTGCTTTGAGTGACCGGATAAACCAAAACTCTTTCAAATTCATTCAATGAGTGTTTATTCCAAGGGTTACAATTACTGCGCCGTGTTTACTTGGTTATATGTAAAGTTAAAAATGGAATTTTTAACATTGTCTTTGTACATACTTGATGTACAGAGACAATCTTTTTAAAAAATTCAACCGTTGTGCAAAAGTCATGGAAAATCCGGATTAAGATGGAAATCTCTTTATAAGTTTGCTCGTTTACAGAGAGAAAGAAATGTGGATTAATGACACTTTGTGATTTTGAACTGAAGACATATGAAACATTGCCAACTTGAAGAGAAGATAGATGATACTTTCTCAATTCGAAGACAAGACGTATGACACTTAGTCATTCAATTGTTTTCGTGACAAGATATACAAGAGAAGACAAATAAGGCTGTGGTGATTCGTGTGTTGTAGCGACTAAAGAACATGCCAAAAACGCATTTAAGAGAAGCGAAACGCCCCTGGGTGAAGAACTGTAACGCACACTATTTCTCTGCCGCTAACTCTTCGTCTTCATCACTTTGTTCTGCTCTCTCCACCTCGAACCTTTCCATATCTTTCTATCACATTATCACTTTATCATTTATACCCTCTCTTGCTAGCTCTAGTTTTCCTTCTCTCTTTTACCTGTCCGTCTCTTTTTTCCTCCCCTTTACCTCTTTCAAGTTTCATTGTGGGCATTGCACAGCGCGAATAGGTAAGTCAGCCGAGAAGGAAAGCTTTCTTCCGTTGTCCGATCAAGAGTGATATATGTATATCTTTGGATACCTGAAGTCATAGAAAAGTTTAAGAATTTCTCGTATTATTACCGCATTATTGAGTGCATTTGAGATGAGGTACTTACACATCACATCTACCTCATAGTCATAATCATATGGACATGTGCACTTGTTTGTCGAGCATCTGAAACTTTCCATCGGTACATACATAATTATTTTTATATTTTTTTCTCAAATTTTCATCTCTCTCTTTCTGTTTTCATTTTCCTATACATTTTTCTCAATCTATTTTCCTCTGGCTTATTCTATCTTTAGTTTCTCTTTCCACTACTCTATGTTTATTCGTATCTATCCATCTCTACTCTGACTCTGCTTTGTCCATTCTCCCAACTACCACACCCACCTTTCTATCGCCGACGATCTCTCCCGTTCACTAGCTAATATGATGTTCTCTCTTCACCCCAATTCCAGGTAATTTCTCAATTTCAAATCGGGTTGCTTTCTCAGAAGTAGTAAGTGAGTGAAAACTTGTTTACAGGCTTGATATTTCTTTTCTGTTTTATATGTCAACCGTTTTTATTATTATTTTTTCAAGATTGTTTTGTTTTGATGTTATATGAATTTTGTTTTTTTCAATAAATTTTTCAATTTATTCCCTTCGAAATCTGACATTGCAAAGAAGCTTGTAGAATATTAGGGACTAACTCATTCTGAACAATGTTACAGCGATAAAAGACAATCTGTTACCTAACTAAAAGTTTTAACAAAACAAGTTTTTTCGTTTCGTTTCACTATCTGTTATTTCTTATTTCTGCTGGAGTAAATGTTGCTATTCATTGTTTTCGACTCGGCAGTTTTATCGTTTGACACATAAAGACAGATAAACAGATATAATATAAAAATTTAAACGAACTGTGCTTTTTTTGTTGAGAATTTCGTACGTATGAATAAGTTTTGATGGACCAAATACCAGCCTTCACTTTGAAAGTATTTGTATGTTTAATGACTAAACTATGTAAGTCCTTGCCTTTCCAAGTTGCGATTTTCATCCTGCGAAATGATTAATTTCTAAGGTGTAATTTCACTTCTTTCCTCAATAAAAATTGAACTTTCAATAGCGCGGGACACTATTGATGAGAAGAACAAAAAAGTTTATCATCTGTCTGAAAAAAAGAAGGGCGTGTTTTAGATAGAAAGAGGATTAACCGTGCCGTATCATTCGAATACTCACGAGATTTATTTCCATGAATTTTATCAGAGGTCCACATTCCCTTTAAGAGATCAAAGACTGAAAGAAATATGAACTAACTCAGATAAAATGACGTTTTTTTTTTTAAAAATTTTTTTCCTGTTCTGAACCTCTATCAATAATAAAGTATCTCAGTTTGAACGAATATGAGGTTTACAATAACTGAATCTACAGAAAGTGTTCTGAGGAAGTCTTAGGCCTTCTTGAACTTTGCTCGATAATCATTGCTGCATTGATGCGCATCGTTTCGTGCTTTTTCACCTGTTCTTGCCTATGAATGGGTTATTTTTTCCGCATTCATTCTGTGTATGTAAAATACGGAAAAATTAAAGAAAAAACATAAATATTTCTACTTTCTCATTGTTGACACGGACTGCGTAATTTTTAAATATAGTTCAACTAACTCATTTGTACCAATTCAACGCGTTATAGACAAAGATTTCCAGTTCAAACTGTTAATTTATTACTTTTTTGAATCATTTATTTTGGAGCTTCGGTTTTTTTGAAAACTAAAAAAAATATGTACAGTACCGCCCAAAATGTTATAATATATAGGGTTATTGAACATAACTTTTTTCAAAAAAAACGAATGAAGATCAAATTTTCAGATATTTTCTACAAGCCAAATTCACATGTTTCGAGTTATAGAACAAGTTTGGAAAATGCTTTATTAGGTTTATTCGTAAAAAAAAATGGAAATAGTAAAAAGTGCTTATAGAGATGTTCAGTTTTTTCGAAGTAATAAAACAAATATTCTAGTATTTGGTGGCATATCCTTTCGAGTCAATGACTGCCTGACATCTACGAGGCATAGAATCAATCAAAGAGTCAATGGTTGCCTGCGAAATCGCCTTCCATTCCTCCTCTAGCTGCTTAAACTTTTCATCAGCATTTCTGCATGTTCTTCCCGTCAATTTTCGTTGCAAATGTTCCCATAAATTTTCGATGATGTTCAAATCGGGAGACTGGCTCGGCCAGTCCAAAACATCCACATGCCGACGGCGAAACCAGTTCTGAACGTGCTGAGATCGATGTTTCGGGTCGTTATCTTGTTGAAAGGTGAACCCACGGCCGAATTTGGAGAGGGCCCAAGGGCGCATAGTGCTTTCCATTATGTTCTCATAGCCGTAACGATCGAGATTTCCGACAATACGTCTAATTGGACCCATACCGCTGGCGGAAAAACAGCCCCAGACCATCACAGAACCACCGCCATGTTTGACTGTGAGCGACTGGTATTGCGGCAGGAAACGCTTGCCCGCTGGACGTCTTACCCACCTCAGACCGTCACTGCAGAACATATTAAACTTGGATTCATCGCTCCAAACAATCTGAGACCACTCACGGCGTGTCCAACTGAGGTGATCCTTAGCCCACTGAACTCGAACTTTACGATTTTTTTCGCTGATGAAAGGCTTCTTGGCAGGCCGCCTTCCATTCAGTCCAGCGGCTTGCAAACGGCGTTTGATGGTAGTTATTGAAGGAGCAGGAGTCGCGGACGTTGATATGACAGCTTGAATGTCTGTAGCAGTGCGTTTCGGGTCTTCGCGAGATGCGCGCAGGATGCTTCGGTCCATGTACCTCGAAGTTACGCGGGGTCTCCCCGAACTTGTCTTCACGATGACTCGTCCCTGCAATTTTTTTGTGATCCAAAGTTATTCAGTTGTAGAAAATTCGTTTACCTGGGTTCGAAAAAGCCGGAGGATATGGGAGATAGCGCTCTGAGTTACCCCGAACTGCTGAGCGAGCTCGCTCTGTGACCGGCCCTGTTTCGCCCCAGCCACAACAGCTTCTTGCATTCTTTTACTTGTATTTCGATGTCCAACAGTTCGAACCATGACTTGAAACAAAATTTTTATGAATGAAGTTCGGTAAACAAAAAAAAAAATCAACTAAAAAAAATCATGGAGAAAAACTGAAAAATGGAAGATATACCAATTTCGGTGTATTTCCTGGAGATAAATAATGAATCACTCAAAACGACGTCCGGTACGGTACAGACACCCAAAAAAACTTCTGTGAAAGTTTGAGCTTTGAATTTTATCTTTGAAAAAAGTTATTTTCAATAACCCTATATATTATAACATTTTGGGCGGTACTGTACCATTTGAAAAGTGCACGCGAACATTATATTCCTCGAACAGAGAACACAATGCATCCAATTCTTTCGAGAAGATTATTTTTATTACCGCAAGTAAGATAGCAAATAGTTTTTTGCTCAGTTACTGTTTCATTTGTCTTCCTTGTCTAGCTTCTCTTTTTTGTTTCGTAACATGCACATCTCTGAAAGTTCTCTCACTCACTCACTCACTCACTCACTCACTCTCTCTCTCTCTCTCTCTCTCTCTCTCTTTCTCTGTCACCTAACTCTACATCTTTCTCTGTCACCTAACTCTACATCTTTCTTTCTCTCTAATTCTCTCTGTTTTTCTCTCTCCGCTCTCTCCCTCTCTCCTTCACCTCTCTCTCTCTCTCTCTCTCTCTCTCTCTCTCTCTCTCTCTCTCTCTCTCTCTCTCTCTCTCTCTCTCTCTCTCTTTGTTCTCTCTCAATACTCTTTGTAAGATTGAAAGATTACAGAGCATCTAGACAAACTCTCATATATGTGGTCTGTTTTTGTCGTCGGTTTGATTCCAAGTTTTCCTTTCTTTTTTGAATCTCATATTTTTTTGCAGGCTTCAGCAGCAGCCACGGCAATCAACACAAAGCAATCGTACACCTTACAGCTGGTTATACGTGCTCCTAGTCACGAATTAAGCACAGGTCTTTCAAGTCGGGAAGGCCCCGAATCAGCTTCTCAAGTTCCCAGTATTTGCTGCGAAAGTCTCTCACCGTTGACTAGGCTGTTGCCCAAGTTCGTCTCAGAAATTTTTCAGCCAACGTCTATCATTAGCGCAGCCAATACCTTCTGTGACATTACTCACGGGTCTCCGCTTCTGAGAATCCCCATCCTTCGCCTAGATGGCTCGCCAGTCCTTGGACTCTGAGCCGTTGCTTGCGCGGTCATCGACGTCCCTACCATCCTCGGAAAGACGAAGAGCATCATCTGACTTTTCCTCTACTGCGGCAAAACTCTCCTTCATTACGCTCACGATAGTATTGATAGCGAGTTTTCCTTCGGAGGCGGAGGGTGCTCCGGCCCATTGCCGTGCCTGCAAAGACTGCCCAAATCCTAAAAGCAACCTTCAGTCTTCGAATGCGTCAGTTTTTTTCAAATTGGCGGAAGTCCACGATTGTCCGAGTAAGGCGGAGTATTTATAATTATCAATATTTTTAGCTCCAAAAGCTCTTTTTTCAAAGCCATGCGAGATAGGTTTTCCGTGTAAAATTGAATGCTTCATGGATTACTTCTCATCAAGTTACAGTACTTGTGAGCAAAAATTCACCCAGAAAAAGAGTTATAAAAAAGTCCTTCCAAGAAGTGAGTTTAAAATCTGTTACCAATAACAGAAAACGCGAATTAAGTCTTTTTACCCGAGGAAGAATGAGTTGCTTTTTTTTGATATTCTAGTCCAAGAGACTTTTTTTGAAGGGAATCAGAACCCCAAAATATCGGAAGTTCATAAAATTTTTGTAAAAGATATTTCATTTTTGTTCTCTTATTTTCGAAACTTCCATTTTGAGTTTTCGGTGAAAGTTGAAAACTCATCCTAGAAACCAAACTTCCGGTGCGGCTGTGCGAGGTGTTGATCTTTCCAATCAAACGAAGAGAGACACAAAATATGCCTCATTGCAATATCCACCTTTTGCATTTGTTCTCTGTCGCACTTTTCACCCGCTGACCATTTTTTCCTGCACTTTTCTGACCATTTTTTCCTGCACTTTTCTGACCATTTTTTCCTGCACTTTTCTGACCATTTTTTCCTGCACTTTTCTGACCATTTTTTCCTGCACTTTTCTGACCATTTTTTCCTGCACTTTTCTGACCATTTTTTCCTGCACTTTTCTGACCATTTTTTCCTGCACTTTTCTGACCATTTTTTCCTGCACTTTTCATCGCAATTCATGCGTGGTTTTCTCTGCCTTTTTCTTGTTCTTACGTTCTTCACTCGCTTTTTTTCTATTCCTCTCTTAATATTTCTTAAATTTTCATTATAATTTTTCTCTGTATTGTTGATATCTGAAAAGGCCCTCTCTATATTTTACTTCACAAATGTTTTCTCTCCTCTCTCACTTCGACTCTCTCTCTCTTCCATTCTCTTTCTCTCTAGCTATTCCTCTACTTCTCTTCTTCTTTACCGTATCTGTTCTCAACGTCTGTTTCGGCTGTTTCTGCTCCACTAGACGGAATACAATATTTCAACGCGTCAACTTTTTCTTCTTGAGATCTTCGAGTTGATTTCACAAATTCTCTTTCCTATCTCTAATGATACTTTTTTCTATCCTTTCTCTGTTCGTTTCTGCAAGAATGATATTCTAGCGCTTCCGGTGCTGCGAATGGTCTATCAAGAACTAGGAGATATAACCGGGGCGCTTGAATGAATACGTGCGGCTCTCTCTCTAACTATCTCTTCATCTCCCTCTTGTCAACACCTTCAATTCTACTCTTACCTCTGTTCTCTATGTTTCTCTCTCTTTCTATCTGTACTATTTTACTTTGCTTTCTTTGTCTTGCTCCCTCTTTCGTTCTCTCTCTTGTCATCTATTTTTCTCCTTTTTTGGTGCTCTGTTTCTCTTTCTTCTCCCCTAAAGCCCTTTCGTTTAGATATTTCTCTTTCTTCGAATCATAGTTTCCTTCAAATAGCTCTATTTAGTTTTTCTCACTAAAATCTTCATTTTCAAATCTCAAAACTGTTTTTCAATCGCAAAATATTTCATTCCGTTTATACTCCATCTTCTACTTTCGTTTCCAAGCTTTTTTTGCAGATTACAATGCCATATATGTACTTACGGCAAATCAAATAGAATTCTGAAGAAAGCAGAACATATAGACTCAACAGGCTTACGGTAAAAGACGCGTGTGCAGTCTGGAGGAGAAGATAAAACAGAGAGAGATTCGTATAATGAGTATTGAAGCTGAGTGACATGAAAACATGCGTAGTCGGGTTCGAAAGCTATTGAAACATTGAGAACCTTTAAATAAGTTTCAAGGATTTAATTGGTCGGGTTTATCATTTCCTCTTCACACTGACTTCTACTTTTCTCTACTTCATCGAATTACGAGATTTCTCTTCTGTCTTCTTGGGACTCAAGACTTCGTGTATCTCTTCGGTATGAGGTTGAAACGCTAAGTGGTCTACCAAGACTCTTCAGTGCAACGCCACAGTTGCTTATTCCTCTTCCGAAGATTTTCTACTTTTTCATTTTCTCATTGTCAACCATGTTAGCGATGACCCTGAACCAGTTGTCCTTTGGCGATAAAGAATATCAATCAATCAATTACTCACTACAAATGGAAAACATTCTCAAAAGACTTTATCGCCTCATTTCAAACTCTTCAGTAACTCTAGAATGGGAAAATTTATAGGAAAAAAAACACGATTCAATGAAGATTTTTTAGAAGAAAAAAAAACCATTCACTGAGGATTTTGAAAAGTTTGCCCCCAGAAAAAAAAAGATTACTTAATCAATTGATGCGATTTGAAGCAAGATTTTTCTTTGATGCAGATCTATCTGAAAAGATTTCTTATAGACTGAGGCTTGTGAGATATTTATAGGCTTGTCAGACTTGTGGGAAAAAGCGAGAGTGTTATCGAGAGACCACAGTTAACATAATGTAGCCGAGATGTATTCTGTCTCAACCTATTCTCGAAACACGTCCATCGCCGAGCGCCTCTCAGACTAATCGCGAAAAAAAAACCCGTAACAAGAAAGGGAATGTGAGTGGTTATGCGAAAAAAAAGGAAGGCAAAAAAAGTAAACGTAAGTCTAGGTGACTAAAATAGAGATTAGTGTGGAGACGAAACAGAGATAAGTCTGGGTGACAATGAAACGATAGAGCCATGAAATTATTGCATTAAATTTGTATCAAAAGCCTAAATCCTGATACATTTACTCTCAATACTTTGGCTGCTCTCTCTCTCTCTCTCTCTCTCTCTCTCTCTCTCTCTCTCTCTCTCTCTCTCTCTCTCTCTCTCTCTCTCTCTGTGTGTGTGTTTCCTCTATACATATATGTATTTACATAAATCCTGCTTTATATTATTATAGTAAAAAAAGTAAAAGAGGTGAAAAATTAAATTTATTTAAATTTTTAACATATACTACCAATACTGTTTTACTTTTTCCCGGAGACAAACATATGTACATATATTTTACTATGGATCTTTCCCTTCTTCGCTAGGTTTGAAAATTAAGCTGCCAGGGCATGAAGTTTAAATCAACACCCGTTCGACTGGATGAAACAAGTAGTTTTTGCCAATCGATATCCGTTCATTTAATGACCTTTTTTTCCAAAAAGATTTGCTTTACATATTCCCGGAGGCAAACAGGAACTGAGAAAAAAACACATCACTCAGCTGAGGTCGTGAAAGATGATGCAATCATTCGATTATCTTGTCATCATTCTCTCTCTCTCTGTCTGTCTTCCTTTACTTTTCTCTCTTTCTCTTTTCCAATTACTGGCTATTTCACTCCTCCCTTCTTTTTTTAACGTTTTCAGCTTCTTTCTTTTCACCTCATTTTGCTGATTCAATTCCTAGCTTCTTTTATTTTTTGGACCATTTCACCAGAAGACAAAAGAAAATCACTAAGTACCTACTTACCCATTTCCATTAAAAGACGAGTCTTTCCTTCCTTTCAACAATTCACATACACGATGCTGATCTTTTTCAAAGAGTCGAGGATGAAAATTTTTTGGGTAGCAATGCACTGCTAATCTTTAAAAATACATCACTCGCCTTTTTCCAAAACAAAAACCATTTTTTGATAGAAGTTTTGAATCTGGAAATTTGTCTAGAAACTTAAATAAAACCTTGTGTAATTATTCTATTCTTCAGCTCAAGATAAATCTACGAGGCTTCACACCAATGCACAAACTTTACTTTAAAGTTCAGCTCATCGTTTGACGTAGACTAGTCTCCAAAAAAAACAAGCTGTCAACTTTGAACGAATCCAATCCTCTTGATTTAAAAAGAGCTTGAGGTTTTCGGGACCAAAAACGCGAAAATTTTAGAGTAATTTTTCCAAGTAAAAAACTCGAAAAAAGCGAAAAAAAAAGTTTTTTTCCCTTTAAAACTTTCTAAACTTTTGTTTAGTGCAAAAGCTATTATGTCTAAAAAGTTTTTTCTCTCGTGAATTTTTTTATTCTAGAATCCAAAGTCTTCGCATGTTTTTTTGATACTAACAAAGAGGTGAACAACATTTATTTGACCAGAGCTTTAAAATAATTGAGACTTACCAATGACGCCCTTTTTGCTTTAAGGGTGAGTATTTGAACAAGTCAGAAAAATAAACAACAATGCGTGATTTCTCAAAAACAAAATTCGTTTTATATTTATGCTGTTTTGGCTCTTATTTCCTGATGGGCAGGCATACCCTGAGTATTTTCTTGCATTTTTGATACGGTCTCGTTAGCCTAAGCCGTACGCCATCGTTAGCGTAAACTTTTGATGAGCCTAAGCGTTTTTTGATGTAAATTTTTTTGTAGAATTTTTTTCAAGAATTGGTGTCCCTGATGCTCAAAATGATCACCTATGAAGAAAGTTTTCAAAACCGTAGCGTGTGAAGCCAATTTTCGTCTAGTATTACACACACAAAAAAGCGTATTAATAGTCATACTTTCGAAAGCATGAAAATAGAACTATATACTTTAAAAGTATTCCAAATCGTTCCGCACACAAGTTTTACTATTCATAAGTTTGAAGTATGAATAGTATTAAAATGAGAGTCTGCTAGGGATACTTTGAAAGCATGCTGTCTACACAATGAAAGTATGCTAAATATACCTTGAAAGTGTATTGTCTACAAAAAAATGTATGTATGTTGTTTTTGGGTTTTTCATTCAAAATTTTTATTTGTTTCCCGAAGGGCCTTTTCTTCCGCAAAGGCGTTCCCGAAGGGCCTTTTTCAAGGAGCGCTCCAGAACCAAAAATTTTTCCCGAGGCCTTTCTTCCAGAATTGCTGGGTTGATTGATTCACACGATACGATTCGTATGTGTGCTTTCCCGTATAAAGTAATCGAGATAATAAGTTAAGTAACCGAGATAATAATGACTGTATACTTATAGAGCAACCTAAGTCAACCGGGTATGCAGATTGGATAAGTGCCAAGAAAAGGAAGAGAACCACCAAAACATACTTTCAAAATTATCATATTCACTCATTGATTGTATGCCCTTTCCAGCATTCTTTCATACTTACGCTCATGAATACTTTCGAATTGTTACTATTCATAAACCACATATATGCCTTTTTTAAAGCAAACTTCCCCAGACTCATCCTTTTTTGTGGGTGCAATGTCTGCAAGACAAGACGCAGGGTATGCCCATCAGGGAATAAGAGCCGTTGTTTTTTTTTACTACAGTTAATCTCACAACATACTTTCTGAAAAATTTTCACTACAGGATTTGAAGAAACCGAAGTCTTCAAATAATGCGTTTTCTTTGAATTAGGGAAAGGCCTCTAACACTCGCACTCAATTACTCTTCACTAAAAATCCAGTTGCGCTTCGAAAAAGTATTTTTTTCAAAAACGCGTTAGATATGCATTAGAAAGAATGGAGCAAAATCAAAAACTGCATATTGTGTTGATAAATAGTATTCAAACCATCCTGCATCCCAGTAAACATCCAAGTTTTTTACCAGAAACGATTTAGAGCTCATAAAAATTTTTTCGATTCCCTTCAATGCCTTCAAAAAATCGAAATTTTTTTTAAAAAATCGAAAAACTCGAAAACGAAAAAACACCATTTTTGTTCGCGACATCTTTTGCGAGATTTGAATTGGTCTGGTTGTGTCTGGGTGGGCCTACGTTACTGAAAATTATTGTTCTCAGGTAAAAAGGTAAAATAATCTTCAAGAATAGAACCTAAACAAAACCATAGAGTGACCTGGGTACAAAACCATAGAGTGACCTGGGTACAAAACCATAGAGTGACCTGGGTACAAAACCATAGAGTGACCTGGGTACAAAACCATAGAGTGACCTGGGTACAAAACCATAGAGTGTGACCTGGGTACAAAACCATAGAGTGACCTGGGTACAAACCATAGAGTGACCTGGGTACAAAACCATAGAGTGAACTGGGTACAAAACCATAGAGTGACCTGGGTACAAAACCATAGAGTGACCTGGGTACAAAACCATAGAGTGACCTGGGTACAAAACCATAGAGTGAACTGGGTACAAAACCATAGAGTGACCTGGGTACAAAACCATAGAGTGACCTGGGTACAAAACCATAGAGTGACCTGGGTACAAAACCATAGAGTGACCTGGGTACAAAACCATAGAGTGACCTGGGTACAAAACCATAGAGTGACCTGGGTACAAAACCATAGAGTGACCTGGGTACAAAACCATAGAGTGACCTGGGTACAAAACCATAGAGTGACCTGGGTACAAAACCATAGAGTGACCTGGGTACAAAACCATAGAGTGACCTGGGTACCAAACCATAGAGTGACCTGGGTACAAAACCATAGAGTGACCTGGGTACAAAACCATAGAGTGACCTGGGTACAAAACCATAGAGTGACCTGGGTACAAAACCATAGAGTGACCTGGGTACAAAACCATAGAGTGACCTGGGTATTAAAAAAGTTCTTTTAGGAGTCGCTTGACATTTTTGTTATTTTCGGTTAGGCAAACATGTGTTCATTTGCTTCTGAATTTCATTTGCTCTTTCTTTTCTAACGGCCTGAATCTTATTTGTCTTAAACTCTTTTCCTTCTCTTACTTGTTCCGTTTTATCTTTTATCATGCCCTGTTCTTCTTCTATGTACTTTCTTAACTCTCTTTCTCTCTCTCTCTATCTATATTTTTTTCTCTGACCTTTTTATCTTTTTTACTGAAAAAAAACTTTTTATTTCTTTCTGTCCTTTAACCAATTATCAGTTGGACATGTTTTCGACCCTTCTAGTGATATTAACAAGCATCAGTACCAAAAGAGGAACAATAGCTGGCACAGACTATTTTAAAGAACATTGTCTTTTTCTAAGCATTGTCTTGAAAAGAATTTCCCTACAAGAAAGGCCCAGCTTATATAAAAGCTTTTCATGAGCAGTGTGATGCTTTTGAACAGTTGTAAGAAGCTGAGAGAACGCATGCCAGACACATTTATAATTAGAGCATGCCAAAGAAGGAAGAAATAAGAAAGATAGAGAATTAGATAGATGCGAGAAGTATCATGAAAGAGTAGATCAAATAAACGACGAATAAAGAGACTGAGATAGAGATAGAGACAGAAAGTATATATAGAGAGAAATTCTGAGGTACAGGAAGAGAACTATAGGGATTTAAAGAAAGCGAGAGAGAACTAAAGCGACTCTCAAAATATGTGAAACTGAATACTGAAAACTGGAACGAGTGAAGTTGAGGAGACAAAGAGAGATTGCTGAGACACTCAGTAAAAGGCATGGACAAGTTTTTGGTGCTATGCGAAGTTATAATAATAACGTTATCGTTGACTTTTTCAGTGTTATAAGTTATATGGTTGATCAAAGTAGAACATGTAGCAACTTTTGAGCCACCTGCAACCAGGAAGTGTGTCTGTAGACATAGCAGTGCTACAAAGCTTTTCAAGTACAATAATTTTCATTGTGTATGTCGGCAAAGTTAATTCATCAGACGAAGGGGCAGTAAAGTTCATTGCGAGAGGAACAATCAGTATGTGCAACAAAAAAAGACAGACGCAACGTCACAAAGCTTGTAGGAAGAGTGAATGATAGACACTGATTAAATTATTCATTTATCTGTGAGTATAATGTGCACTGCTTCCTTGCAGAACCGATACCGATCTTTTGGAGTTGTTGGAAGCTTCGTCATCGAACAGAACAAAGCGAGAAGTGTCTGGAGGTAGAGGGGTAGAGGTTAGATCGCTTACAAGTGAGTAGGATTGTGAAGTTACAGTTAAAAAATTTTTACACAAATTTCCGCATAAAACTTTTTTTATACACTTGTGTTGGCGAATCTCACATACTCACATCAGTTGTGCTATCTACATGTACTGGGAGCTATCTACATGTACTGGGAGCTATCTACATGTACTGGGAGCTATCTACATGTACTGGGAGCTATCTACATGTACTGGGAGCTATCTACATGTACTGGGAGCTATCTACATGTACTGGGAGAAAAACGAACGTAATCACATCGCTACTCAAATTGAGAAAAAAACGACAGAAACAATAGCATGTAATTTCTGACAACATTCAATGTTAAATAGATAACTGTTTGATTATAGATAACTGCTTGGTTATAACACCTCTTATAACGAAGCTTCAATCAGGGAAAAGATGAACATATCTATGAAAACGTATAAAGATTCAATCATGTTATAACATTTTTCAATATAGGTTCGGTCGTGTGCATCGTTCCCGATTGAAGTCCTGCTCATCCCACTTGCCATAGGCTTAATTCCTATCGCACTCTGCGCTCTTCTCTTCTGCACTTGCTATTGTGGGCCGAAGGAAAGTCGTGGTGAGACCATTTTAACTCGATCCAGAAATTTTTTGTACAGCTATCTCGAGCGTACAAGGCCAAGTATTTCGAGCTTTTTTGTGAATTGCATTTAGAGCTTTCTTGCTTTGCAATCCACTGTGAAAAAAACTTGCTAATTTTTCAATTGCTTCCTTTCTGATCAAGTTGAAGAGGGTCACAGCTGCCTCGCAAGCAGGAAGTTGATAGAAATGGCTCAACCTCCGTCGTTAAAGTCATTGTTTACCGAGAAAGTGATTTTTCATTTGATACTTCTTTATGCTCCCTTTCTCTACCTGTGAAAACGAAATATTCTGCAATTTACCTGTTCCGTTGCTCTGAAACGTTCTAATGATGTACAGTGTAGTTTACTTAGAATCTCAGAGCTGCTTAAGCTCTTTTTCTCTGAATTATAGATTTTAAAGGGTGAGCCATTTGCAAGAGTCGTGGTGAGACCAAACTGCATATAGGAAACACGCAAATTAAGAGTCTTACTGGACTAACCGGGAAAAGGAAACTAAGGTGACTTGAGATTCGAGCCTTATGTCCGTTATTGAATGTTATCGAGACTGAGGTTTGGGTATCTAACTCAATACCTGCTTATTAGGATTCAATTCCTATTTTACTTGTAATTTTTGTAGAAGCTAAATGTCCGTTATTTTAAAATGAAAACAGTCGGCCGATTAATTAATTTTTTAATGTTCGAATAATTACATAGCATATAACATGACTCAATAATTCATTCATAACAAAGCCTTCCTTGATCTCAAGCAATACTCTGTTCTGTGCCTTGTGAGAGATGAGTTGCAAATACCTTGGACCTCTCCGACTCGTAGAATTTCTATATCAACTGTGATGGTCTTAAACCTTGCCGCGTCAAAATTTACTGCGCCTCTTCCCAAACTAGTTCTAGATCAGCCTGAAGGTGGAAGCAGAAACACTAGACAAGATAAAAAAGCTTTGTTCATAAAACCACAGCTCATCATTCGTTGATCTCAATGTCTCTTTCGTTCAGATTATTGTGAAGCTATAACTGTTTCAACCAGCTAATATACACGAGCATTGTAACCTAGATATGTGATCTGGCCAGGGAGCATGAAACTGAAATTTTTCGTTCAACTCGAAAGACTATCAAGAAATCGCATCATACTCAATAGCATCGGTTCACATCTAACAAGTGTTCATCGCCCCGGCGGAACACAGACTCGTCATGACAGCTCTCGTGGTACAGATGATCTTTCGACTGGTTGAGCTGTTGCGAGAAAACACTGTCAGATAGAGAAGTGCGGACAAAGAAGAGGCCGCGAAATAGCAATTGGTGATTATCAAATTACAGTTTTCAAGCTCAATCAATTGAATCGAGTTGAGGGCTCGGAGCGATCACTTTATGAGGGTCGAGGGGATCAGTTGGAAATATTTAATCAACAATACTTTTTTTGAAAGTTGACATAAATATGAGTTGGGTTAGTTTGATACGAATAGTTTTTGTCTGAAACTCATTAGAGATATGCTGAAGCTTCCACTGTGGAAGCATACAATTTGAGAATGCTTGAGTCTTTACGTTCATACTGTCGCGTATGTTAAAAGGAAACTTGATAAAAAATCTTCAGTTTTGCTCAAGCAATTACAAACAATAATCAGGGTCTTGAAATTTTTTTATTCGGTAGTTGATAAATCCTTGTCGAAACTTTTTTATTTTTTCGCCAACATACCCCTCAGCCAGCGCAACATTTTGAGATTTAGCGTCATCGATTATGATTGTGCTTGAATATTTTCTCCCTTCAATCTTCATTTTTCATAATAGATTTCAATAATAACAGTTTTTCTCGCGCTTGCATCCGCCTCGGGGCAGCGCTCCCCTGAAATGTGGACCAGGGGCCTCTTTCTAATTGGATATTTTGGATACAGCCATACAGCGATACAATATTGTCTTTCTAATCTTTCGATACACCGATACATCTATACAAATGGATACAGTGATATTTTGTGAAGGGCACCTGTATCCCTGTAAAGGTTCTCTCTCTAATCTTTTACAGTTTACAGCAAAAAAAAAATCGAATCTTTACAGGAAACGGATACAAATTTACAGTTCTAGAGGCTTCTGTAAAGATGGATACAGCACACATTTACGATGTTTTTTCTTCATATTTTGTTTTTTTTCTTCATCTTTTGTTTTTCTTCTTCATATTTTGTTTTTTTCTTCTTCATATTTTGCCAACTCTATTTTTTCTTCCTTTTTTCACCAAAATGTTTACAAATATTTGATTTTTTGTATTAATAGTAGACATAAATGAAAACAAAATAAGTTTAGCATTTGTATATTCATATAAGGGTTCTTATTAACTTGGGCGCGCGCTTTACTTGAGGGTTTTTTTTAAAAAAAAAATAACTTTTCAAAAGATTATGTTCACATAGAAAAAGCTTAGGCTTAGTAAAAAGTTTACGCTTTAGAAAGTGGTTTTTTTCTTCCAAAAACTAACTGGAATAGTTAACATCAAATTTAGCTTAGGCTAAGTAAAACTTACGCTAACGAGACCATTACGGTTTAGTTGGTAAAGACGGTTTTATTGAAATTCCTTCAAGTAGTATAGGGTCCAAAAAACAACAGAAAATCTAAAAAAGTTATTGAAAAAACAACTTTTTTGAGTTGAAAAAAATTTTTGTTGTTGAAAAACTTGAAGCCTACATCGTTTACTTAGGTCACGTAATATACAAAGAACAAAAAACTCGAAATCTAAAGCATAGTTTAGCCGGAAAATCTTACCAGTTAAATTGCACTAACTAACGCCTCCATGTTATTATCATATTTTCAATCATGTATAATAATTATGTAAAATTGAAAAAAAAAGACTTCAAGTGTTTGAATAATGTTTGTTGCCAAAAAATGAAGGAAAAACTGAAGGTGGCAAAATATGAAGAAAAAACTGAAGGTGCAAAAATAATAAGAAAAAAAAGAGAGAAAAAACAATGAAGAAAAAATTAAGAAAAACAAAATAAGTAGAGAAAAATTGAAGAAGAAAAAACAAAATATGAAGAAAATTGACCGAGCAAACGAAAATTGCCCCAAACTCAACAAATATTTGTATCCGATACAGCAACTTTTTGTATCGGCTGCTGTATCGGATACAACTGTGAACTGTATCCATTTAATTACAGGAGAGATTAGCAAGACAAGTAAAATATCGCTGTATCCAAACTTCCATTGTATCACTCTATCGCTGTATCCAAAATATCCAATTAGAAAGAGGCCCCAGACCTATCCTGGTACACACAAAAAATAAGTATCGAAAATGAGACATATACATTTGAAAGTTTGACTATTCATACTTATAGAACATAAAGTTATGAATAGGCGTGCATATAATATATGCATGGCAATAATGTATAAGTATAAATAGTCATACTTTCAAATGTATATGTCTCATTTTCGATACTTATTTTTTGTGTGTAGAACCAGTGGCTGCTCGCTGAGTTGCTGCATGTATGTGGAGCTACATATGTAGATGGATATACATATACTATTAAACTGATATTTAACTCATGATATTTAACTCGTGAGAAACATTGACTGGACACGTTTCATCAGCATAAAAGAAAGCTTAGTGCATCCTGTTTGGAAATTTCCAATATCATGAGATTTATAGAAAATCAGGCCCACAGCATGCGTTGAGAAATCCTTTTTAGACCTCCGATTGAAGGTTTTAAAAAACGAGGAACTGCGTCTGAGTCACCTACATATTGTCCTGTCACAATAGCACGAAACTCAAAAGTTCATTCTATGCAGAAATTTCTCTCTGGCTCAAAAAAGTGTCAAGAAAGAATATATCGGGAACACCTATGGTAACAATGTGAAAACAACGTGCTTTTTATCGTAGGTAAAATGCCGGACAACGTACTAGGAATGAACAGATCTGCTTCAAAAGTGGCGCGTGATGAGATGGAATTGGAGTACAAAGATGGATATGTTCAAAGAAAGGTGAGATTTACGGCAAACTAGTCAGAAAACATTCCTTTGCTCTCAGAATTGTCGAAGCACGTGTTTCGTGAATTAATTACAACTTCACACTGTTCAGGACTCAAAGATGACCAAGTTCTCCACCACCGTCGCCTACATAGAGCCGCCCCGACGAGAATCTGTCTGGTCGGCGACCACTGAGTCACTGCCATCTTCGCCCATTCGCAAAACACCATCGACAGATTCCCTCAAGCGCACTCGCTTCTCAGACACCGTTCACGTATGTGAGGGTGAAGCGTCTCGAGGACCTCAAGAATGACAGTCCATCTTCTCTTTAAACTACACCTCAACTCGAGATGTTGACAAGGGACGTGTGATCGCAGAAGTAGACCAGTTCATCGTAGTTTGCGAGCAATTGGATTAACTGTGCTCAGATCTGTGTAGGTTATGTTTTTCGAGATATTGTTTATTTGTTGAAAACACACTCTTTAGGCATTTGGCTGTTTCCATCATGATCTCAAAGAGTCTTTTGTTTGTAAAAGGATCAGTCAGAGAATCTCCAGTTTCTAGGAATACTAAAACTATAATTGATAAAAATTGCAAGATTTACACAAAGCAATTCATCAGGTTGAACAACGTTTCTGTGATTTTAACTAAATTCCATTTTTCCCAACATTTTTTGTTCAATTGTTCTTACTCGACAGTATCGTTCGCTAACCGGAACTTGTTCACAAGAAATCGGGTTCATTGACGACTCGAGAAATATTTTGCTCCTTTTTGGTATTTAACGCAACCAGATATCATCACCCTTTCCTCTGATATGACCGCTTTATCACCTAAGGTCTGCGTTGCAGGTAGCAATTGACCGGAGCTTATCGGAATGAGATTCTCAAAATCTGCTGATAGAAACATTTCCTTCTAAAAGCGTTATACTTTTGTTCATCCTTCGGTACTCCAATTTGTTTTCTCAAGTTTTCTAAAAGCTGTTTAAAAATATTTTTTTCTAACCGGCCAAAACTGAACACTGGAAAAGCGGCTGATAAGTGGATTTTAAAAGCAAATCATAATTAACATATTTTTGATATCTTGTCCTGAATATTGATTGTTCATATCGATCGATAACTCGGGCTCTCTTTTTCCTATGCTGCTAACAGCGTATCACATCTGAATGGTTACCCTCAGAACTTCTCTCATAGTGATACAATCTCTTTTTCTTTCTATATCTTATTGTTAGTATATATTAAAATCTGAGAACAAAACATTTCTGTATATACACAATCAGGTATAATATTCTATTTTCCTCATAGAATACCGAATTTGCTTTAATCTTTCCCATTACTTTGCTTTGCTCTCTGAGCCTCCTCCTCTGTGTAAATATCGCGTCTTTCGGATTTTTATCATTTATGCGATTGTAAAGTTCAGAAAGCATAAAATTCAAGAGGCAAAGTAAATATTCTCTTCGCTATTAACATTCTCATCCCTAAAATTTCAGTAAACATCCGAAAACCTAACATAAAACTAAATTAACAATCGTTTCCAGCATTTGTTCACTTCAGTAATGACAGATTGAGAAATCGTCTGCTCATAGCCCAAAACCACTCACTTTGAGCGAGAAAATGACATTAAACCTGTTGGAATGAACTGGCGCCAGCGCCTAGATTCTCTATGTTAGCTTATTTGACTTTGGAAAGAATGCGTTAACTCTAGCGCCCAAGCTCACTCGGTCAGCTTCGTCTCCAGCGCCAAATACAGGCACGGGCCCCATCATTGACTTTCATGCAGAAAATTCGAGTGCTTTCTATCTTTCGAGCTTGTACTAAGCGATTGAAACAAGCGGATTTATCTATTAAAGTTTAATCTATGCGAGATGTTCCCATCTCAACTTCAGTTCAGCTTGCTTTAGATGTTAACTTTTCTTTGCGATAGGTCGCATTGAAAACGGAATGACTCTGCGTAAAAGAAAACGTTTGGAAAACTTTGTCATATCTCATGATTGTACATCAATCGAAGGCGATTGTCAGAGATTGATAACCACAGACCGTAACACAAGCACCGAAACTCCCTGTGTTGATGTTTTTGGGTATACATAGAACTAGGCATTGTGAATGAAATGAACTAGGCATCATAAAACAACTTCTGAAATGAATATATTAGTGAACAAGTTTAGACTACAAATTGTTTTATTGACAACACGGAAGCTTTAATCAAGCTTCTAAAGCTTTTTTCACTTAATAGACTTATGAAGAGTAAAATGGTCATAACAATTCAAATGAATTAAAATTTGTACTATTGAAAAAAGGGGATTATCTTTACTTCATATACATATAAACAACTTGAGATAAAAAGAAAGAAGCAGTGATGAGGGCTACTTTTTCTGACTCTTTCTTCGTTGCTTCTTCAGATTCAACGGGGATGAAGGGCCGACCTGCAATTAATCTTTGCTTCTTCTACATTAATTTCAAGCATCAAGCATACGCAGACGACATTAAGTTATATGTATCTCACAGTGCTCACAATATAACTGAACGAACTATCGAAATGCAGAATTGTCTAGATAATGTGTATAATTGGTGCGTAGCCAACCATCTTTCTTTATCTTCGAACAAGACCAATCATCTACGCTTAGGCAAAACTTCTCCTCCTTTCAATTATCACCTAAATAACTGTGTTTTAAAAGTATCTACTCAAGTGAGAGACCTTGGAATCCAACTAGTACCATCTCTTCGCAGACATGACGCGATTCTTGAACGAACTATGAAGGCTACTAAAGCGATGTATGCTATGCTCCGCTCTATAAGCATCAATGATTCCCAAGTACTTGCTAAGTGTTTAAATACATATGTTCTACTTCATCTAGACTTTGCCTCTTGTATATGGAATAAAATATACCGGAAGGATTCTGATCTCCTAGAAAAGGTTTTGAGATCTTTCTCTAGAATACTCTTTTATCGATGTTTCCCACAGCCTGATTATCCTCTCAGCCTTCCATGTTACAGAGATCGTCTGAATCTAATCGGCCTAAGTACTTTAGCCGAAAGAAGGGTGATTGCCGACCTTAAAATGGGTTGGAAGATCTTCAATGACAAGTCTATTATTGAAAAATCACGCATTTTCAAGAGCACCTCCTCTACCCGCACTAATATGAATGGTATTGCTATTGAATGTACTTCTTCGACGTCTAGATTCAATTGTTTCGGTTTACGTGTTTCAAGAATGTTTTACGTAATCCCGAGTGAAATACTGAATTCAAGAACAGTAGAGCAGTTTATAAATCGTCTCCGTAACGAGAATGTGATATGTGACCTGGAGAATAACTAGTAGCATTTAGATATTTGCCTTACTTTTAGATATTTGCCTTACTTTAGATATTTGCCTTACTTTTAGATATTTGCCTTACTTTAGATATTTGCCTTACTTGTCGCAACACTTGAATATTATTTACAATGTCTCTCACCATAACTTTGCATTGCAAAATGTCGATAAAATAAATAAATAAATAATTTCTACACTCATTCATGAAATTATATACATATATATATATATATATATATATATATATATATATATATTCTCGTGTTAGTATACTAAAGATGTATGTACTTCATTTTTCAATACCAAGGACCTTATTAGGGCCAGTGAAAGATGAGGTCTCTCTTCTCCTTCCCTACCTGCAAATGCCCTTCCTCCACATCTTCCCTGGTTACACCGCTCTTCTGAAGGTTCTCCCTTTCACCTTCCAACTTATCCTTTGCTTCTAAGTGCATCATGACATCTCTCAGCTGTTCTTGCAGATCCGCCAGTTCCTTCAAAAAAGTAACTTTGAAAATTCCAAAGCAGGCTCCTCTTCAAAATATTCTCTATGCTAATAGATTAAATAAACTTATCAGACGGAAAAAGATGGCACACCGGACGGAATAGAACCTAACCAACTCTCGGTTCTCTAACTGAGAGCACGATTGCATTACCATTATAAAAAATGTTTATGATGATCTTCTTTCCCCAAATCTGGATGAAAATTACACCAAAAAAGCACTCTTTCAAAAAAAGCTAAAATTGAAAGAGAAAAAGCGTTCTTTTTACCATAGCAAACCTTCGATCACTCTCTCTCTCTTAAAAAAATCATTCTATTCTACCTTTTTGGGTAGTATTTCTTAGTGGGTGGTATGAAACAGCCTGAAATTCATCCGTTCCGCGGCGAAGTCTACAAAACTTACCAAAGTATTTATCCCTGAGCCCATCTCATAAACTATAGCATTCATAGCAACTTCTACAGCGGTGGGCTTTCTCTTCCCTAGCTGCCCTTGTTTTATCACATTCCACCGATAATATGGAAATTGGCTTCTAGCAGCAAAACCTCCATCATTCACATCAATATACAATAGAAAACAATTTCAGCTCAAATTACCAACAATCGGAGTTGATTAATGATTGGATGACAAAGAGTCTCTTATCAACAAGTCCGAGCATCTGTGTTTTTAACAAAAACCTATGGGAACATACATAGCTCACCAACCGTGCTAAATTTCTCCCGGTCGCACGCCTAATCTTCGAGAAAGAAATTTATTTCACTTAGCTCTAGTCACTAAAAACCGGTTAACTCTCTTCGCGTTTGTGTGATGCTTAGAAAATGCCCCAAAAGGTTAGGTTTAAACTTTGTAGGCATAATTACTGCCTTTTTGACATGTTCAACGAATTTTATTAACGACCGGCTATACAATTGGGCTAAATCGGGAAAAATTCTTGTTGGGTCGCCCGGTCGCCCGCCCGAAAATATATTTTCCAGCAAATCCTGGTGAGCTATGGGAACATACAAAGAAACTGTATGAATTCTCAGAAGACACAGAGTTCTACTCGAATGTGCGACCAGACGAACCTTGCCATATTTGTCCTTGAGATCATTGGACTCCATCAGGACGGCGTCCATCGTCCTTTTCCACTTCTCTTGATCAGAGCGGACGATCGCGTTGAGACTCTTCTCCTCCTTCAGCTCTAGCGACATCTCAACAGCACTTCCTTCTCGCTTCACCCAATTCTAATGAAAAAGAAGGCTCTTGTCGAGTCCCTCAACACTCGCCTTTTTCCGAAGTTTTTCACGAAGCATCTATGGCTCAAAATTTTAAAGAGATTATTCAAGAAAGTATTAGTCTTTTTTGAAGATTCAGTAAGGTCTATGTCTCAATCGAAGATAAATCATTTATGATCTGAACTGCAAAAAAGTCCACTATGTTGGTCACTCCTCTTCAAGTTCTCTACATTATCAACTCTAAAATTGTATTTTTTTTATCATCTCAGATTTGTTATTATACACGTCGTTAAAATAACATTGGGTCTTTGCAAAAAAATTGTAGCGCTAATACGTCAAGCGAATTATCGCGCAGCATCGCGTGGAATGGTGTGCAGCTTTTGTGCCCTGTTAGAATCTGAGTTGTATGACACATATGGACTGTAACTTCAGCTGATGTTGTATTGGTGAAGGACCTTGTTGAGCTTATTGAGGATGACTGTGTGCTTCTTTTCTGCGGCAGATTTGCCTGATTGGGTCGTAGCTAATTCTTCCCTTAGTCTTTCACACTCATCCACCGCTCGCTTTAGCTGCACTTCCAGGTCGTCCATCTGTAAACGGTCATCAGCTTTACTTCATCGGGTAAGTAGGCAGCTACGGCCGAGTAAAAGATTTATTTAGAAATCCAATATGCATGTTTTCAATACAGTCAAGTGAGCAACTTTTTACAAAGTCAACTGAAATAAATACTTACAACGTCAAAAAAAAACCTCTTGAACATGCTATTAAACTGACGCCTTAGTAAACGAAAGTAATGACCCTTGAAAAATCCAAGTATATTAACCTATTATACGAAGTGTTCCAGTTTTCAAAACTCCAAATAAATAAAAACAGAAACTGTGCCCACGGACTTTTTTCAAATCGTCGTGTAAATTAACGACTCAGCTTCGGGGTTTATCTTTTCATGCTTATAACTCAACTCATTCGTCTAGTTACCGGGTTTATCTTCCCATGTTTATAACTCAACTCATTCGTCTAGTTACCGGGTTTATCCCCATGCTTATAACTCAACTCATTCGTCTAGTTACCGGATTTATCTTCCCATGCTTATAACTCAACTCAGTCGTCTAGTTACCGGGTTTATCTTCCCATGCTTATAACTCAACTCAGTCGTCTAGTTACCGGGTTTATCTTCCCATGCTTATAACTCAACTCAGTCGTCTAGTTACCGGGTTTATCTTCCCATGCTTATAACTCAACTCAGTCGTCTAGTTACCGGGTTTATCTTCCCATGCTTATAACTCAACTCAGTCGTCTAGTTACCGGGTTTATCTTCCCATGCTTATAACTCAACTCAGTCGTCTAGTTACCGGTTTTATCTTCCCATGCTTATAACTCAACTCAGTCGTCTAGTTACCGGGTTTATCTTCCCATGCTTATAACTCAACTCAGTCGTCTATTTACCGGGTTTATCCCCATGCTTATAACTCAACTCATTCGTCTAGTTACCGGGTTTATCTTCCCATGCTTATAACTCAACTCAGTCGTCTAGTTACCGGGTTTATCTTCCCATGCTTATAACTCAACTCAGTCGTCTAGTTACCGGGTTTATCTTCCCATGCTTATAACTCAACTCAGTCGTCTAGTTACCGGGTTTATCTTCACATGCTTATAACTCAACTCAGTCGTCTAGTTACCGGGTTTATCTTCCCATGCTTATAACTCAACTCAGTCGTCTAGTTACCGGGTTTATCTTCCCATGCTTATAACTCAACTCAGTCGTCTAGTTACCGGGTTTATCTTCCCATGCTAATAACTCAACTCATTCGTCTAGTTACCGGGTTTATCTTCCCATGCTTATAACTCAACTCAGTCGTCTAGTTACCGGGTTTATCTTCCCATGCTTATAAACCAACTCAGTCGTCTAGTTACCGGGTTTATCTTCCCATGCTTATAACTCAACTCAGTCGTCTAGTTACCGGGTTTATCTTCCCATGCTTATAACTCAACTCAGTCGTCTAGTTACCGGGTTTATCTTCCCATGCTAATAACTCAACTCATTCGTCTAGTTACCGAGTTTATCTTCCCATGCTTATAACTCAACTCAGTCGTCTAGTTACCGCTCAGTTTTTCTTGTATGATTTCGTGTTGTCAGATTAAGACTTGTCATGCAAGAGAGTGTACTTTCTCAAATTGTTTTGTGTTTTTGCAAATATAATTTTCCTATGATCTGAAGAACTCTAACAATCGGTTATAATTTGTTTGAAGTGCGTTCTCTGAAGGCTTCAACCAGTACAAGCAGCCATAACAAATGATTGATTCTTCTTATTGATGAACTCAGGTTTTTCAATTACTTCCTTCAGCTTTCTTAAAACTTGCTTTTTACCCAAAAGTTATTCTATTGCAAGAGTAACTTTAGTAAAAAAGGGACTCGATTCGAATCGCTTTCTCAAAGATAACAAAGGAACAACACCAAGGACTTGGTATTTCAATTATTAGGACTTTTTTGTATTACTCTTTGAACTGCGACACAATCAAATAGAACCGAGAATCAACTATGATAACTCCGAAACAGAGTGATATCGCCAAAATCACTTCTTCAATTGCTTTGGTGATTTTTTCCATTACTACTTTTGCAACAGGAAACTATGTATCATACTTTTTTCTTCATCGCAACTGTTTATTTTTTCTACTTGAAGCTCCTGTTTTACTTCTTGCTTTTCACGTACCTCCGTCTTACTGTAACTTTCAAGATCACCTCCGTCTTACTGTAACTTTCATGATCACCTCCGTCTTGCTGTAACTTTCATGATCACCTCCGTCTTACTGTAACTTTCATGATCACCTCCGTCTTGCTGTAACTTTCATGATCACCTCCGTCTTACTGTAACTTTCATGATCACCTCCGTCTTGCTGTAACTTTCATGATCACCTCCGTCTTACTGTAACTTTCATGATCACCTCCGTTTTACTGTAACTTTCATGATCACCTCCGTCTTACTGTAACTTTCATGATCACCTCCGTCTTACTGTAACTTTCATGATCACCTCCGTCTTACTGTAACTTTCATGATCACCCCCGTCTTACTGTAACTTTCATGATCACCTCCGTCTTACTGTAACTTTCATGATCACCTCCGTCTTACTGTAACTTCCATGATCAACTCCGTCTTACTGTAACTTTCATGATCACCTCCGTCTTACTGTAACTTTCATGATCACCTCCGTCTTACTGTAACTTTCATGATCACCTCCGTCTTACTGTAACTTTCATGATCACCTCCGTCTTACTGTAACTTTCATGATCACCTCCGTCTTACTGTAACTTTCATAATCACCTCTATGTCTTCTCCATCAAATTTTATAGCTGCCTTTGCTCTATTCTCAATCTATACACTTCTGATTCTTTCTCTACCTATAAACTCCTCCTTCTTTCTTGTAACTTTTCCCCGTTGTTTGCACCATCGAACAAACTCTCAATACTTGAGAGATAACATAAGCAGATAAAAGAGGATAAAGGTCAGACGAATACAAATGTCGCCATAACCGAGCGTACTTAATTTGAGAGAGAGAGAGAGAGGGAGAGGAGAAGGAGAGAGGGGGAAGTCTAGCCTTTTGTTGGAAGAGAGAGAGGGAGAGGAGAAGGAGAGGGGGGAAGTCTAGCCTTTTGTTGGAAGCTGAACGGGATCGTAAGTGCTGTATAAATGATTGATGGGAACTCACACCAACCCTTATCCCCAATCATATCAAACGGAAGCGAAGGAGACTGAGATTTCTTCGGAAATACAACAAAACTTCAAGATCACCAAATCAGGCAAACAGTATTGCTTTGGAGAGAGAAGAAATTTATGACTAAAGATGAATAGAGATGCAGGGCATAAAAGAGATATGAGATAAAAAAGAAGAGAAATCGAGAGTAAAGAAAAGGGAGCGAGAGAGATAAAAAAATAAAAAGGAAAAGAGAGAGAGAGCATGAGAAAGAGAGAGAGAAGCTGAACACAAAAACGTTGCAAAGGGAGGCTATACATGATAGTGGTCAACTGTATGAATTTCTTAATAGAGTACTAAAGAAACAAAAATAAAGGATACTTCATAGATAGGGAGAAAGAAAAGAGACATAGAAAAGAAAGAGTTGGATGATAGAAGATTTTTTTTAAAACAAAGAAAGAGAAAGAGAGAGAGAAAGGGAGAGAGAGAAAGAGAGAGAGAAAGAGAGAGAGAGAAAGTAAGAGAGAGAAAGAAAGAGAGATAAAGAGAGAGAGAGAGAAAGAGAGAGAAAGATAGAGAGATAAAGAGCGATCGAGCCCGAGTGTGAGGAAAAGAGCACACGAAGTAAGAAACCAAAGATGTAAACCGGAAGACAAAAAAGAACCGCTCAAAAGAGCAAGCTGTGAATTTGGGTATTGATAGTCTTGACGGCCGCAACTCGAAATCAGCGGACTCGGCCGGAAATGCTCTTCTTTGATCTTAAGGGGGGAGGGGGTTGAGAGCTTTCTTCTTCAAGGGAATCGGGGGATTTCTTGAGAAAAGGTTTTTCTTGGCCTCCCAATAGAAGATACTCGGTGAACGCTCTATGTTTTTAAACTTATCATTAATTAAACTGCAGAATGAAAAAGTAAAGCTGCAAACTACAAAGTACATAAAAATCAACGAAAAAAATAAATGAGTATTACCACTACTCAGCGCAAAAAAAATCTCAATTAAAAGTGTGAAAAAACTTAATTATCAAAAACTGTGAAAAGAAACGGTAGCAGGCGATTTCATAGCAACCGTGAAACATGCGGAGAAATCAAAAATGATGAATATTTATGAGTGACTGGCCGGCGTTGGAGAAAACCCGAAAGCGTGCGATCAAAATAGACTGCCATACTAACGGAGAATACAAGTTACAAGCTTATTGTTTAGGGGGGGGCGAATATAATTGCGCTAGGAGGGGGGGGGGCGAATAGAATTGCGCATAAACTTTACCCTTATTGCGTTCAACTTCAAAGGCAGTTTTATAATGAGTTGATATCAATAGAGCGCAAACTTGGCAGATTCTCCGAAGTACATAAAATTTAATTATTCAATTCAACTCTATTAGAGAACTTGACAAAACTAAAAGAGAGCAATTCTTTAAAAAAAAAATTCCCAAAAAATTGTACAATTTTTCATTTTAAAAAAAAAGAGAATATCGAATACTGTGACCGCTTGGGTCTTTGAACATTCTTACTTTGTTTTCTCCAACCGACCATTTTTAATTCTAACAATTCTCACACTTATAGCAATCCATACTTTTAAACACATCTCCTTATATTATTTACAATTAATTCATTATTCAATGAAAAATTAATGAATCTCGCAATAAAATTCAGCTCTGCTTCTTTATCTTGACCTTTTAACTGTTCTCTCTTTATTGTATATTACTATAAGGCCAGAAGGCATGCATTTAAAGAGTAGAATGGTCAAGTATGTTTTCATTTAATAAACGGACCCTCCCTTGCAAATTGCTTTCATCTGTCTTATCCCTCCCATCTCTCTCTCAATCTCTCTGTTTCGCTCGCTCTCTCTAGAGATAACCTTTTCTGCACCAGCAGCTTATTGATCAATAAAATTCTTCTTCATCCAAGCCTTCTTCTAATCTCAGGCCTTCTCCACTACTTTATCTACCTTTCCTCTGGTAAAAAAGACATCTGTCCGAAATTTATCTCCGTTTTTTTCTGCACGTGACCTCTTCAAGTATTAAGTTCACCTGGTAAGAATATCTTTACATAGTAACTAATTCTATCAAAAGACAAATGCGCTGATTATAATTCACTTGCCCTTTTTCACGGCGGATCGGAGTTTATTGATTGAAAGGACGCGGTAGGTCCAACCTGAGCCAGGGCCATTTTCTCAAGGCTGCTGCGGGCCTTCTCGCTCTCCGCCAGCTTCTTCTCCCAGTATCTTCGCTGATCCTCCAGTTGGTTCGTCAGCAGACACGTGTACTCCAGAGTGAGCGCTTCCACTTTCTCCCCTCCTTCTAGCTGGAACTTCAGAGAGTAGAGAGACAAAGAGACAGAGCGAATACAAGAGGAAGTAGCAACACAAAAAGATAGAGAGTGAGTGAAAGGCTGAGAATAAAGCGGATCTAGAAGAATGTTGAGACGCTGAGAGATTGCGAGTGACAAAAAAGACGCTTCTTTTCAAGCTTAAACTCCGATTTTGCTTTCCTTCCTAAAATTCTCTCATATGAAAACCGTTACTCCTGTTCTTTCGTATGCGCAAACTTTTCCAGCTGGATCCGCCTGGAAATCACAGTATCAGTAGAGGAGATCAAAGCTTATTTAAAAGTGTTACTTTTAGATTGAAATATTTATCACTTCTGTTCGGCTATGAATTGTTTTAAGCTAAGACTGACAGTTTTTTGTTGCTTCAAATCTTATGTTTTGAGAGCAAAATTGAGTAGATTTTTTATCTAGAAGAAATGTTCATCGTTGTTGTTGATTGCTTAAGAAAACAATTGTTTCTTGAACAGTGCGGAAGGTTCGTAAGGGTCCTTTAGGAATTCGATTCTTTAGCCAACATCTTTTTTCTCACCCCCCGCTAAAAAGCGAGTAGATCAAGTACATTCATGATCTGGAAACGAGTAGATCAAAAACATTCATGATCTGGAAACGAGTAGATCAAGAACATTCATGATCTGGAAACGAGTAGATCAAGAACATTCATGATCTGGAAACGAGTAGATCAAGAACATTCATGATCTGGAAACGAGTAGATCAAGAACATTCATGATCTGGAAACGAGTAGATCAAGAACATTCATGATCTGGAAACGGCTAGCTTAGAAGTGTGATTGAAGAAGAAATGCGAGCGTGAGCGATAAAAAATAAGTGAATCGATAGAAGGAGAGGATGAATAGCTTTTTCGCAGAAGGCATAGATCAGCGCGCAGATTTCGCTCTCCCTGTGAGTAAGAGTGAGACTAAGCGAGGCACTCATTCCTTCCCTTTACTCATTAACATG
>OZ057404.1:25654123-25860872 GCA_964056735.1 Allodiplogaster pararmata | reverse complement strand
ATTGAGTCACTAGCAGACTCTCATATGTAAATCTGAATGAATGAAGTCATCTCCCTCCCAGAGGGTATAGTCTCTAGCAGACTCTCATATGTAAGCTGAAGTGAATTGAAGTCATTCACTACGTCTCCATTGAGGGTTAGTCACTAGCAGACTCTCATATGTAAATCTGAATGAATTGAAGTCATCTCCCTCCCAGAGGGTATAGTCACTAGCAGACTCTCATATGTAAATCTGAATGAATTGAAGTCATCTCCCTCCAGAGGGTATAGTCACTAGCAGACTCTCATATGTAAATCTGAATGAATTGAAGTCATCTCCCTCCCAGAGGGTATAGTCACTAGCAGACTCTCATATGTAAATCTGAATGAATTGAAGTCATCTCCCTCCCAGAGGGTATAGTCACTAGCAGACTCTCATATGTAAATCTGAATGAATTGAAGTCATCTCCCTCCCAGAGGGTATAGTCACTAGCAGACTCTCATATGTAAATCTGAATGAATTGAAGTCATCTCCCTCCCAGAGGGTATAGTCACTAGCAGACTCTCATATGTAAATCTGAATGAATTGAAGTCATCTCCCTCCCAGAGGGTATAGTCACTAGCAGACTCTCATATGTAAATCTGAATGAATTGAAGTCATCTCCCCTTCCCAGAGGGTATAGTCACTAGCAGACTCTCATATGTAAATCTGAATGAATTGAAGTCATCTCCCTCCCAGAGGGTATAGTCACTAGCAGACTCTCATATGTAAATCTGAATGAATTGAAGTCATCTCCCTCCCAGAGGGTATAGTCACTAGCAGACTCTCATATGTAAATCTGAATGAATTGAAGTCATCTCCCTCCCAGAGGGTATAGTCACTAGCAGACTCTCATATGTAAATCTGAATGAATTGAAGTCATCTCCCTCCCAGAGGGTATAGTCACTAGCAGACTCTCATATGTAAATCTGAATGAATTGAAGTCATCTCCCTCCCAGAGGGTATAGTCACTAGCAGACTCTCATATGTAAATCTGAATGAATTGAAGTCATCTCCCTCCCAGAGGGTATAGTCACTAGCAGACTCTCATATGTAAATCTGAATGAATTGAAGTCATCTCCCTCCAGAGGGTATAGTCACTAGCAGACTCTCATATGTAAATCTGAATTGAATTGAAGTCATCTCCCTCCCAGAGGGTATAGTCACTAGCAGACTCTCATATGTAAATCTGAATGAATTGAAGTCATCTCCCTCCCAGAGGGTATAGTCACTAGCAGACTCTCATATGTAAATCTGAATGAATTGAAGTCATCTCCCTCCCAGAGGGTATAGTCACTAGCAGACTCTCATATGTAAATCTGAATGAATTGAAGTCATCTCCCTCCCAGAGGGTATAGTCACTAGCAGACTCTCATATGTAAATCTGAATGAATTGAAGTCATCTCCCTCCCAGAGGGTATAGTCACTAGCAGACTCTCATATGTAAATCTGAATGAATTGAAGTCATCTCCTCCCAGAGGGTATAGTCACTAGCAGACTCTCATATGTAAATCTGAATGAATGAAGTCATCTCCCTCCCAGAGGGTATAGTCACTAGCAGACTCTCATATGTAAATCTGAATGAATTGAAGTCATCTCCCTCCCAGAGGGTATAGTCACTAGCAGACTCTCATATGTAAATCTGAATGAATTGAAGTCATCTCCCTCCCAGAGGGTATAGTCACTAGCAGACTCTCATATGTAAATCTGAATGAATTGAAGTCATCTCCCTCCCAGAGGGTATAGTCACTAGCAGACTCTCATATGTAAATCTGAATGAATTGAAGTCATCTCCTCCCAGAGGGTATAGTCACTAGCAGACTCTCATATGTAAATCTGAATGAATTGAAGTCATCTCCCTCCCAGAGGGTATAGTCACTAGCAGACTCTCATATGTAAATCTGAATGAATTGAAGTCATCTCCCTCCCAGAGGGTATAGTCACTAGCAGACTCTCATATGTAAATCTGAATGAATTGAAGTCATCTCCCTCCCAGAGGGTATAGTCACTAGCAGACTCTCATATGTAAATCTGAATGAATTGAAGTCATCTCCCTCCCAGAGGGTATAGTCACTAGCAGACTCTCATATGTAAATCTGAATGAATTGAAATCATCTCCCTCCCAGAGGGTATAGTCACTAGCAGACTCTCATATGTAAATCTGAATGAATTGAAGTCATCTCCCTCCCAGAGGGTATAGTCACTAGCAGACTCTCATATGTAAATCTGAATGAATTGAAGTCATCTCCCTCCCAGAGGGTATAGTCACTAGCAGACTCTCATATGTAAATCTGAATGAATTGAAGTCATCTCCCTCCCAGAGGGTATAGTCACTAGCAGACTCTCATATGTAAATCTGAATGAATTGAAGTCATCTCCCTCCCAGAGGGTATAGTCACTAGCAGACTCTCATATGTAAATCTGAATGAATTGAAGTCATCTCCCTCCCAGAGGGTATAGTCACTAGCAGACTCTCATATGTAAATCTGAATGAATTGAAGTCATCTCCCTCCCAGAGGGTATAGTCACTAGCAGACTCTCATATGTAAATCTGAATGAATTGAAGTCATCTCCCTCCCAGAGGGTATAGTCACTAGCAGACTCTCATATGTAAATCTGAATGAATTGAAATCATCTCCCTCCCAGAGGGTATAGTCACTAGCAGACTCTCATATGTAAATCTGAATGAATTGAAGTCATCTCCCTCCCAGAGGGTATAGTCACTAGCAGACTCTCATATGTAAATCTGAATGAATTGAAGTCATCTCCCTCCCAGAGGGTATAGTCACTAGCAGACTCTCATATGTAAATCTGAATGAATTGAAGTCATCTCCCTCCGAGAGGGTATAGTCACTAGCAGACTCTCATATGTAAATCTGAATGAATTGAAGTCATCTCCCTCCCAGAGGGTATAGTCACTAGCAGACTCTCATATGTAAATCTGAATGAATTGAAGTCATCTCCCTCCCAGAGGGTATAGTCACTAGCAGACTCTCATATGTAAATCTGAATGAATTGAAGTCATCTCCCTCCCAGAGGGTATAGTCACTAGCAGACTCTCATATGTAAATCTGAATGAATTGAAGTCATCTCCCTCCCAGAGGGTATAGTCACTAGCAGACTCTCATATGTAAATCTGAATGAATTGAAGTCATCTCCCTCCCAGAGGGTATAGTCACTAGCAGACTCTCATATGTAAATCTGAATGAATTGAAGTCATCTCCCTCCCAGAGGGTATAGTCACTAGCAGACTCTCATATGTAAATCTGAATGAATTGAAATCATCTCCCTCCCAGAGGGTATAGTCACTAGCAGACTCTCATATGTAAATCTGAATGAATTGAAGTCATCTCCCTCCCAGAGGGTATAGTCACTAGCAGACTCTCATATGTAAATCTGAATGAATTGAAGTCATCTCCCTCCCAGAGGGTATAGTCACTAGCAGACTCTCATATGTAAATCTGAATGAATTGAAATCATCTCCCTCCCAGAGGGTATAGTCACTAGCAGACTCTCATATGTAAATCTGAATGAATTGAAGTCATCTCCCTCCCAGAGGGTATAGTCACTAGCAGACTCTCATATGTAAATCTGAATGAATTGAAGTCATCTCCCTCCCAGAGGGTATAGTCACTAGCAGACTCTCATATGTAAATCTGAATGAATTGAAGTCATCTCCCTCCCAGAGGGTATAGTCACTAGCAGACTCTCATATGTAAATCTGAATGAATTGAAATCATCTCCCTCCCAGAGGGTATAGTCACTAGCAGACTCTCATATGTAAATCTGAATGAATTGAAGTCATCTCCCTCCCAGAGGGTATAGTCACTAGCAGACTCTCATATGTAAATCTGAATGAATTGAAGTCATCTCCCTCCCAGAGGGTATAGTCACTAGCAGACTCTCATATGTAAATCTGAATGAATTGAAATCATCTCCCTCCCAGAGGGTATAGTCACTAGCAGACTCTCATATGTAAATCTGAATGAATTGAAGTCATCTCCCTCCCAGAGGGTATAGTCACTAGCAGACTCTCATATGTAAATCTGAATGAATTGAAGTCATCTCCCTCCCAGAGGGTATAGTCACTAGCAGACTCTCATATGTAAATCTGAATGAATTGAAGTCATCTCCCTCCCAGAGGGTATAGTCACTAGCAGACTCTCATATGTAAATCTGAATGAATTGAAGTCATCTCCCTCCCAGAGGGTATAGTCACTAGCAGACTCTCATATGTAAATCTGAATGAATTGAAGTCATCTCCCTCCCAGAGGGTATAGTCACTAGCAGACTCTCATATGTAAATCTGAATGAATTGAAGTCATCTCCCTCCCAGAGGGTATACTTTTTTCTGTGTGCGCTTGAAGTTTTTCCATGCGTTTTCCCTGAATAACCATATTCATCCAATTATTTTTTCCACCTTCTTCTCTTCGGCGAGAAACTGAAAAAACCGGTAAAACCCACATGGTATCAGTGCACTTCTGAATGCAAAGTGCATGAAAGGAGTGGCGGCAGAAGATGGTGATCACTCCATCGTCCATCCTCTCCAGACACACCGCACAAGAGGGCAGTTCCACCAGCTCATCCATCTCCGACGACGCCACATTCAACTTGAACACACTATAATTAGTCTTTATATCCAATCCAGCAGGCACTGTAATCAGTTTCTTATTAAGAAGCTGTGGATAGTTAAAACTGAGTCTCATTGAAACAATCCAGAAAACATGTTTTCTATACAAGTAAATAAAAAAATACGCCACGAAGCCTTAAATGCACGAGCTGGAAATCTTAGACAGAAACACCATTTTTACAAGGGTTTTCTATAAAGTGCTTCTGAAAATGTGACAGAGTAATATGCGGTATGAAAGACTGTATAGTTGCATCCTTCCCTCTCCGGTGGCAGCAGAAGAAGAATAAGAGATTTTTTAGAGGAAGATGAACTAGTTTTATCAAGAGAGCAGTCGTTGGCTTATCTCAGCTACAAATAAATTCGTTATCTCTTTGATCGATAATATTCTCTGAATCACCTGCTCAATCTTCTCTACAAAGAGTAGAATACATCTATCAGAATCCAGGCTGGAGAAGAATTGGTCGTTGAAGTCTGTGTAGAACATAGAAGCATCTTCCTGCGAAATTCCATTTGTCTCTATATTAAATTTTCGACAAAATTTTATGATTAATATTCTACTTACTAATAAGATTACTGTGTCAAAAATATATGAAAACTCATACTCATCAATAAATCATATTTATAATAATCAAGGCTTCAGAACACTAAAAGAACTTATTTATAACGAAAAATTACACTTTTGAATGCTCGAAGACTCATTCCACTTTCTTATCGGTGTTAAATTCTTCAGAATGTTCATTAACATATCTATTCATTGAAAACCGTTGAAGAATGTGTACTTGTGTTTTGAAGAGGATGAGCATGATGTACTTATTCGGCGAATGATCTCGGACAACTTTGATCCGCTCTATCGAAGGCAGCGCTGCCAAGAAACATTATGTAATTGATCACCTTTCAAAAGACAAGTCCGCTTTTCGAATCATACCCCAATACTGAGCTTTCATCAAAACTCCATCCGTATATTGCCCAGGCTGTTTCTTACCATCCGCATAAGTTTTTTCGAGCGCATAGTTTTCCAGAATTTAAAAGAGTTTGGAATTGTTTTCTTCAAAGATTTGGAATTTTCATACGTAAAAATCGAAAATTTCTTTTTTCGAGTGCATAGATTTTAATGTTTTTCGGACTTTTTGAAGAGCGCATAGATTTTCTTCACCCGCAGTGCGGGTGATAGAAACATTCTGATAGTGCCGCTCAAAATCGCGAAAACTCAACTAAACATTTGTAATATGTTGAGGAATTCTTGAGGAAGTTGTCAATTCACTCTAAAAAAACATTCATTTCCGTAATATTTAACACACCATATCGAATTTTACCCATTTCTAAAATTAGGTCTGGAATTGTCTTTATCATAGCATCATACTACCTTCCTGAAGCCTCTATGCAGTTCAGAAAAAGCCCCTGCGTGTGGGTGCCTCCTTTATCGCAAAAGAAAACCCACGCAATTCAGAAACAACAGAAACAATTTGTATCTTCAATTAGTCTGAATGATTTTTTCACAAAAAAATTAATCTCAGTGAACTACTTCAGAAGGTATTCAGTTTTACTTTACTAGTATCAAACCAATCTTTGGTTCTTCATATGAATACTAGGTAAAACCATCGGAACGTGAGAGAGCCAGAGGTTAAATAGTGACCGGATCGGTCCCGTCGGCGGATACATGTACACACACTATTGACAAAAAACTCCCTCTCAAAAAAAACTCAAAAAACCCTTTTCATTCATACCCTCTTCTTATTTCCTCCCAACTTTGAGCGGCGGATACATGTAAACCCAAATGGGGCGGCTCGATTTAACCCGTGGAGACAGCATAAAAATATCGACAGCTGAAGACAAGATTCGGTATGTTTCTAATGAGCATGAAACTCGAGGAAATGGTTCGTAGACCGGTTTTCATGTGAATAATCGGTAAATCAATAATTTAAGAGAGTTGTTGACCCATAGTGATACGACCTCATGGTCCATCCAAAAAACTCTCACCTGGTGCAAAAAAAGATAGCACATCGCTGCATGAAAGATGTGAAGGCACTCCTACCATACACACGAGGCGGGAGCTTCGGATGTGAGAATCTCTGCAAATCGGCTAATCAATAATAACAATAAAATAATAATAATAGTTCATGGCTTTGTGTTAGTTCATCAACATAAAGGTAATAAGTACACAAGCGTGACACTTTAACAATTAAAGTGAGAGAATTCTTAATTGTTATTTTTTGAAATAAAAAGATAACTAAGGTGGGAATTACTTGTTGTAATACAAGAGAAATATTATCATTCAAAGTCAATCAACTTTTTAAAATAAGAATTGTCAAGAAAATAATCAATAAAATCTGATTCTTCGCTCATAAACTACAATTTGTCATCAAATGAAGAGACATTGACATTCATTGATCGAAGAAGTAACCCGACTGACTGATGTTTGTAAAAATGAATAACTCCTTCTGTCTTCTCGACCTTTTTGTGTCCTGAGTAGAACTCAAGAGAGCTCACATCTGAATGATCTACGAATTTACACATTCTCAAGACTCACAACTCATGCTCGATCTTACAACGAATGTCTTTTGTGTTCGAGACTGAAAAGATTGAAAGCATCGTCTGTTCTATTCGGAAACTTGTTAACAGCAAGAAAAACTAGAATGAAGATGTCTCGGGCAAGTGCGTACCGATTTCTGACGTAGTTTTCAACCCCTGCACAATACCAATAATCTCTCCGATCTCTCCACAAACTCTTTAGAAGAGTCCGAATTCACTCACGCCTTCCGCCACAATCTGGCTCACTTGCCCTATCATCATTATTCATAATTCGAAAAACTTGCTCAAGGTCAAAATACATGAGAAGAAATACAATGGCAGCTGCACCTCTGGAAGAAGCAGCGGCGTCCAAATGTTCTTGAAAAGAATCTGTTTCCAGTGTCTCGACGACTACTTCAGAGTAAAGTCGAGCTCCTCTGTAGTTTCGTTTCTACAAGAAAAACACGGAATGACCGAGATTATCAAATTCGTGGACATGCAAATACGGAATGCTTGAGCTCTCACGCGCAAAAGTATACTCATAAATGTGCCCCGACTGACATAAGCGCTTTTATTTTAAACAAGTAGTAAGTTCAAGAGTAGAAATTTGAAACAAAAACATGAACATAAGCTTAAATGAAACTTTACGAACTTGTGGTTCAATTTTCCCAGAAGTGTTCGGCTTTCCCAAGGGAGCGTCCTCTTTGCTCCCTTTCGAGGAACTGCTCGAATTCGTTTTTTGTAGCGGATGTGGTTCACTCACAACTCGGGGTCTATCTAAAATGAATTACCTTGAATTACCTCGTTATAAGCTATAGCAATAATGAACCGATTCGAAGTCCGTTCAAGATTTGAAAAGAAATTGAACTTTCCATGTAATTCCATGATTGCTTAACGTTACTCTTCTCACAAGCAAAAAATAAACTAACTCATAATTATAGGACACGTACTGCTTTCTTTTTCCTGATTATTAATCGAAAGAAAACTGGTGTTAATTTTTAAAAAAATGTATATTCACTTCATACGAAACTGAACTTCGGAAGCGATATAAAAAACCACATATTACGTTCCCTCTCAAACTTGATATCAATCATGAGACGATTGAGTTAATGAGCAAAATAATGAAAATGGTTGATTAAATGAATGCATGAATGAATGTCAAAACCTTGATCTTCGTGCAAGCCCATATCGAGGAAGTCTAGACGTGGTGCTCCTGGCTTAGTCTCCAATCGTATAATTAGCGCCGTTGTGCTTGCACTCATTCGGAAACAACAACAAAAAACAAAAGCAAACAAAAGCAACTTTGAGAGCAGTTTTGTTATGTTTTAGTGTGCTAGAAAGTGGTTTGTGAAACTGTCTTAAAACACGGCTTCTTTTTTCATAGTCTTGTTTCAATTCATCTTTTCGTTATTGTGTGTATTAACAATATCATGAGACTACGGACGTCTAAGCTTCTTGAAATTTTTTTAGCGTTCGCAGACAAGAAAAAAACTCATTAAAAATATCGTCATTCTCAGAGAGGGCGATGTATCTCTAGGAAGGAGTTGCGCTCATTTTCTTAGAGAACACTGCTCGTAAACGGCTGCATATGATAGGTAATTTTCACCGCCTATGGTTTTAAAAAATTCGTTTTACATTTCTTCGTTCAATCAGACTGAAGATAGGACGGCACTGTTTGCGTTTATGGACCCCTACCAGAGGTTCCATGGGTCAGATGAGGGTGGAATTTTTTTTAAATACGGTCTCGTTAGCCTAAACCGTAAGGCCTCGTTAGCGTAAGCTTTTTCTAAGCCTAAGCGTTGAAAGCAAACAATGCCGATAGGACTACAAAATCCAAACAAACAAAAAACAAACATTTGTTAGAATTTGTGCCGAACAGATTTAGTTCATTTATTTTAAGCTTTTTCCTTACGATTTATCCTAATCACTGTCGTATTGGCAATAACCTAGATTTTTATTCAGTGTGATTCTTGTATGAAGATTAAAAACAATTTATTTTGATTACGTGAAGAAACTTAAACTGAATTATTTTTGTGAGGGCAACATAATTCAAAGTACTGAATTCATGTAGCATATTGAAACTCTTCACAACTGAATAGTTCAGCCAAGAACAAGGAAGTTAGCTAGAGAGAAGTGAGAAAACCGATTTTGGTTACAGAAAGAGTCTCGTGATAGAACTTTACCTTGTCTGACATGCATTTGAACAGCGAGGAGGCTTTGTATATCTACACTCTGGTTTGTTTGACTCATTCACCAATCCTATTTCCATATCTATTATCTCGAAGAGAAGAGAAATCACCCTCTACAAACTTGAGAGAAAAGAAATTCAGATCAGTGTTGTTCAGGGTTTGAATAATTGGTATGAAATAGGTTCTAACTTCTTTCCCTGACATCATTATGCCATTATGTTGTTTGCCCAGTGGTAATGTGACGTGTAGTTTTTTTTTTTATAAATTAGTTTTCAAAACTTGCATCGCAGTCAGCGATCTTCTTCGCGAGACTTGATCGCAGGTCGGAGAAGCGCAGGACGCTATTCAACTGGCGCCGACTCACCTTGACTAAGTGGCATGTCCAGTGACGGCATGGCATCGCCCTCCCGTAACTAATATACCACCCACTTTTCGCTCGCGGCGGGCAAGCCCGCTATCTAAAATGCAGAGATGCAAGTATACATCCCTCCATCCACCAACCGAGGATGAGCTCGATACCGGGTAGCATGAACCGGGCCTTTGCGATGGTCTAAAGACCGAGGCTATACCACTTTTGAAAGCGATGGTATCATGGTCGGCCAACTCATACAAAAAACTAAGTTAGGATACATTTTGGCCATCTGCGCTGTTAAAAATTATTTTTTTAAAAACTGTCTCTCTGTTAAAAAAATTGAACTTGGCAGGAAATTCGAGAATAAGCAGAACCTCTGCTTTTTTCGCCATTCACTTCTTCTAGCTTGATTCTCGTTAATCCTGACTCATTGGAGCATTCGCAGAGATAATCATATTTTTCATAAATTGCAATTAACCTTTGCTGAACTTCCATCAATTGAGTACTCCCTGAGCGAAAAAGGCCCAGAGCGTTCAGAATGATTTTTTTTAGTGGAATTGAAAAGTTGAAATATGGAGCTTTATCACGAGGAAAGGGTCATATAATGCCTTAGGTCGGTTATCAGCATTATCAGCACGGTTGTAAGAGGGTTGAAGGTTTTGAAAAGACGAAACGCTTCAAGGTTTCTTTCAACCGCTAAAAATAAGGCCTTAACTCGTTGATGAAATTTAGTGTGAAGAGTGAAGAAAAAAGGATACTCCGTGATTAAAGGCATCCTGAAAAAAAAGAACAACTTAAAGGGTATTTGATTTTAAAACAAGTATATACATACAGTGCGCGTTATAATTATGCTAACACCCTATTTTTCAAGGTTTTTCGGAAAAATTAAAAAGACTGCAAGCTGTAAGATCTATCTATAGTTCAATACTGTTTCAGAGTCAATGTCTCCGAATTTGGTGTTAATTGATCGACAAATAAGTTTTTTCACAATCTTTTATTGATTTCCGACCACGTCATAATTATGATAACACCGGATTTTCACATCATTAACAGCACAGAAACGTTTTTTAGCTCTATTTTAGTAAGCGATTGGCCTACCAGATGACTTTATGACACTGAACACACGATTTGGCATTGAATCAACTAGGTCATGAAGCGTGTGTGGACTGAGAGACTGCCAGGAGTTAGCTATCGCGTCTTTGAGCTCTTGTACGCTACAAAACTGTTTTCCATTTGCATAGATCTGACCCACAACGATGCCCCAGAGATTCTCGATAGGATTGCAGTCAGGACTGCATGCCGGCCAATCCATGACATCGATTCGCTTAGACGCAAACCAAGCATTTGTCGAATTGCTCACGTAAATGGCGGCGTTGTCATGCTGAAAGGTGTAATGTGCACGACCACGCTGCCGCAGGAATGGAACCAAATGAGTGCCTAGAAGCTGCTGATAGTCGCCTGAGTTCATACGAGTCGAAATAAAATCTAGAGCGACCGTGCCGTTGTCACAGAACGCACCCCAAACCATGACGGTATCATCCCCGAAATTGCGTTTCGAGAAATATAGGGAACTTTGAGTATATCTCGCCAGTAGTGCGAGAATCCATCGGGCCCGTCCAATTTGAATTTTTTATCGTCCGAGAAAAACCACCTGAAAGGTTATTAATTACTAAACTTACCGAAGAAAAAATAATAAAATTTAGACCTTTTTCCAGTTTCGTGTCATGTTTTCCCTTGCGAAATCAAGGCGCTTCTTCTTGTGGGATTCAGTCATCCGAGGCACAGTTTTGCGTGTGGCGGGCACCAGATGGTCGGACTGTCGAATCGTGCGTAAAATGGTTGACTTGCTCACAGATGCGTTCGCTTCAGCACCGATTTTAGCAGCCGACTTCATAGAGTTCGAAGCAATCCTTCAGAAATTTGAAATTTTACTGAAGCAAAACATCAATATAACAAGTTCTACCTGCAGATCCTCCTCCTATCTCGCTTCGACAACTTCTTGCGCCTCCCTGGATGCTTCTTAGTCCCATAATTGTCGGGTCTTTGAGGAACTTGCTGACTACAACATTGGAACGTCCTAGATGAACAGCAATTCTTCTTGCGGAGATGCCATTGGCACGCAAGGCTTTTATCGTGTCTTGCTCGGAGGCAGAAAGCATTTTCGAGCTGGGCATAATGTCTAAACAGCAAAAAAATTAAGCAAACATGTTCAAAATCTGGGTGTTATCATAATTATGACGCGGTCGGAAATCAATAAAAGATTGTGAAAAAACTTATTTGTCGATCAATTAACACCAAATTCGGATACATTGACTCTGAAACAGTATTGAACTATTGATATATCTTACAGCTTGCAGTCTTTTTCATTTTTCCGAAAAACCTTGAAAAATAGGGTGTTAGCATAATTATAACGCGCACTGTATGTACGTTTGCTGATAAAATAGTTTAACAATTAAGTATTTAAAAAATATTAGTTGTTGCTTAATAATTGATTGGATTCTCTTTTACAGGAATGTCTGATGCTCATTGTGATTGTGATCTTCTTCACTTTCCTCAACCTATGCATATACTGTCATTATAAGAAGAAAAGAGTTAATCATTCAGTACAAAATAATCTCTGAAAATATTACGGTAGAAATATCATGCTAGTTACATATTGTGGGTAGGAATAAATTCATTACGAATCAATTTTTAATGCCGATGAACCGCTACTAGATAAGCTCAGTCTCGAATTTTCTAATAACACTAAGCTCAGCCTTTTTAACAGTGTTTCAAATTGAAAATAAGCTAGTCAATGAGAAAATAGTGTACATATAGGGGAATAGCTATTACAAGAAAATTGCAATTTTTTTGCTAAAACGATGATATATCTAGAAACCTTTTTGGCTAAACGTATGAGTAATGAATATAATCATCACTTGGCACACTAATAAGATCGGTCGTTTTTCTTTTTTGAATATGATGCGGATAGTAACGATACACTAAAATCCTCAAAATTATGAAAAAATAAAATGGAAGCAATTACATCCAGTGTTATTTTTTAACGCAGAAAATGCGTTTCCCTGCAAGAAAGTCCGAGCTGATGGGAAAACCGGGTTTTGGTTAGTCGCTAATTTTTGTGTGTGAATTATCCTAAATCTTCATAGCAGCTTCATCTTAAATATCAATTAATAGATGAATATCGCCATAAAAAAAGGTTTTAGACATCGGATGTAGCGCGGAAAGACGTGACTTTGATTTTTGAGAAGTGAAACTCGGCCATCAAGTTTGGCGATTGCAATTCGTTCCTCTGTCCAAGTTCGTCTACCAGAAAGCCGGAAAACTAGAATTCAATAAAGAAGAAGACATACCTTAGTTAGGCTCACAAGTTCAGAGATTTGCTTGCAAGAATCTTTTTTTCTTCAGAACCTTCCGAAAGTTCTCGTCGAAAGTCTGATGAGCCTTGGATTTGCCCATCAAAAAACCTCGAGGGGTTTAGCGAGGTTTATTTTTCCACTCTTGATACTCTAGGTTTTTTTCAAGCGGCGATGATTTGGTATTTTTTGCCACATGAATCAAACAGCTGGTAAAATCTCGCTTTTTCATGCTGAAATTTTTTTAGATTGGTGAAAAACTTTAATTTTTCAACATGGAAAAATGGGCACAAATTTCAAATAATTCACCTAGTTTCATCAACTTCGAACCTATTAAATATATGAGAGCGCATATGAAAGAAAAGCTTACTTTATTTTCATCATAAACTTACCCGGAAACATTGTACGTTTGTTGATAAAATAGATGCTTTAACGGATCGCTGGATTCTCAGAGTTTTTTTTATACACACCGAAATCACAAATTTCGATTAACAAGTTATTTCAGAAGAACTTTTAATAAAAAATTTAAAGTGAAGAACAGGTCATTTGACAGTTGCACTTGCCTGCCGAAGTCACTGCTGGCATTCTGAATCGGCTTTCTTTTATGAATGAGCCGGTGAAAGTCCACGACTCTGCTTACCCTCGTCTCTTGATTGCCTCTCCCTATATCTCTCATTCGGGTAATTGACTTCTTGTCTGAAAAATATTGAAAAAATTCACAGTTAAAAAAGAAAATTTCACAAAAAAGGAAGAAAAATAGAGACACTTTCATTACAGTATCTCAGTGTCCTTTAGCTCTATCGACTCTTCTCATGATTTTGGTAAGATAGAGCGGCTTTTCAAAAATTCATTTTAACTCATTTACGAATAATATACCAAGTCGGTTTTTATGTTCAATAACATCTTATATAACAAAAAAATTAAATGATCAGAATCACTTATAATAACCGATTTTTAGAAAAAAATTTCGTCTTCGTGTTCTAAGTTCAAAGCAAAATTGAATTTCCTAGCGTAAAAATCATTCCATGAGAGTCTCACTTCTGAGCTTTGTCATTGTCATTGCCAATGATCTCAGTTTGAATTTAGGTCAAAACCCTCCGCAAAGAAATTATTATGTGGCAGATGTTCCTTCAAATCAGGAAGAAAACGTTTTGAGAAACAACAAACAAAGTTTTTCTCAGCAGAGGTTTGTTACGGCGAAAATTACATAAGGAAATAATAAATTTTGTATATCTGTAATGAATGATAGTGAGTACAAAATTTGAAATACAAAAAAGTCGGTATGGAACTTGTTTTTTCAAAAGTGCTGTATTTTTCAAAAATGCTACTTTTATTTTTCAAAAACTTCTGTAAACTTCTAGGATTGAAAAAATACGACCGAGAAAAAATCTTCAATGAGTTTTATTGAAATATTAAGTCATCAATAGGATAAAACTAGATTTTTTTTTGCATCAGCACAATGACTTCTATCTAACGAAACAGTATTCTGAGGTATTTTCATTCCATTTGAAGCATCCAATTTTTTAGCAACCGAGACAACAGATTGCATTGAAGCCATCAGCATATTGAGGCGTATGAATACGGATCAGGTCTTTTGGCCAAGAACACTATAGTCAAGAGGGTTTAAAAAGAGATTTGAACCGATAATATGACTCTTTCGAAATTGAGCGCCTCTGAGCCCTTCTTGTGTTTGAAAATGAATAAACGATGTTTTGAACAGAAATGTGTGATGTCTCTTGATGGTTATGAAAATTGTTTATTGTAGAAATTGAAACTTCAGTTACTTCCGATCGCTTGGAAGTCAACTATTCCAACTTTTCTTCTGCTTTAACCTCCTCTTCCTTGTGCCCTTTCCTTTTTCATTCTTCTAGCATCCTGGGCTGGGCTTTTCTAGAGAGTATGACTCCGGAAGAGGAAACAACAATATAAGAAGACAGTGTCCTCAGTCATCTAGTTGGATACCGCTCAAGTTGGTAAAGGAGAGAAGTGCAGTTTCTCTCTTCCATCTTTTTTAACAATATTTTCTCTAACTTTTCTGCCTTTCTCTCGCTTTCTATCCCTTTCTCTTCGCTGTCTCTTTCTTTCTCTCTATCACACTCTCTCTCGCACTCCCTCTCTCTCACATTATCTATCTCTTACACACACACTCTCTCTCTTTACCCTCATCTAACCTCACATCTCTTATTCTCTAGCAATTCACGTTTTCAGTGCTCTTCCTCCGAATACTTTCTTCCGAAATGGTGTCGGCATATACCTAGGGCCAAGGTTACAGGCAGTCCTCCGCGGTCTCGGAACATATAGATAGAAGTGAAAGAGTAGAGAGAGAGATTGTGAGAGAGTAGGAATGAATAGAAAAAGAACAAGAGAGAGGAAAAGAAGAAGAGCAAGTTCAACGAAGCGAAAGAGAGCAAGGAAAAAAGAAGGAGCTCTGTTTATACTTGTTGTTGGTTGAGAATTTGAGAGGAATGCTTATGATATTTAAAAGAATTTGATATTTTGGTCTTCTTGTTTCGTGAATGTTTTCTTAATTCTGTGCTTGTCGCCACAATTTTGCATTGAAAAATGTAGATAAATTATTATTATTATTATTATTATTATTATATAAATTTTAGGCAAAGACTCTACGATAGAAATTTTTTTTTGAATGAATGGTACATATTGTGTTAAACTGGTCGACACCAAAAAAGTTTTTAACGATGACTTTTCAAGTTTTATCCTCACCTTGAAGCCGAGTTCTAGCGGTTCAGCTTAGTCGAGCTTGAAGAGAAGCGAAGAAGAGTCTGACTTCAATCTTTTAATGATCGGAGTTCGTTAAAAGCTTAGGCTTTGTTTACTAGTGTGTATACTAGTGTTTATCGACTTCGAGCGTAATACAATTTACCAAATTTTTTTAAACCGAAACTTTTCGTTTTGATTTGTATATTCCTCTCAGATGCCCCAAAAACTCTGCTTGGGTGCAAAGTGTATGGCTAACTCTTTAGATTTTAGATTTTATTATGAACGACAGATTCTCTTCTAACATGTCTGCCATATGTTTCTTTATATCCGGTCATCATTATCTCAATCAATTTCTCTGTTTTTTTTGTTGCTCTTATCTGCCTCCTCTCTCTCTCTTTTTCTTTTTACTCTTTTTCAAACCTTGTTTTTCTTCTTCTCTCTATCTTTTCCCTTAGTACGTATTTCGATCTTTCTTTTTGTTCATATATACTCCAGAGCTCACTTTATCTGCCCTTCTCCCTCGTCCTAATGGTAGGATTAAGAAGAGAGTAAAACACTCATAAACTATGAGCAGTGGGGTTCTAGAAAATATAAGCTTACACACTTCAGAGGTCGAGAGTATGAGGAGCGAAGGACTGGACTGTAAAAGATATGAGATGACATTGGGGCACTCCTTACTCTCTTTCTCCTATTCCAGCATCCTCTTTAGCTCCCCCGACCGCTCTCTGCCACCCAAAACACCCTCCTTGCAAATACTCATCAACTGTGACCGTCTGGCGTCACTCTCTTTACATCTTCTAATTTATTAACTATCTCTCTGTATCTCTCCTTTTTTCTCTATTTCTCGCTCTCTCTCACTCTATCTCATTATCTTTCTGTTCCTTCTTTCTAAACTTTCAGCCCTTTATTGTGGGTGAATTATCATATTTCATTCTTTCTTTTCATGGTGGGTATTCTTTTTTCGCCTCTCTCACCGTAATGCCATTCTTTTCTCTCTCTCTTTAAGTTTTTTCCTCTTTTCATCGTATTCGGCTTTTTCTACAGTGTCAGTTTTAGTTTTCTTGAACGTCCGATCTAGTAACCTCTCGTTCATAATCATTCACACCTTGTTTCTTGAAGGCGAGATAACTTGATACTTGACCGGAAACGGTTCTTTTGCAAAATGGGTCACAGAGAGAAAGAAAGAAAGAAAGAAAGAGAGAGAGAGAGATAGGAAGCGAGATAATAGAAGTATAAAGAAGAGAAAGAAAGAGAGAGAGAAAAAGAAATAGAGATAGACGGAGAGAGAGGGAGAGAAATGAAGGATGGAAAAAGTGAATCTGATCGGATGTTGAGAACTATTTGATAGGTGAGCATATAAACTTAGAAAATCCAGGATTCCTAGCGTTGACGGAGAAAAGGAAGATGCAAAGAAAGAGTAAATGGCTATCGGATGTTTTTTTTAAATAACTGCTTTGTATCTCTTCGCTTCCAGGCGATCACTCTCATCTTGTTTCCGGTTGTCCCTTCTCTGCATTCTCTCTCAATAGTATGCTCTCTTTACGCTCTCCTGAGTCTTATGCAGTGTTTTTATTTGCGAAAAACATAATGAAACATAACGACATCCCGTTTTTTTTTCCATGTTATGTTAACAACTAAAATTTGTATAAGTGTTCTCAAATACTCTCTCGCCGCAGACAACGAGAGACACCGCGACTTCTATGTCACAGAAAGGGCACAAAATACCGTACACCATGCACATTTGAAGCGCTATTCCATTTGAGACTATTATTTATACAAATTTTAGTTGTGAACATAACGTGGAAAAAAAAACGGGATGTCGTTATGTTTCATTATGTTTTCGCAAATAAAAACACTGCATTACTCTCAGTCCATCATAGATCTTTCCACTATCCCTGTTATTGTCTCACTACTTCTTTCTCTGTGTATCTTTCTGTCTCTCTCAAACTCTCTCTTTATCTCTCTCCCCCGTCTCTCTCTCTCTCTCTCTTTCTCTCTCTCTCTCTCTCTCTCTCTCTCTCTCTCTCTCTCTCTCTCTCTTTCTCTTTGTTTCAGCGTCTTCATCTGGTACATTTAGCGCCTGTATTCTGGGAACTTCGCTTCCGTCAGTACTCCACGAGAACGGACTTTGTGGATAAACTTCATGTTTTATAAGATAACTGAGGGAAAAACGTGGAAAGGGAGATGGAGATAGAAAGAGAAAAATAAGTTAGATAAAGTGAGTAAAAGAGAGATAAAGAAAGAAAGAGAGACATAGAGAGAGAGGGTTGAGAGAGAGAGACCGATCGGGCGGGGTACAAGGAAGGCTGGGGAGCGCCTTGGTGACTGGTTGGATTGGATAATGAGGATATCCTGGGAACTTTCGCGCTCATTCCTGTTTGACATACTCACGCGATGGAAGGGAATGTTTCTAATAGAGGGGAAGGAAGGGGGGAATACCATCGCCTAGAGCGCTCTCAAGTTTGACTCCCTTCAAGTCTTGGAACACGCTTAAAATGTGCCGATGAAATTTCAACTATTCGTTTATTTCGGTATTTTGATATGTTGTTGGTATGGAACACAGTCCCAACAGGCTGACGCATACATATATCAAAGATCAACTTATTCAGCTGCCCTTTCCAGAACTTGGGCTATGTTTTATAGCTAAAGGGCGATGCTGGGCTCTGGATGTCCAAGGAAAGTTCTCGTCCTTTACATTCGCATTAATTAGCTTAGTTTATGCTTAATTTCGAAAATCAAGCATTAAAAAAGTGCTCACTAACACTCTGAGTATCTTGAGATGGTGGAAGTCTCAGGTTGGTGTGACCACACGTTCTAACTAACAAATGATAAATCAGGGGTTGTTCGTGTATATTAAACTATGAAAGTCAAATATTCTCAGTAAATCTAGAGGTTGAGTTGCATGCATTTGTTTGTCATTTTCAAGCTTTTTAAAGAATGATCGTTCATCCAGTTTTTGCTATTTCATGAACCCCTGGTTATATCCCTATCATCGTACTAACCTTTCTATATTACATATATTCTATGGGCCACCCTGTATTTTCTATCCTATTATGCAAAAAGCGACATGAGAGAATTATTTTAGCTGAATCTTAGGGGTTTCTCCTAAATCTCGAACGTATAATAGAAAACATTTTATTTTAAGCATCCCGAAAACTTGCTCAACTCGCACTCTTATTATTAATGTAGATCAATAAATGATGTAATGTTATATAAAGGTTTTTTTCTACAAAAAATTGCAGAGAGGGTTCATATAAATTAAATCGGCTGATTTAGTGATTTTTCGCAATAATTTTCTAACATTGGAATAACTGCGTCTCTACTTCGAAGTCACTAAATAAAAACAAGGTTGAACAATTTATCCTTTGGTTATAGAGTCATATCATATCGTATCAGTATCTTATCTTTTTATGTTGATCGCTTATGATAATTGCCTTTATTTCTTTGAAACGTAACTTTCAAAATGATTGATTATGATAGAATATGAACTTGAAATGCATAAATTTCTTGTGTGGGTTAACATGAAAAAGTATATCAATAAATGATGCAAAAGAGTCAATTGTTTTTCTAACTATAACATTATGACTGTTTTGTGTTATTGCTTTTGTTTTTCACCAGTCGATTCGAGAAGAAAGATGAAAAGACAACCGTACCCTAAGAATTTGGGTTGTGTTCACAAACATGCATACTTTACGGGAATGGTGCCAAATATGAACATACTTCTGAACCATATGCTTTTGAGCGGCTAGTTCCAGCCACACCTTCATGTACACCAATGGTTGATCATCGGGCGAAAACTCTCCGAAGAACAAACGGGGAACATAAAACAGCCGCCAACTGCACACTCAATTACTTGCATCTTCTGCTCTGTAATTTTTATTTTTCATCTATCTTTCCGCCTATTTTTCTCTATGGTTAATTCTTTACTCACTTCGGATCCCTCGGGCAGCTTCTATTCATCGCAATTCGCTCTCTATCTAGCATCATCCGCCTTTCTCTAGACCTTTTCTCTTCTCAGAACACTACCGGCTCACTTTGTCTTTCTCTCAAATTTATTTCTCTCATCATCTCCCCTGCAACTTTCTTTTTTGTATCTATATTTTTCTATCTCAGTCTCAAAATAGCTCTATTTCTCTTTCTAACTTTCCTTTCTCTTTCTTTTTCTTGCTCTTAATCCTCTTGTAACTTGTTTTGTAGCTCTCTAGTATAATAGTTTTTCATGTTAACAAAAATGCTCAGTCGTTCTTAATATTATTTCTCGTGCTTTTGCTCTCATTTAACCTCAATGTGTTTTTCGCCTGCTTCCCTTTCTCCTGATTGAAATTGAATGTTCCATCTGCTGATTATTCGAGAAACGATCATCATCTGAAACATATGCTTCCACGATGTCTCTGCGCCTTTCATTGTAATAAATGATAGATCATCGTCTTAATAAAACTAAACACTTTGAGAGGTATGAATTCGAGGGAAGGGTAGTGCCATTAGCAATAAACTGAGTCGTTATAGTTGCTAAGTTCAGAAAGGAGAACTTTAAGTTTTTAATTGAATTCCATCGATACTTGCGGGAGACGGGACAAGAATCCTCTTAGTCATAAGAGCTCGTGCTTAGAGAGTGGAGTAGACGATGAGTTACATCAGTAAGAAAATTTCAAAACATTTTTGAGATACGACTTCGGACTGAACGATATGGCGGGATTGTAAAAAACAGTTGAAACTATATGTATGTATATATTCAAAACAAATGCCCTGTTTTTAATAGAGTTAATTATGGGCTACCATGGCTCAATCGTTAGAGCACTAAACTATGTATTGGCCTTGCTGCTCTCAACTCGCGGATTCGAATCTTATGCGGATGAGCAAAAACAACGGTTTTCTTAAACTTTGCTTTTTTATCCAATTTGCAGCATCGTTAAGCTTGGTCATAAGCAGGAGGAGGACCACTTGAGACCTTGCTGTCCTAAACATATTATGCATTACCGTGTTTTTATGTTTACGTTCTCGCTCGTACTAAATTAGGATTACAAATAAATTAAGAACTGCGGGAAAATGCATTAATCAGAGCGCTTCATTTCTATTAAATTGACTATAAATGATTTGTAAAAAATAAATATATTAAAGTTGTTTTGGCTTCGGTTTTTTTCGAATCACTGGACTTGAAAGGAGTGAGAGTTAAGTTTTTCTGCTTACCGTTAAAAAAGGTATCTTTGAAACTCAATCCCATTAACCTACATAAAGAATTTTCACGCTGTCGAATAGTGGACGTGTGACCTGAACGGGTCCCTGAGCGGGTTTCTTTGTGACTTAACTTGAAGTTCAAGAACTTCGAGTCACTTTGAAATTCTAATCATATAATGTCTGACTGTGTTTTGACAATTTCAATAGATAAGGGCTCGAAGAAACTGTGCTTTTGAAAGGTTTCTATGATGAACGTACAGAAGAACAAGATATTGCATTAAAACACATCACACCCTTCAGTCAAAAAGTGTCTTTCTCGTTATTATTATACTAAGAGCATTGCTCACCCTCTCTTACAAACTCTTTCTCTCTCTATCTCTCTCTACTCTATCTCTATTTCTCTTCTCTCACAAGTTTTTCTGACTTCAAACGGTTTCCGATTTTCCCTTTAACTTTTGCGCTTCTTTTTCTCAATCCTTTCTATAACCCATCTTTTTCCTGCAACTGTGAATCACCAATTTTCTTTTTTTGTTTTCCTTTGCTTACTGTTCTCTTTTCCTTTCAATTTCTATTTTCTCGCTTCTTGATGCGCTATTTACTTTTATTTGCTTCTTTACCTTTAAAAAGTTTTTCTCGTTTTTTTTAAACACCGTTTTACACATATCTTTTACCCTTTCTTTGAGTATCTCGCTGTTTTCTGAAATTCTATTATTTTTTTTTAAATATTTACCTCTCAATTTCTATGTCTGTTCTCTGTCTCACTATTCAAGAATTTTTTCTACTGTTTTTTTTTGTTCTCTACTGCCTTATAATATTCTATCTTTGCTGTTTTATCATCATTGACCCCATATTATTATTATAGAAAAAGGTAAAAGAGTTGATAACATTTAATTTATTTACATTTAAGATATCACTGCTGAAAATGTAATGTAGCAGAAGCCTGTTTCGCCCCAACTCAGACAGACTTCTGCTCTCTCTGGGTGGGGCTCATCAGTGAGTGCCCAGAGAGAAACGAGTATAATTATAACGAATAGCTTAGCAACTATACAAAATAAAAACAAAAACAAATAAACACATATAAACAAAAATAAATAAATAAAACAAAATGATGAAAAACAAAATAATGAAAATCTGGAAGATAAGATAGAGAATGCTATCCAAGCATTTTTGAAAAGTAATGAGCGGGAATGTATTGAAGCAATGTAGAGCAACAACTAATTGTAGTTTGTAGTAGTGGTATATTTTTCTTTATTTCTTAACAGTTCTATAATATGTTCCGTAATTCTATAGTTTACGGTATTATATTTAAGTTGTATTTTAGGATTTCTGTTTAGAGTTTTAATTATCCTATCAAGTATAATATCATATGGAAATCGATTTTCTTGATATGTGTTAATCATACCGCGCATATGTCATCTTCTGATGATAAACCGTGCTTTCCATCTGAAAAATTTTGCCCCTCTCTCTTTTCTTCGTTTATTTTCCTTCATTTTTCATCTTCATATTTTTCTCATCTTGTCTTCATTCGAATATCTCTCTAAGTTTTTTCTCTGCAGCTCACTAATTGTAAGTATAACTATTTCTCTCTAAAAGTTTTTTGTTTTGTCTCTGTTACTTTCTTATTTCTTTTGTTTTTTTTAATGTCGACTGTGAACATCTGTGAGAGCCCGTAAATCATAGGTATATATTTGACCGTTCTCTGCGCATCTATCAATCTTTTCTGACTTCAGTTAGTCTCTCGGTAACTTTTCCAGAAATTTCTCTCTTTCTTGTCTTTTCTGTGCAAAAATCTCCTGCTCTCTAGTTCTTTATGTTTTAACTTGCTTGTTTTTTTGGGAATTTTCATTTCTTATCGCGTTGTATAGTGAGTTTGGAGTTTGCTTCCGTGAAAATATAGCCTTAATCACAGATTTTATTGTTTGTATTTTTCAATTTTCTCTCTTTTCCGCACTCTCTTTTTTTCTACTTCTGATTCATTCCTAACTGTTTTCTCAAAGAACTTCATTCATTCCCTCCTCCATCTGCTTTTTTTCTCTATCAGCAGTGCGTATTTTTTGTTCAGTAAAAATATTAAAATCGAAAGTTTAATCTTTCGACCATGGTCTTCTGACATTCCATAAATTGTTCTATTGCTTTTTTTCTGCGGCATGGGCTCAGTGACTCAGCTTCGAAAGGGAGCGAAGGCGGAGATTCATTCATTCCTGCGGCTCTCACCTGTATCAACGCACAACACAACACAAATGTTCTATGAACAATGCTCTGGAATATAAAGCCCAGTTGACTCAGTTTCTTCAGAGATGCGGGTTTAGTTCTTAAATGTAAACAAAGTTTTAAAGTTTTTGTTAAAATGTTATGAACGATCTGGTGGAATATTAACCTCCCGATCGTTGGTTTTTGACTAACTCCTTTTCAATAATCAGTTTCTTCGTTTGTTTAAACGATGCTCCATCTTGCAGGCGCTTCGGTAATACATGTTATAAAAGCTTTGTGGTAAACCAAGACTCTTTTTGGAAACCTTAGAGTGCTCATTAACCTATCCTATCTTCTTCTCAGCTTCATCCATTACCGTCAAACATGTTGTCGATGATTCTGAATTGTGCGACGAAACTCAGCGAAAAAAGCTTTGCAGTCACGACTTTGTTTCTTAGGAGCTCATGCAAAAATCAAAAAAATCTTTTTAATCAAGTAATCGCCCGAAGGATGAATTCAGAATTTTGCTAGAAATGCACAATTCATTCCCTAGCTGCCATAAAAATAAATTTTCGGAAGTTTCGATTACTTCTAAAAAAATTTCATTTCTGTAATGCGCCTTGACGATCAAAATCAGGTAAATAAGAATGCAGTTTTAAAGTTCAAAAACTCAATTCTAACTTATTGTTACCATAGCTCCTAAGTGAAATTATTTTATTTAAAATGAGCATGCATGTAGCTTTTTTTCCTTTCTGAAAATTTTGTTTTTGTTGAACATAATTCATTCAGTTTCTACGCAATGTTTTTTCCTGAAATTTTTGATTCTTAAATTTTTGATTCTTGGTCAGAATTCTTGAATTGAACTTATTTAGGCATACATTCATTTCTATAGAAATTTCGAAGATGTCAGTGAGGGCGAAAAATTTTCGGAGAAAAACTTTTTAAAAAAGACAGAAATAGAGAAAAGGAGATAGGAGAATAAAAGATGGAGAGGAGAATTCATATGCTCATCAGGAGTGAGAAGAAGATGAAAGATTCAAATTCAGAACATAAATTTGTCCCGATCCGAATAATTCGTTTACTCGCTCTCGCGTCTGTTATTCATTTTTTCCAGCAAAAAATATCCTTTTTCACCACCCCCTTCCTTTCATTCCTTATCCCCTATTTTTGTTACCCTTGCCCCTGAATAAAAACAACTATACTTTAAAACTTGTTTTTGAATTCAGCCTAAAGGACAAAGAAGAAAAGACCTGAAAATTCCATCAAAATTTTTATATTTTTCCAGGCAACAAGGTTGATGAAGTAAAACAATTATAATGCTCCACTGCGAATATTTTCATCAGGATTATTCATTTACAATGAAAGAAGTAACCAATAGAGCAAGATCACGGAGAAGGAGGGAGAGGAGAGTGAGAATAAAAAGAGACTAGTGAAAAATACGAAAAGGAAAGAAAAAATTGAGAAATAAACAGAGAATATTCGATGAACAAGCGGAACATTAGCGATACTCTGGTTATAGGGCAAAGTTGGGGTATTATACATATTAGATGATAAGAGAGAGCAGCCGTTTAGCAGTCAACCGGATTTCACCCAATACTTCAATGTAGCATGACGGGGATAATGCGAACGTGAAAAGAACAGTTGAGACATCATGGAATACAAGAGATAAGGGGATATGAGAAGAGTGTAGTAAAACTGTATGTAGAAGCACGCTTTCAGGATGGGAAAAGAGTAAAAGACACAAAGAGAGAATGAAAGCGATAGAAAGTAAGAGAGAAAAAGAAGAGAGAAAAATAGAGAGGGGATTATAAAGAAAAAGACAGATGGACAGAAAGTAAGGAAGAGAAACAGAAAAAAAAGAGAAACATGAGAAACAGAGAAAAAAAGTCGCTCATGACATATTGAGGCCTAAACAAAGAAGGATTTTTTTTCGAGTTTCAAGCTATCCACAACCCGCTAGGATGTGTTCTTTTATCTCCCTTTACCTGACTCTCTCTGTTTTTTCTGTGATTATTTTTTCTTTCTAGCTCACTTTTTTCGTCAACCGTTTTCTCATTTCATCATAAACTTTTTCTTCATGTATTTTAAAACATTAACTTCCTTACCAAGTTACAGAAAGAATTCATATCAATGATCATGAGAAGCATTTCGAGTTCTTTATTAAGTTACTTTTAGAATACCAACTGACTTTGAAACAGTACCTCATGACTAACTTAGTCACCAGGTTTGATAACCCTATTTTAGAACCCTAAAACATTTTACACCAGTAAATTGTTTAACTTCGCCAATTGCTTTTTGAGCCTGTGGCACAGCATCGAATAAATTATGACGGGTCCTCCTCGATATTCAAAACTTTACTGATTGCTCTAATCAGTCCTTCATTAAATCTTTGATTAGATTCTAACTGACTATTGATATTAATGATGCGTTGTGTTTTTGTGAATGTATGTAGCTGGAATGATCTCTGATTAATTTATCTGATTCCGAAGTTCAGCAAGTCAAGACATAAAGTAGTTTTTTCTCATCAGAATAATTATAGGAAACAATTACTATGAATATTTTCATCACGTTTGTAGTTATTTATCACTACGATAACTTGATTCTTCCCTAATTCTCAATACAAGTTCATACATACAACCGTTGAGAAATAATTTTTTTCGTAGCGCCTGTAGAACTAGTTGCCCATGCAATGTGGTTTTCGTGGCTACTTGAAAAATTACTATTTTTCATTTTACTTTTTCTCTAATTTTTTCTCTCTCTCTATCTTTCTGTTTCTTCAAGTCTCTCTTTTTCTCTATTTCTCACTCTCGCTTACAGTTACTACGATCTCGTTTGGCTCCAGAATTCCGCTACCGTCACGCACTGATTGGCTTCAACAGCTAGCTGTCCTGAAGATAGAGAGGAAGGGAGAGGAAGAGAGAGAAAGAGAGAGATAGAGAAAGAAAGTGAGAGCATCAAAATAATAGGTGTAGGCGAGACGGTGTAGATAGCTTGTTGGAGTGTATGTGAAGCGATTTGACGGCCACGCTCTCTCTCCTTCTCTCTCTCTTTCTCGTTCCTTCTCTCTATCTCTATGGTTCTCAATCTTTTTCTGTTCTTTTTGCGCAACAATTCTCTTGCTACCTCCTTTTGTAGCATCTCTCGACCCTCTGCATTCAAAGCCTCAAGGGGATAGAGAAGAGGGAGCAGAAGAGAAGAAGGAGGAAATATAGACAATCAGTTAGTGTATAGGGAGTTCGTCATAGGAGAAAATTAGAAAAAGAAAGAGGAATAGAAGTCGAGAGAGAGAGAGAGAGAGAGAGACAGAGACAGAGAAAAGAGTCGGAGAGAGGGAGTCTGTAAGAGTGACCAACCTCTCTGTCAGTTTATTTGCACTCTGTGTGAGATGCTGCATAGGTGGCTGTAAGAGCAGAAGAAGAAAAAGAAGAAGAGTCAAACGAAAATCTCCTTTCTTTCTCTGCTCATAACTCTGCATGTTCTCTCTCAGAGCACTCTCGTTCCATTCTCCTCGCTCTTTTCTCCTCTAATCCTTCCGCGCTATTTTGCATGGAACTTGGTCCCGGTATCCGCGCGCTCTTCACCTTTGATTCCTTCGCTGCTTGCTGCTTGTAATCCTCCTCTAAATCCTCCATTTGCGATCCGGGCCTGAGGGTGCATATCTTTCCTCTTTCTTGCTTTCCCAACTTTAGTCTTGCCGGAAAATCAGCTTTCTTATACTGCTTTCCTTTGATTCCTTCGTTTACCTCTTTACTTCAATATTTTTCTCTTTTCCCGTTGGATCTCTCTGTTTTGATGCTCAATTTCTCTCACATGCTTCCCATTTGTTTGTTTGATGAATGTTTACTAATCTGCTACAAAATCTATTTTTTCCAAATTTGTTTACCTTCCTGCTTTCTACCGCTCTTAGAAAACTAGAAAAATGCTTGCTACAAATTCTTTGCAAAAAGAAATTTCATGCTCAGAAGGAATATAACCATTCTCGATTTCATTTGGTATCAGTCGCGTTTCAGAAATCATTAAAATGATATATTTATTCGATTTTTTGATGAATTTCGTACGGAAGCCTTTGAACTGCAAAACCACCCCGAAAAATCCTGAGATCAAGCATGTGATTCTTTTGTTTGGTTTTGAATTTAGCGTGACACTGTTTAACTTTTTTTTTTACAATATTACATATTTATTTTGTTACAATGTTCCAGGGCTTATTATTGTTTCAAGTTCGTTTGATACGCTTGCTCTCATTGCTCTCTATCTTATTAGTTTCGATCACCCATACACCAATTTGGGTTCGTTCTTTCGTATTCGTCTGGCGTATGTGATTTTTTGTTGCTTAAACAGTTTCTTGAATTTCCAGATCATCGTGGCACGAATCACTCTCCACGCCTTCTTCCCAATGACTTGAGTTACTGCTCTGTTGATCTGCTGGAGAGCTTCGCAGAGTCAGAGAACTATGAAACGAAGACGACCGCATCGGCTGTGCAGGTGGATGCTTCTCATGATTGCAGCGGGGTTTTTGCCACCACATCCATCGACTGCTCAAGGTTTTTAATTCAGCCGATTTATTATGTTTACCCGATCCTTTGGCGACTTTTTGAATTCACTCTTTCCTTTATTAATTCATTCATCCAATCCTCTACTCATTCAGTGATCTAATCATTCATATCAATTTTTCTTCATTATCACTGCCCTCAAGATCTATCAGAGAATAAGAGCCTTGAAGCGGCGATCGAAACCATTGTTCAAATCTTGGGATAATAGATATTAAATCTCGTATGGTCTTTCCCTCTCCCGTTTATCAACCTTCATCCTTAGCTTCCTTGGTATACTAGTGTTCTTTCTCTCTCTCTCTCTCTTTCTGTCTTCAATGCTCTCTTGTTCTACTGCTTTTATTGTTCTGCTTATTATATATATATATATATATATATATATATATATATATATGTTATGGCTAGAACTGATCAGGCGCTTTAAATTGATCAGAAGTTAGTTTCTTTTTATTTTTACATTTTACACACTCTATTACAAAAAATAATTTAAAAATATTTTTTCACATTAAAAAATGCTTAGGCTTAAGCAAAAGTTTACGCTAATGAGGCCGTACGGCTAAGGCTAACGAGACCGCAGAAGAAAAGATTCTCATATTCAAAAAGACGAAAGAAAGAGATCTGATCAATTTAAAGTGCCTGATCAAGCCCTAACATATACATATATCCCTCCTTTTCATCGCCTTTATAAGCAGTATCTTGACTTCTGATTTTTCTTCTCTTGAGTGATCCTGACCATCTCGGAAATATAGAAGTACATATGCCAATTGAGGACAGCAAACTTTATCTTCACTCTCTCTTTCATCTCTCTTTCTTCCTTTCTCTCTCTATGTCTCTCTCTCTATATCACTCTCTCTCTCTCATAAAGTCTTGATATTCTAAAACATCTACATATCTTCTATTTCGTGACCTCTGCCTTTTTACTTATTCACTTTTTGTATTCCTGTGTCTTCCTCTCTCTCTCTTTCTCTCTCTCTCTCTTTCTTTCTCTTATTGTCTGACCTTGTCCACTCTCTGCCGCCTCTTATGGGTAAGTGGCCTCTCGTCTCATTCAATTGTTTATGCTGCATGCGCACCTTCATATGTAGTAATATTCACCGCTATACAGAGAACGGAAGTCTAGAATCTCCTTGAAAAAGCATGGAGAATGAAGAGGAATTACAGAGAAAGATGGAAATAAAGAGATATAGAAAGAGGAAGAGACAAATAGAAGTAGATAGAGAAAGAGAGAGATAAACCTATACTAGTCAAAGGTAATAATGGGCATAAATGGAATCGAGTGACCTTGTGTGAAACAATGGAAGACTTATTTGTAAGTGCAAACAGACCTTTTTCTAAATTCTGCTGTTATGAAGAATCATATATGACCAGAAGAACACAATTTCATCGCTGAGTTTTGATTTTTAGTATTTGAGAACACAAATTCATCGTTGAGTTTTGATTTTTAGTAGTAGTACAATTCATTGGAAAATTATATATTAACATGAATTATGTAATTTGAGTTTATTTTCCACCGCACTAATAATCCAGAGGTACTTCTCAAAAAATCTCACGAAGGATAAATCCTTGATTTTGCCCAAACAAATACCACATGTTATCCACCTACTTCTTCTCCCCTCCAGACTGCACATGAGAATAAAAAACACCATATTGCATTTGATAGAATGCTAGCCTTGCGTAAAAAAATTTTTGTTTCAAATATGGAAAACTATTTTGAAGAGGGTATCTAACAAGGTGATATACCGATTTAATACCCCCATCTTTTTCGCCAGCACTCTCTCTCTCTCTCATTATCTTTCTCTCTTAATTTTCTTTCTTTCTTTCTCTCTCTCTCTCTCTCTCTCTCTCTCTCTCTCTCTCTGAGGCTTTTTTAACGTGCTTAGGATGTCAATCTTTTAACATTAGCCTCCTTGTTATACAAACTTCTTCAGCGGGTGCAAGATACACTCTGGAGAAGAATCCACTGAACAAAACGTTAGAGTAGGGTGTTTGTTTATGTTGGTCGGAGGGCGACTATTTGGTTTCTCTCAGCTTTCCCATATACCACCGCTAAGCTCTTTGACCAGGTAGTAAACAATCATTTCATCCACCTAATATTTTATAAAAAGGTCTCTTATAACTACATAGTTCTTCATTTTTCTCAAATAAGAATCTTATGTTTTTCGGCAGCACATGAGGGGGTTTTAACCTTAGGGGAAAAGATAATTAAATCTTTTGAAGCAAATGACTTTTTGTTCAAACAAATTTAAAAAAAGGTTTTTTTTTCAATGGAAAGTACTGAAAATTCTACCAAAAGGTTAAAAAAATACATCGAGAATATCCGAAAAAAGTTCTCGATTTCAGAGATCTCGACGACAGAAGCCACCAGAGGAATCTCTGCAGGAGTCGAGGTTGGCAGAGTCGAAAAACGCCCTTTCAATAGCTAAACTTGTACTAATCCTATGTAATCAAGAATACCATGTCGTGATATCACATAACGTTTCAATCAAGTATTTCAATGGTAAGCTATACACATTTCTGATTATTCATGTATTTTGATGTATTTTTCCCTTCTTTCATTCTTCTTCCATCAAATTTTACTCTCTAACTTTCTCTTTCTCATTCTGTTTTCCTCTTTCACTTTGTTTCTTTCAGCTTCTCAATCCCTCTTCATTCTTGAACTCTCAAACTTTAAATTCATGACTCTTATAAGGGTTCGTTGACATGTTTATCTTTTTCCCAAGGATCCTTACTGATTCATGAAAAAACTTTTCTTAATTCTCTCTAGGACTCTCTGTATTAGTAAATGATCTCTTTGTGTAGAAGTGGTTACTGTAGAAGTGGTTACTGTAGAAGTGGTTACTGATTCCAAGCGAAGATACGAAATTTTGATGGTTTAGCTTCTTTCCGCTCCAAATTCTTCAGTTTCGACCGTGAACTTTTAATGTTCAATAACAAGGTCGTGGATTATCTGAATAAGGACATGGCTATTGAAGGAAACTTGATTCTTACATGACCCCTCTTGTTTTAATTGTAAAGTCCTCATTCAGAACTGTTTTTTGTCCTATACTGGCAAATGGTAGTTCGCGCAACTATTGTGCCGAGTTTTCCAAGTTCGACTTCCACCTGGACATATCCACCTAAGCAAGGGGGTCGGGAAAGGTTGGTAGTGCTCTTCCCGAATTCGACTCTCTCCACTGCTGCTACTCACACTAGAAGGGACTTAACAGGCAGCCACTGGTCCTACCAGGATGAGTCTGTTCTGCATATCAAGGGAGCGCGTACCTTCTCGAGGAAGATTTTCATTCATTATTATTCAGAGCTGCTTCACCAAAGTTTTCCACCCTTTATCTTTTTTTTAAGTTTTCCTTCGCCTTCATCCTTTTTTCATTCAATACTTCATGATCAAAAGTACACTCCTATATTTTTGATCCTATATGTAGAAATACTATACCTATAAGCATAGTCATAAAAAATATCCTTTCGGTAACAATGATTACATTTATCAGTCAATCAATATCTTGTTATCGCCAGTGGAATGTCATCAGCCATTCCACTCATTCATCTACTTTTCATCACTTCATGATGCGAATCTATCATCACAGTGGAAGTTGCTTACTTTTCGAGCTATTTTCGATCTACTATGATTTTTCTCTCCTTTGATCCTATCATGGATGATTCATCCAATTTCTTTTTTTTTCTTCTGTCCATGTGTTTTCATGCTGTATATCCCTTTCTTATTTTTTGCTTTGTCATCGTTTCTTCTTTCTTCTTCATTTTTTTGTCACTCTAGTTCTCTATTTTCTCGTTTTAATCTATCAAACTCCATTCCTCCCCTTTCTTATTTTTCTTCAACTTTCTGTCGGTCTCTTTTTTCATCTTTACTCTATTATCTTTCGTTTATTTTCATCTTCCCTTTTCCTTCAATTCCTCTTTATCTCCTCTCTTTTTGTTCTCTCCCATTCTCTTCCTCCAGCGTAAACCAATCTCTCAACGTAATTATCAGAGTCAGACAGATAGATCCATGTTCCACTTTCTTCTTTGGAAAAGACAACGTGAGAAGAACAAACTCCAACCTACCTCATACTTAAACATCAACTTTGCTTCTGCATTCAAAAAATTATTTTGACTCTTCTTTCTCTTTTCTATCTTTCATTAACTTTTTTTCCTTGGCTTACATATTCTTTGTGTCATATTCGATTCACATCTAAGAAATACTTTAACTTCACACAATTTATCTATATATTTTTTCTTTCTCTCGTCCACCCCCTGCTTTCTTACTCTCTCTCTCTCTCTCTCTCTCTCTCTCTCTAACTCTCTCTTTCTCTCTCTCTCTTTCTCTCTCTCTCTTTCTCTCTCTCTCTCTCTCTCTCTCTCTCTCTCTCTCTCTCTCTCTCTCTCTCTCTCTCTCTCTCTCTATTTTTCTACCTAACTCCCTTTTTTCTGTTTCCTCGCTTTGAACTTTTCACCTCTGGAGTAATCGGGTTTCAGCTATTGTCCCCTTGGGAATGCTGACCGGAAGAAGAAGATCTTGACACCAAAAAGAGCCTATTTTGAGCTAATACTTTAATTGAAAGTAGGTTCCTTGTTAGACAATAAAAAACATTTTTGAGAAACGAAGATGATTTTAACAGTAAAAGAGAGTTAGAGAGAGAGAGAAAGAAAGAGAGAAAGAGAGCGATACGGATAGTATAAAACAATTAGAACGAAAAAAGGACAGAGGAAAGAGAATAAAAAATGAGATCAGGAAACTGGCAAACAGTGAAACATTCCAAGGAAACTGCATATAAAGGTAAGAAAAGTGATGAAGTCATGAAATGAGAGACTAATGTAGATCAACTATAATTTTTGATGAAGTACTTAACAGTTTCAAATAGACAGTCAATGTATAACTCTTTTATGAGCAGGAGGGAAGAATAAGTGTGGAGAAAGATGGTAGATCTCCATCTACTCGGGTCTCCGTCAAACTTCCGACTTCCTCTCGATACTCTCAGTATATCGCCAAAGTCATCGACTTATCGTCAGTTTTTTACCGAAATTTTCTCTTCAAGTTTTTCTTAGACTTTCCTAAACTTCATTTTATTTAAAGTTCCATTTCTCTTAATTTTACGTGTTATTTCATGAGACAGTTTTTTTGAAGACAATTGGTTAGAAAAATTCGTTAATGGTTTAGTTATTCTTCCTCGAATCCGAGAAAATTTGAGAAAAACAGAAACGGAATCTTCGATAAACAAGAGACATTTCTCAAAAGTCTACCGCAAGTTTCGCAAATTTTTATAAAGTCTTAGGATGTCTTTTTGTAAACAATTTTGAGATGATTTTTCTCCTCTTCAAAATACCATGAGCTTGTTGAGCACAAAATTTTTGTTTTTCTTATAATTTCTACATAAATTCTCGAAGCTGCTCTTAGCTTTTTTGGTTTCATTCATATAGAGTGTTTTGATAATGATTTTTTGATGAAGCTCTCGAAGTAGAATAGAATTGAGAGAATGCGTGTTGAAGCGGGCAAAGGTTTAGGAGAAAAAAGAAAAAGAGTAAGAAGTACTAAAATAGAGAGAGAAAATGAGAAGATGATATCGGCAGAGAAAATTGCTTGAAGATAAAAAAAGATTACAAAAGTGATAAAGAATGAGATGGAAGCCAAGATAAACTTTATCCAACGGAGAGGTTTAATCGAATGAATCATCGGTGACATAAGAACCAAAACCTGCAAGTAGAACTTGAATTCTCTAGTAGAAGAACATTCAGAAAAGGTAATAAATAACCAGGAACAACAAGAAGTCGAACAAAAGAGTATGGTGGTAAGCGGACCAAAAATAAATGGGATTCATCACAAGAAATAACTTAAGAGAGAAGACTGAGAGTGTTTGAGTACGAGAAAAGAAAAAAAAAGAAAGAAGGGAGAAAATGACAGAGGAGAGTAGATGTCAATGAATAAACTGCACCGTGCTTCTCCAGTATCATTGACTCTGTTCCCTTCAGACTTCCATCCTTTCGCATACAATCAAGACTAGAGAAAAAAACAGTCGTTTAGTTTTGGTTGAAAACATAAGTGAGGGTAGCTGAGAGACAAGAAAAAGTGTACGTTCGAGACAAACAAAATGAGGGATAGAAATAAAAGAAAGATTTGCGAAAAAAGAGAAAAAGAATGAGACTAAAAAGATATAAATGAGAAATAAAAAGAAGAGAAAAGCACTCTTAGAAGAAGTTACTACCCTCAATGTTCAATCTTCATATTTCTTAAGTGTGTTGTTTTGTGTGTTTCGAGTGGTTGGGAGAGAAAAGTTCCTATTAATGAAACAATTTTTTTCTTGCAATGTCAGCATGAACCCAGGAAAGATTCATCCACAACCTTCGTGGCTTGAAAATTGAATAGAAGAGGATGATACAGTTGATAAGGTTCCACATTTGCACGAACGAGCCATGAATTTCGATGAAGGCGATCGTCATGTTCAAAACATCATTGAAAAGTTATAAGAGAGCGAGTTATGAAATAGCACCGAGTATTTTTTTCAAAGTAGTCTCTGTTATCGTTTCCATCTTTCGAAGTGATCACTTTTCCAGAGAGGATTCCATCCGCGATGCAGTGCGAACATTTTTGGCTTCTGTCATCAATTCAACGGTGATCAACATTCACAATCTTCATGCTGGTCACAAATACAAGTCAGACTTTCGAGCAATTATTGCTTCAGTTCAGCGAAGCAACGATGCAACCATACGAGAAGGATTGTTAACTTCCATGAGATGGAGTTTTCAAATAATGCTTTCACCTTAAGCAGTGTTTCCTTGTAAGACTTTTGCTCACTCATTACTTATCAGTTTTGGGGTAAAACTAGGAATATAATAGGGAAAAAATGACCCTAGAGATCGTGTTATCCTATCCATGAAATGCTGTGAAGGATTGTTTTTTGAAACATTGATTGGCTAAATTCACTGATAACGTCATCATTTTATGATATAATGTCAGCAAAAAGCACAATCTGCACAAATAAACACTATACCCATAAAGACACCTTTCCGAACTCCTTGTTATGTTGTCCGGGTAAACAAAGCGTCGTTTCATGAAGAAGAGACTGTCTTCCTTGTGGCTTTGTGCTAGCTGTTCCTTCTTTCCATTATTTGCTCACTGTTTACAATGTTTGTTCTCTTGGAAGAGAAGCCTAAAAAGACTAGAGATGACTTGCTTTTGTCAGAATATTTCGACTTTGAAAGATCAGCTACCTCAGAATATTACGGGTCGTATAGAGTAAATCGGAATTGATTACAAATACCTTTAAAAAATATTTTTCATAACATACTCACATTTCCATGATTAAATCATTGATAACATCATCTCATCTCTAGGGTGACATAAACAATAAGATCACTAGATTTTTTCTTGATTTTATCTGTCCAACTCCGGTAACGAGTAATGCTGATTCGAATTGGACCTTCAAAAGTCATACTTTCAAAAAGCTTAATCTTTCTCTTCTCCTGTATTTTTTCAAAATTGTGTTTTCATCTTTCAAAATTTCAAAAAAGATAAGGTAGCAGCAAACCGAAAAGCTTTATGATGACTAGAAATGATACATAATAATGACTTTGGAGCGGAGAACTCATGAGAGGCAGCGTTAATGAACATGATGAAAATCACTGGAGGCACTGAAGCATGGGCATTTTAACACGAGGCAAAACAGGGTTCAACGTTTGCGTGTGTTAGAGAGAGGGATTGAGAGGGAGAAAGAGACAGAAAAATAAAGATAAAGATACAGAGTAAACTTAAGAAATTCAGAAGGAAAAAGAGGATACAGAGTGAGAGAGAGAAAAAAAGGATACAGAGTGAGAGAGACAAAAATAGCTAGAGGGATAAAAAAATACGGTTAAAAAGAATGTTAGTGGAAATAAGAGAGAGAGAGAGAGAGAGAGAGAGAGAGAGAGAGAGAGAGAGAGAGAGAGAGAGAGAGAGAGAGAGAGAGAGAGAGAGAGAGAGAGAGAGAGAGAGAGAGAGGAGAGGAGAGAGAGAGAGAGAGAGAGAGAGAGAGAGAGAGAGAGAGAGACACCCTGAGAAGAAGATTCAACTGGTAAGTAGATATGTATGATCCTTTTCTGAGTCTTTTTCTCTTCTCAGAAGCAGCCTGTTTACATCTCTACAGACTCAATAAAATCATTACATCACAGAGTACTTAAAAATTCTATGATAATAGCGAAGACCAGTAGTCTTTTGATAAACATTCCTACATAAGTTTACCATAATTCCATGTTTTGATAGCATGAATGATAAAACCTAAATACAAATATTATTTTAAAACTTCGAAAACCATGATCAAATTTCGAATCTAAAATAAAACTTTAGTAAGATAAAAACCTTTACTTTGAAAAAGAAAAATACTCTAAAATTTATAATATTATCTTACAGAATAAAATGATTGATTTTGAAAAGCAATAGTTTTAAAATTTAATTTCTATCTGTAAAAAAACATTGTTCTCTACCAAAAAATTCATAATAAGATGAATGCACCAAAAAAAAACTTCTAGTCAAAAAGGTCTCCATGATGAAAAAAAATCTCACATTTCTCTTCGAGAAAAAAACGAGGTCTGAGTCTCGAGAAAGATCGATATCATCATATATTATAACTCATTCTTTCCATATTGAAATCAATGGGTTTATCTGCTTTCTAGAACACTTTGATTTCATTTGGTCCAAAGCAAACTTTAGGGTTATTTTCTGTGTTCGAAATTCCACTTCTTCCAAGATCAACTATGCAGGATCCAGTTGCTGGGCCGGAGAGGGAATGAGACAGACATGATCAGGGAACAACTTGTACTGATGGACCCGCAGGTTATTCAGAGTTTCTCAATTTTTTTGATGATAGTATAAATCGAAGAGCGAAAAACGTAAAAATGGAAAAAAATTAAAAAAATCTTCGAATTTCTAATCAAGAAACAGATTTTTTTTTTTAAAAACTAGGCAATGGTCTTGAAAAACATACTAGTTTGCAGAAAATAGGAATGTGTAAAGAACTCCATAAACTCTTCCCTCTCCCTCTCCCTCTCGCTCTCTCTCTCTCTCTCTCTCGCTTTCTCTCTCTCACTGTCTCTCTCTCTCTCGCTTTCTCTCTCTCTCTCGCTCTCTCTCTCTCTCTCACTTTCTCTCTCTCGCTGTCTCTCTCTCTCGCTTTCTCTCTCTCTCTCTCTCTCGCTTTCTCTCTCTCGCTTCCTCTCTCTCTCTCTCTCTCTCTCTCTCTCTCTCGCTTTCTCTCTCTCGCTGTCTCTCTCTCTCGCTTTCTTTCTCTCTCTCTCTCTCTCTCTCTCTCTCGCTTTCTCTCTCTCTCTCTCTCTCTCTCTTTTCAGGCTCCTGACTTTTCTCGACAAGGAGCGACGGTCGTCGCGACCCTCAACAACATAACCATCAAAACTGCGAAACCAGAGAGAGCCTTGCAGGTATTTTTGACGAGAAATTAACACTTGTATTAACTTAGTTCATGATCGGTTAACTTGCATCGTATCGATTAGTCTATTATCTTAAAATAATTTAAAACGGCACAACTTTTACAGAAATAACTTCTAAAGGTGAAATTCCCCAAAATATAGGAAAAAGAAGAAAAAAACTAAATACATTCTTTACAACAAAAAGTTTCATTGACGAGATAAGTTTTCGATTCATATTTTCCGTTTATGATGATTTCTTTATCTGATTTTAGAACTTCAAGTAGAGATGATTCTCAACGATGTTTTTAATAGCCTTATTTAAAACTTTTAACCAGGCGTCACTGCCTTTAAACTGTGTAAGTTAGAATTTTAAGATTTTTATTTTCATAGCCAAAGTTCTAAAAACAAATTTGAATTGCTTCTCGCGACCACGGTTTTTTTCTGTTTTGATAAGAATCTTTTATTATTTATTTTAAGCTGAGTTTTAGGGTTTAGCTCACAAAATCAATCAACTTTATCAAACATCTTTTCAGAGTAAAAAGATCCGATAACTTTAGGACTCATTCGTGATAACCTACCGGCAACTTTCACCAGAAATAAATTTCCCCCAGCTTGAGGTCAGTAATACTTTCAATCGTACTTCTTAATTCGAAAATTAAAAGTACACCACTTATTTTTTTATTTCCTATGTATTATATATAGCTTGCGTAAATCGTTGAACGAAACATTCAAGGTTTTTTATGATTGAAAAAACAACAAAGTGTTGCTTACAGATTTCCGATATCCCTGATCAGAAAGACCTTGAAGTTTATCTCGGCAATCTTAACCCGGGTCGGGATTACAGCATCAGCGTGATTGCCGTCAAGGATGGAATCAAGAGTCGGCCTTGGGAAGCAGTCTTCACTACCAGTTCGTGTATATGAATACTTATAGGCGCTATGTACATATATTCACGGTTTGATGAACTTGCAGATTTGTTTCATATTGGAAGGTTTCCAGCCTTTCATTGGTAGAAGATAGTTCTACATTCTTCAAAAAGTATATCTTGATTAGAAAGCACATATTTAGGTAAAAAAATTACCCTTATGGGACAAAAAATTTCTAAAATCGAAATGAATGCTTGTTTCATTCGACTATTTGATTGGAATACATTGAATTACTCTGCAAAAGTTTCAGGAAATCTGAAAGAATTCGCTGGTCTTATAGGGATTCTCAAATTGAACAGTGCGCACAGTAAACCACATTTTTTGATGTTTTAGAGCCAGACAAGCTCTCCTCCCTATCAGCAGTCGACTCTCCTCCTTCTTGCGCCAATATCACATGGACACTACCGTCAACTTCTGGAGCGGACCATTTTGAAGTCGTCTATGGACCAACCGGAGGACCAATGCAAAAGGTACGGACTTTATCATTATGTTGTTTCATCAGAAAAAAAAACCATTCGAGTGGCAGTGCAAATAATTGAAAAACCATTCGAGTGGCAGTGCAAATAATTGAAAAACCATTCGAGTGGCAGTGCAAATAATTGAAAAACCATTCGAGTGGCAGTGCAAATAATTGAAAACAAACCACACCGTTTCTGACCTTATAATACAATTTGATAAAAGAGCACCATCACATGTGTACAACAAGGCTTGGGGTCATAAAAGAGCACCATCACATGTGTACAACAAGGCTTGGGGTCATAAAAGAGCACCATCACATGTGTACAACAAGGCTTGGGGTCATAAAAGAGCACCATCACATGTGTACAACAAGGCTTGGGGTCATAAAAGAGCACCATCACATGTGTACAACAAGGCTTGGGGTCATAAAAGAGCACCATCACATGTGTACAACAAGGCTTGGGGTCATAAAAGAGCACCATCACATGTGTACAACAAGGCTTGGGGTCATAAAAGAGCACCATCACATGTGTACAACAAGGCTTGGGGTCATAAAAGAGCACCATCACATGTGTACAACAAGGCTTGGGGTCATAAAAGAGCACCATCACATGTGTACAACAAGGCTTGGGGTCATAAAAGAGCACCATCACATGTGTACAACAAGGCTTGGGGTCATAAAAGAGCACCATCACATGTGTACAACAAGGCTTGGGGTCATAAAAGAGCACCATCACATGTGTACAACAAGGCTTGGGGTCATAAAAGAGCACCATCACATGTGTACAACAAGGCTTGGGGTCATAAAAGAGCACCATCACATGTGTACAACAAGGCTTGGGGTCATAAAAGAGCACCATCACATGTGTACAACAAGGCTTGGGGTCATAAAAGAGCACCATCACATGTGTACAACAAGGCTTGGGGTCATAAAAGAGCACCATCACATGTGTACAACAAGGCTTGGGGTCATAAAAGAGCACCATCACATGTGTACAACAAGGCTTGGGGTCATAAAAGAGCACCATCACATGTGTACAACAAGGCTTGGGGTCATAAAAGAGCACCATCACATGTGTACAACAAGGCTTGGGGTCATAAAAGAGCACCATCACATGTGTACAACAAGGCTTGGGGTCATAATCACAGCAGCTAGTCAATGACCAGCGGAATTTCAATCGCAGTAGACAGCATGAAGTTTGAATTTCGAATGACTGGGACAAAAAATATTTATTTACATTCATAGTCAAAATGAATCGCTTGGCAGGAGATAGCTCCATCGTCGACTCGCTCGCTGACTGCCTGCTCTTCTCTCTCCCCGGGGGTTCCGTCGACGTTCTCCGTCACAGTCGTCAAGTCTTCCGTCGCTTCCACACCGAGAACAATCGAGCACACTATCCGACCGCGACCGCCCAACTCACTCAACGTCAGCTCAAAAATCCTTTTCTTTTCCTTGTTCTGCTTTTTGAGCCAGAAAGGTGTAAACATACATTTGCAGATCATCGTCTGATTATCTCACTTAACATCAGTTGATTTAAAAACATTCATCCTGGCCTTTGAATTGTGATTTCAGTTATAAACCGGGATTTACTTGTCCAGATTTCGGAAAAATTGCTTGATAACTGTTGAGAGTCAATCCCGCATAGTAACTGGGAAAGTGATGGAATTAGAAGATATGATTCTGCATTTTAATTCAATTAATGGTGCCATAATTGGTAAATATTGTTTGAAGGCGGGTCAGGACTGATAAGAAAGGGTGAAAACAGGAATGAAGCCGCTTCTTGAGCAGGTCCGCCCCGATACGTGGTCTTCCAAATACCGCATATGGTCGGATATCTCCAACGAAGGTCGAGTCGATGGCTGTCAGCTTTCTGTGGTCTCTGACACAGTTGAGAGAATCGACGTCACGGCAAGACTGGACTCGAACAGCTCCACCTGCGAGTTTCTCTTGCCTTTGAGGCCTGGTTCTCGTTACGAGGTGAGTCGGACTTGGTCAGGAACGGCAAATTTTCGTCTTAATTACAAAGGCCCTCCACAAGATCACGCTTCTTTTACATCTTTTTTTTCTGATAGGACTTCAACCTGTTTATGCATTCATTTTTAGAAGCTAACTGTGAAAATTTCTTCCTTGACGCTTCAGCAAACGCGTAACATAGCAAGGTTGAATCTCAAATTTCTTTAACGGTTTTGAATACTTGATCAAAAGTTTTCGTCATTTGAGCGTTTTTTAACAGTGAAATTCGCTTAAATCAGTATTGTAGGCTTTCCATTCCACGTATCGACATGAAATTTCATAGGTTTTGTATATTACATAACTTGTTTCTTTTTCATAGTCAATTCATGAACTTTTATATGTATGTACAATCAGAAAGGCATTCAAGTTATCAACCAAACAAATCTTTCAATTCAGTTCTCCATATCGTCTACTTCAGGAAAAGTAAGGAGCTCCAAAGTTCAGCGCAGGTATTACTATCAATACAGTTTGAGTTTTAAAATTTAATTCGTTCTAAAAAGCACCTAATGTTCGCGTTTCTCAAGTCCATATTTTTTATCGCTGTTATGGTACATTGAACGACATTCATTCAAACTACTCCGCATTTTTTGTGTAAAATAATATGAATGTAAGCGACCACGATTCAAGTTTTAATCCGTTACAAAGTGTTTTTTTTCAAGCTCGAGTGAAAACTTGGAAATTGGTTTTTAAGAAAGCAATGAATCTGTGATTGTTTGTATGACGATGAGTTTGTTTGTATGACAAACTTAAGAAATACACATAAATACTAAAATGCTATATATAGCTTATGAAAACAACGTTGTTTATGCATTTTTTTAAAAGCACGAATTTTTTCTAACTTTTGAAATGAAATAATCAAAAAAACTGATTGCAGTGTCGCTTTGCCACCTGCGTTCGATATGTCATCATTTGGGTTGAATATTCAGGTATGGTTTTTTACTCATATTTTTCATATGTTGGAATAACAAACAAAACCGAGTTCGAAAAATTTGAGTGATAAGAATCTTAATAAAAAAAGTGACGGTTGATATATAACTTGAGAAAATCTCTTTAAAGGAAGCGCGGGGGGGACTCGAATTGTCCTGGCCAAAAGAAGATCAATTCATCGGCCGCTTGAAAGAGATCTGGAACAAGGTCTAAATTCGGCATTGCATCAAGTGTTTGACTGTTTCCATCCATTCGATTGCCAGTTATGTAATGGGTGTAGAAAATGAAACCACCAGGTCCTCTTTTCAATGTATAATAGGTTGATCAAAGTTTGAAAATACAAATTCATCCACATAGTCTCATCGAACTTCATTCAAAGTGATTCCTGCAAAAAAAATGGTATGTGAATTCTGTCAGTCCTTGACAGCGATCTCAAAGTGTAGGACTTCTCTTCTTTCTTAAACCCATCAACATAATCGTTTTCAGATCGTTGGAAGTGAATCCTTGTTGCACGCCCGCATCACTCAGTGGAAGACGAATGAGACCCGGCAGTTCGAGTCCTCTCCTTTTACCCTAAGGCCCATCTTTATCTCCAACCTGACAATGGGGTCATGCTATAAGGTTCCTGGCTCTACTCGAATTTGCTTGTAGTTAATATTTAAAAAATTAGTTTCAAGCTAATTTTTGTCCACTTGTTCCTTCAAAACTTTATTAATTGTTGTTTGCCAATTTTTTGTTTTTGTTTGCCAATTCTTGCCAACCGAGACTTCAAATTCACTTTGTAAGACCCAGCCATTTTTACAGCTCATTTGGTAAGGACACCTTTGACTTTGAAACCTTTCTTACTTCCCTGCATTCCGATCTTGTTTTGTAAAAGCAAATCGAATTAACTTTTCCAGGTCCAGTTGTATACGGTAACCAAGACTGGGATCGTCTCCGAGTCTCGTTTTGACGAGACGATCCGCATATCTCCTCCCCCCGTTGAAGTGACTCTTCACTCAGTTGGTTTGTGAAACTTTGTTGTTATCTTAACATGGAATGAGTCAATTCACCATCGAGAAATAGACCAATAATGTCGATCTTTCACAAATCGTAATAAATTAGAAAAAAGAACTTTGTAATGAAAGCAATTGATCAAATAGAACATTTTTGTTTTTTACAATTTATTTTTAAGATGTCTGTTTTAAAGACTTTTGAGTTTTTTTTATAATTAAAAATGATAATCAAAAAGTTTTAAGAACGATAAGTTCTTGAGTTGTCTAGATATCTCGTAAAGACAAATTCGCAAATTATGAGATTTAGTAACGAATGAAAGAAGAAACACGGACGCGTTTCGTATGAGACACATGAATTAAATCAGTTATTGCACATGTCAGAACGTCCAAGTTTTCTGAATAGTTCAAACGTTAATGTTTAGCTCGCTCTGTGGCTTCGCTTCGGCTGACTCTCATGGGAACCACTGGAAAAATCTCCAACTCGGATTGTCAGGTCAGTCCTTACTTGGTCTTCTTGCATTATCATAGGATATTTCCATTTTTTTTCCAATCTGTCTCCCTCTATTTCTTTCTCTTTCACTCTCAAATGTCTTGAACAGGTCTCGCTGGTGGTCTCGGACCAAAATGGTTTGGCAGTTTTCGACCGGCGGCTGCCTTTGCCAACGGAGATGGCGGATGTTGAGCTCGACGGTCTGCGCCCCTTTCACAAATATACTGCGAATGCGCAGGTTCTTTCAATAACTTTCTTTCGGTTTGTAATTCACTTACTCATTACAGCCTTATTTATCTTTTTTAAAGCCTCAGCTCAAAGCTATCTTCTGTTTTCTCTGTGAGTTTCTCTCTACCCTGTCGATTCTATACTGAAGCATACTGTAACTGAAATATGGTAATGATCTGTTTGAGGTTCTCTGTGGCTCGGCTGGATCTGCGTGTGCTGCGTCCTCTCGCAGCATGCGGGCGGTATCCTTTATTACGCGACAAGTTTGTTTTTCGCGTACGCAGTACATGCACACATATGTTGGGAAGTGCGCTTTATAACATGATATATGTTGCTGGTTACTCAATTAGAGAGGAAAAAACTTTAATAGGTTCGTTTCCTGTTCAGCGCGTAAGTTTGGTTTAGAGAGCAAACATAATCGGTTAACTTGTTCACAAATGCATTTTGAAGACGTAAAATATCGAGAAGTACATTAATACTATGAATGGCACGGAAAAGGAGAAGAATTCAGGATCGGCCGGGGCCGGTTCTCGCTCCGAAAGTCACCGCGCTCAATTCGTATTCTGCACGTCTAGTTTGGCAGCCACCAGCACTACCGAACGGCCTGCTCACTCATTATGTAGTCACTATCCAACCGGAGGTAGTTTAGTCATCAATTTTTTTCTTTATTTTCTCGGTTGCTTGACTGTTCTGGCAAATTTGGGGAAAAGTCATTATTCGGAAGCCGGCTTCAATTGAGTCTAATATTTCATGTCAATTGAATCAATCTACGTTATGGGTGCTATGTTATAGAGGAAATTATTATTAGGAAACTTTTGTTCTCATGGTATAATATTATAAAGTGTTGAAAAGCTTAAATTATTGTGACAAAGTAGAGTTATTGTTTGTATAATGTTACTCTGTTTTCTCGCACTGAGCATGGACATATAATTTTTATGTCAGACAATCTTGAGTCGACATTTTAAAAAACTGGAATACGATGACATCAGCAATCCGCTTCAGGAAGGAGAACCTTGGTTGGTGAATGTTGCTGCTGCAGGCGGAACAAGTGGTCGCAGCATGGAAGCCATCGTAGATGGACTCAGAGGAGGCCAGTCAACCTTTTAAAAAAGCCGTAGAAATATGTAGGTTTTTTGTATGATTCTAATATATCACGGAGAACACCTACATAATTTCTGGAATAGGTTTGAACTCAACTTTCTCTTACTTACCAGAAGCGAATACTTTATCGAGGACATATTGCTTATGAGTCAAATAATGTTATTATGAAAGCTCAATAACCTTACAATTAACTTAACAATCGTTTAATTAAAAACAATAAAAATCTAAGTTTGCAAAAAAGTGACAAAAAGAGCAACCTCTTATGTTAATGATAACACGGAAAGCTTATGTTAGAAATGAAAAGCCTTCAGGCTCTGCTTATCGTTTCCTGCTGCGCGCCGTAACAGAAGCGGGCGCGGGCGATCCACCGGCAGTTAGCGATGCTCCCCGGGTGGTGATGCCGATTCAAGGTTGGACGTGTTCCAAAACGCTCGGCTACGCGTAAAAAGTTCATGCAACTCACCTTCTTAGAAATGTGAAATTCGTTTTGCAACTGGCTTCCGCGGATGTTTTCATGTATTGCTTTGTATTGGAGACAAAATATCCGCATCAAAGAAGTAAATAAATAACTTTGTTCATTAGAATTCCCAAAGTTTTTTTTGTATTCATTATTTTCTTTTAGGCAATGCTTTTTTGTAAAACTAGACGTCAAAAACAGCTAAGTAAGTTTGTTACATTAAAAACCTCCTTCCTTATCTCCCCAGTCGATAGGCGATCCTAATACAGAACCTGTCACAAGACTAATTCATAATGTTTCTATGTGACTCCAGCGCCTCCTCGTCCCCTGGTTTCTCCTTCAGTGATCGGCAGCTCAGTCGGCGCGAACTCACTCACACTGCAGATGCTTCCTGGCCTCTTCGATGGAAAGAATGGACCGATTGTCAGGTCCGAGAATAAGCTTTTGGTATTCGAAAGAGAAATGTCTGATTGGTAGTGTTCGGAGTTTCGGAAACGCAAATCTCGTGAGTCTTGAAATTTTGTTAGGTGTAGAAAGCGTCAAGATTATAAGGTACGAGAGTTCTTCCATTCCTGCAGGGAACAGAGATAGTTTTGAAGAACAAATAGAGAAAAGGTAAGAAAAACATATAGAGATCAAAAGATAGAAAGGGAAACGATAAAGAGAGTTGAAAAACGCACGCAACCGTTCAAGAAATTGGCCACGACAATGGAGGTGGCACGTGATTTGTTTCATCTTTTCCTGTTATGGAAACCTCATCATTTCACGTTCCTTCTCCGCAGTTTCGGTGACTTTGCAAGACGCTCTGCAAGTAGTGAATATTAGATTAGCTCAGTCTCTTTATATTCATCCCGGCTTTTCTCTCCGACAATCCCACACTTGCAAATTATCTTCTTTTTCCCGTTTCCGGCCATTTTCTTAACGCCCACACCTAAAGTCTAAAGACCGGAAAGCTTTTAGAAAACTTCTCAAAAATAGTTTTCTGGATATGGAAACTCAAATAAAAGAAAGGAGATGCAAAAAAGTTTTTCAAAGGAAGTAAGATTATGTTTTTTTTTCTTCAGAAAAATGAAACTCTCTCTGACCGGAAATATAGCCTATCAACAAAATATAATGAGTCTTAGGGGAGAGTATGACATGATCATTCAAGAAGTGCATCTTTTAACTTTTAATAAGAAATGTTTAACAAAAAGACCAGCATTTGATACATTAAAGATTGAGTACTTTTGAAAAGTTAAGAATATTATCCTTGAAAAGTTAGCAAAGGGATTTATCTTCAAAGAGTTCAACTTGTAATTTGTTTTGATTCCAAAACATGTTTGTTGAATAAACAAATGAAATGAGAAGAGAAAGGTTGTTTTTTTTAAATAAAAACACCTTCTCTGAAATTCAAAAAAAAACTTCCTGTCACCATAAAAAGCCCGCGTTTTCACCCGAAAATTTCACTCTCTTGGCTTGGGCACAAATCGAGTTTTGCAGAGAAAGGGCGGAAAAATCTGATGTGAAAAGCGTTTTGAAAAAAAAAACAAGTAGAAAGTTTTGAAAGGATAAAGAGATTGAGAGCGATTGTAAGGGATTAGTAGGTGGTGATGCACAAGGTTCTAACTATCTATTCAGTTGACGGAGAAAGTGCTAAAAAGCACGGGAGCTCAATTTAGCGAAGAAGATTAGAAGACAAAGAAAAAGCGAGAAAGAAAGGAAGAGAGAGAGAGAAAGAGAGAGAGAGAAAGAGAGAGAGAGAGAGAGAGAGAGAGAGAGAGAGAGAGAGAGAGAGAGTTGAAGGTGGCGATTAGCGCGATTACGATATTTACAACTTTCTCCTCGCCTACACTGCATGTCAATTACCGGAAAAGAAGCGTAGGAGAGATTATTGAAAGGAAAAGCCCTAATCCGTCCAAATAGTATGACGTTTTGTGAAAAGGTTTGAGGAGATTTTCGGTGTCAGTCAGAGCTCGTGAAACAAATTGAGAGCATTCGTGTTGCTTTCCGAGAAATCCTGATACTAGCTCATGAAATTGTCCGAAACTATCTTTTTCTCATCAGAAAATTCACTTTTTCCTGAAATAATCATGTTCACTGGAGTAAAATTATCAGCTTCAAACAGAAAATTTCGTGTATCTAACTAGATAGTAATGCTAAGACCTAAAATGCAGCATCAGTGTAACATTCTAAGTAAACATAACGCAAATCAAACGCTTTTTATGGATGGAGTGGCGAATGAATAATTGGGAACGGTTCAACTAGATTTATTCATTGGTGTACCGACCAAAATGCCTGTAGTACATAATTCGAATGAGATTTTTATGTGCCATTCTTACTGAGCAGATGCTTTTTCCTTTAGTTTTGACAAGTTGGAAATCGGTTACAAACACAAACAGAACCCCGAAAACTTAATGTTTATGCTCTCTTCAGAACCGCTATATTGGTCTCGGAAATACCTTCTGATGGGTTGACGACTTTCGAAGAACCCGCTTCAACTAATGTCAGCTATGTAAGTTTCCAAGTGAAAATTCTTATGGGTGGGGGGCTAAATTAGTTCATAGTTTGGCAGAATTCCTACTTACTGTTCATATTTTTAAATAAAAGATAATTTTTGCGAAATATTTGTTATATAGTTATACCGTATCCATTGAATAGTACGCTCTCCATTCTTTTTCATGTACGCAAGTGAAAAATATCTTGCGTATAAATAACTTCAACTTTGGACATTGGCGCATTCGAAATCTATTTTAAAATTTTATTAAAACTTCACGTCTCTCTAAGAATGATCGTACTGAAGGTTAACAGATATGTTTCAAACGTCCACTAAGGGGATCATGACATTTGCTTTCGTTTAACAACAACAACTGCTGCAAATTCTTTGTGGTTTTCACGGGTTGATGCACGCAGGGGCCGCTTTTTATGTTCAACCCAAGCGGCTATTTTAGTGTAGTGAAGTCAAGAGTTGGAGACAAAGTAGGGAAAGGAGTAGCGGTCATGAATTCAAAGTACTTGACGGAATGAAGAAAAATCTTCGATAGAAAAAACAAAAAACAATGATTTTACGAAATTGAATTTTTTTTGCTTTCAAGACATGGTCTGAAGTTCAATCTCTTGAAATCTGGCCAACTTACACAGCGATCGTGATTGAGTCGATGGCTATCGAGCAGAATCCACCGCTATCTCAGGTGCCAATCTTTCAGTAAATTTTTCTCTTAAAACTTGACGAATTTCGCTTCAAACTATTTTTTAAACATTTTTGGTCACCTTAATTGTTGAAATAAGTCCTTTTCACTTTATTGAATTACGCTCTAATTTTCACATTCAGTTTTAGAGACTAACATAAAATAATCTAAATCTCGGAAAAAAACGTAAAATAATACAACTAAGATTTATTCAGCATCCCAGGTTCTAAAATTAAAGGGTGCAAGGGTGAAAATATATATTCGCAAGTAGATCAATAGTAAATCAAAATGTTATATGTTCCATTCATCACTTCCAGTTGAGGAATTACTCTCTGCGAATACTCGCTGTTACGGAAAATTTCTTTCACTCTGATTTTACTCGGGTCAAATGAAAGTTTGCTCTTTTTGAGCCTGTTTTCTCTTTCTCTTGCTAGTTGAGGGAATCACAGCTAGAAGTAGAATGGAGGTACACTTTCTCTCCTCTGATATATTTCGCTCTCTCAACCTCTTCAATATAAACATTCTCAAGAAGCTTTCTAGTAGATTTTTCATTACTATGAGAACAAAATAGTGTGCTGTTATGTAAGAACATTGAGGGAATCACAGCAAAAATGTTTGATGTAAATTAACAGAAAGGGGAAAGATGTAGAATTAATAAAGTAGTAGATAAGAAGCTTTGGGCCAAATGAGCAAATAAAAATAACTATGTAGTTATATAAGAGAGAAAAGGAAAACATAGAAAGAAAAGAATGGACAAAAGGTGAGAGAAATGCTAAGCAAGAGAACAGAGAAAAACAATTTTCGAGGAAGAAAAAAAGAAGAAAACCACAAGAAAGAAAGAAAGGAAAATAAATATTTAGTTCTAGAAGTAGAATGGGGGTACATCATATAACGTATGCGGCACTGAAAATAAAGAAAAGAAACAAGAGCTAATGAAAGAAAATAAGAATGAAGAAGGGAGAGATAGAAAGAGCGTCAGTGAAAAGATAAGATAGAGAATGCTCAGTGTTTATTAACCCTGTGCAATCTTTCTGGCTTAAGTATTATAGAACTATCAGCGAATGCACAAATGAATACCAAGAAGAAGTAAACGGAAGTGATAAGAAGGATTACTAAAAAAAATTCAATGTAGACGATTGGAATATGAAAAAAAAGGAAGTAAAGAGAAAAGCAGAAAATAAATAAAAGGATCAAATAAAAAGAGAGAAACAAAGAGAAAAAGGTCAAAGAACGAAAGAGAAAAAGAAGCTAGTTTTGTTTGATCTTTCCTTTCATATTCCACCCACTCTCCCCTTTCCCTCCCCCCCTTCCCTTTCCCCCCTTTCCCTCCCCCCTTCCCTCTCCCCCCTTCCCCCTCTTTTCCCTCCCACCTTGCCTAATCCGCAAGCTTTTGTTGTTCGGTCCCTCGGCAACACAAAACTCCGAGAAATGATGAACTAAAACCCCTCTCTTTCTGTTTACAATTCAGATTGATGTCATTATATTGTACGATAGTTTAATATGAGATTTGAACAGAAATGAGATATGTAAATGTTTTGAGGTTTCAAGTTAAAGTGTTATAAGAGAGAAAGAGAGAGATAGGAATATATGGCGAGAGAGAAAGTAAGAGATAGGAATATATGGCGAGAGAGAAAGAGAGAGATAGGACTATATGGCGAGAGAGAAAGAGAGAGATAGGAATATATGGCGAGAGAAAAAAAGATAGATAAAAACTTACTGAAAAACTCGAAAAAAATGCTGAGAAAGAAACACAGCAACTTATTCTAGCTTCACAAATGTTGTACACCGCAACAACTGGGGTTCTGTTCAATTCACAGATCACGCACGCTACAGTACTTTTTCAACAATCGCTTCAGGACATCGGAACGGATGCCTCCTGCTCGAATCTGCCACTGCACTTCGTTTGCAACGGACCATTGAAACCAGTCACGTCGTATAGGTTCAAAATTCGCATCTACACTTCGCCTTCCCTCTACTCTGACAGTCCTTACAGTGCTGTTATCGTCACAGGTGAGATATTTCGATGGTTTTTTCCCCATCTCACCCTGCTCCGAGTTCTAATAATACATTGCGCCTCAAGAACCTAATGAAGCCCGAGAACTAGATAACTAGTAAAGAGCGTGCTCAAGGTCTTAATAAATTGCCCATTTAGTATACTAATCTAGCGTCTGATTATAATTCAGCGCAGTAGATCTTCATATCTATTATATATATATATCTCCTCAGTCAAAAATCCAATAGTTCATACGATTATTTTGTCCTCTCATATTTGCTCAAACACTCTTCAGCGATCCACTTGCTTTGAAGAATTGCTAATTTTCGTCAGTTCTCATATTTCCAAAGCTAGACTGCTGATTGCATTTTTCTTTGATACAGACTTGGTTCAAATTCGAGAAGTTTTGTTTCCAATTATAAGAAATTCGAGAAATTTACTTTCAAGCCTTTCTTAGAAAGGAGACTTTTGCGCTCTTATGTTCAAAGCGAATTTAAGTTTTTCTGGGACTCGACCAACGTCGTGGAAGCATTCGGCTTATTATGAACTACTCACACAAGCACTCGTTTAGCCAGTTGTCGGTTTATTGAGGCCATTCCATCGGCTTAATGTACAAGAGCACTAATACCAAAATTTTAGAGGTCTTGCAGCTTAATGCAGTTTTACACTATTTTACCCCTAAACTCGTATCCTTTTCACTGTTCTGTGATTGATACTAATCGAAAGAACTGGTAAATAGTTCTCTTCTTACTGTCTTTTGTAGCGCGACTACCACTTATACCATCACCCGCGTAAAATCAGGGATGATGAGTCATGTAATAGATATTCATTTCACCCGATATACGAATAATTCACGACTGTATAAAAAGACCGGAGTCGGAAAACAGTCGAACCCTCTCACTCCACAACAAAAGCGATGATCGAGGAAGGCCCGTTTTGGGTTCCTATCATCGTTTATAATGATTTTGTTTGTTCCATTGCCGTTTCCAGTTCTATCCCTTCCTAACGGAACATATTCTCTTTTTTCTTTTAATCAATTTAAAAAAAACGAAGTGAGTCATGTTTCTCTTGCTGACCTTACCGTACATATATTTTTATTCAGGGTCAGACGGTGGTCAGGCCTCTGCGCGAATTCTCGCGGCGTCCATTTCAGTCTTGCTTCTCGCGCTCCTAGCAGTCTTCTTGCTCCTCTACTGCACAAGGAATAGGTCTTCGAAGTCAGTCTTGCTCCCTTGTGTTTTTTCAGTGATAAAGTTGGTTTTATGAAGTGAAATCGCGTTTCAGTCTCTGAGTTCAATATAGTCAAGTTTATTCTCTTCAAGACACTGCCAATTACGCCCTTGTTTGGGTATGACTATACGCAAGTGTTCCAGTGTCAGCAGAATAGGTTACTTTCAAACTCTCCGAGTTATTTTTTCTCTTTGGCTCATTCTCTCATTCTTCAACAACTTCAATGACTTCATTTTCTTTTTTTCTCTTGCTCTCTTTATCTTATCCTCTCTATCTTTCTCTGTCACTGTTTTCCACATTATTTCGCTTTCTCGTTTTTTTCTATTTATTTTTTTGATCAGTTTTTCCGTATCTTCCTCTCCGCGAACGTTATTACTACTAGTAACCGAAATACCTAATTCCCAGCTAATATAGCTCTTAGTCGTATATTTATAACTGCATCTCGAAATAGCTGAATGAAATGAACCAATTCTTTATTTTGCCGTCACTTCGAATGTGTCGTCGCTAACAAGTTCTACTCCGCTTCACTTCTTTCAGAAATACTTCAGTTTTGTCACGTTATATCTCAGAGTAGAACGAAAGAGGAATGTCGAGAGAGGAATTGCGAGAGAGGAATGGCGAGAGAGGAATAGCGAGAGAGGAATGGCGAGAGAGGAATGGCGAGAGAGGAATAGCGAGAGAGGAATGGCGAGAGAGGAATGGCGAGAGAAAGAGGGGGAAATAGAAAGACAATAAGAGGCAAAGGCAGAAACAGAGATAGATAGAGATGAGATGGATAAAGAAGTAAGAATGGTTGATAAACAGCAACGAGAAGGCGAGAAATGTGAAGATAAATACAGAGCGAAGCAGTCAAAGAAAAAAATATGTTAATTTTTTATATTCAAAAGTCTTCACTTATTTTCTTGTCTCAAGTGGATGCAGTATCTTTTTATTTCGTTCTCTTTCTCTATTCTTTTTTATTCTTATTTTCTGCTCAAGTTTCTGGTTGTAAATATCTTTCTCTTCTTCTTCTGTCGACTTTTCTGTTTTCTTCGTTATATTTAATATTCCTTCCCCAATAAATATCTGCCTTTATCCTGAACCCCTTCATGACTATTTTTAGCTCCTTTTTTCCCACCAGGATGTTTATTCGGATCCACGTAGGAGTATTTCTCTGATTGGTGAAGTAGTAGATGACATGAACGCTGGAAGTATTTCTCTGATTGGTGAAGGAGTAGATGACATGAGTGCTGGAAGTATTTCTCTGATTGGTGAAGGAGTAGATGACATGAGTGGAAGACTCAATCTTCGGCGGCCTCGGAAAGTATACTTAAAATTGCCCCGATTTTCTCAGTACGCTTCTTTATGACCTCTAAACTTCAGAGAACAGTTGCGAGTCCTCTGGGACTAAAAGGATCTCTTGAAAAGTTTTTGTACGCATTCAGGCTTTTCGGAGATTTTAGACAGATTATCTGAGTCTTCAGTCTCCTCAAGGAGTCTTCAGTCTCCTCAAGGAGTCTTCAGTCTCCTCAAGGAGTCTTCAGTCTCCTCAAGGAGTCTTCAGTCTCCTCAAGGAGCTCTTTTTTGTCATTGAGAAACAAAGCTTTCGTTTATTTTGAGTTTTTGTACAATTTTTCGTTTTCTTTGCCAATCGAAGTGACGTTAAGCCTGGGTGCGTCAAGCAGTAGATGTAATATTCTACGTTAGTCATCAGAACAAAGTGAAATCGGACATAGCTTCTAGTCGAATTATTAATACTTCAGTTATTTCAATGGGCTCGATTGGCTTGAACAGGAACGAAAACTAACAACAACAAAAAACTAGAATGGAACAAAAAAGAAAACATCTTGTAAGAGAAAATGGTCTCTTATTTCTCTTTATGGTGAGCCTCCAACATTTTATGGTGAGCCTCCAACGTTTGAGTTCGAAAAAGACGTAGAGGCCCGTCGAAACCTAATTCAGACTTAAAATAACCCCACCGATGGCCACAATTTTTTTTGGTGAAAGGAATGTGTTTTCACGTGAGACGTTTTCGATAGAATGGTAACAGAGATTCGCTGAAGTTCGGAACAGAGGCCCGCCAAAAGTTGGTAGGACTTGTTCAATAAAACCCCTGTTTTTTCTTGTTAACGAGATTCAATCGGGGCAGTGTTCGGTATAATAAGTGGATAACTTTATTAACTTCTATGTATTACAAAACTTCGATAAAGTCCTACATAAAAACAGAGCATTTCGTCGTTGGTTCCAAAACAGATATTCAACTACTTTCATACACTCAACAATTTCTCGACTCTCCAACCATTAATTACAGATTCTTTTGTACAGCTTATCATCGTTCCGTTCATTCGAACTGACTGTCTCGCTTTCTGTCCACTCCCCATTCCTCTCTGTTTCTCGCCCTAACCTTATTCATCGCTAGCGTCATAGTTTTTCTCAAAATCCTACAACAATTGATGTGAACTCGGGTTTAACTTCATTTAATTTTTCCAAATCTCTTTATTATCGGTGCTTTGAAAGTTTTTTGGTTTCCAATACAGTCAAATTTTCAACAAAAAGTTTCTCTGAAAGCTTCAATTAACTGTTTAATCTTCAAAATGAAACCAGAAGAAGAGTATTAACAAAACAAAAAAACGAAAGAGGAAATTTTTTTGTATATATCTTAAATTTAACTTTTAGCTTCTCGAGAAAGTCATATTCCGAGGTTAAAGCGAATTACTCAGTGCATCACAGAGAAGAATTGAATGGAGAAGAACACTTTTTTTAAATAAACATTGCTTTATTCATAAAGAACAAATTGTTCGTATCGTCACTAAGAGGGAAGGGGAAAAGGAAAATGAGGATTGAAACCAGTTGAGAACAGCTATTGATGATGATTACATAGTTCATCTCATATTCTTAAAAGTATCAATAAAGAAACCGAAGACGATGAAGATGTATCGCCCACTGAGGGTCGAAAGTCATCGGAGAAGAAAAGGGCTTGAAACAACCATCTCTGCCACACAGAGAAGAGAAGAATTATTATGAAAATTGATTGAGAAGATAGAAGAGAGAAAGCACGATAATAATCGATCACTGCGATGAAATTAATCCACAAAAGTCTGTTTCGCCCCTGCTCAGACAGACCTTTGTGCTCTCTGGGTGGGGCTCATCAGTGAGTGCCCAGAGAGTACACATATGATAAATTTTAACGTGAATATAACATATGTTAAACAAACAAAAACAAAACAAAACATACACAAAACGAAAGAAATTAAAATTAAAAATTAAAATTTAGAAAACATTTAAAATAATTTTTTAATAACTTGTTTGAAAATTTTTTTTAGTATTTGATAAAAAATGAAAGAAAATTTTTTTAAGAAATAGGATTAAAATATTTTTTTAAATAATAGTGATAATTGTAACTATAAGTGTAGAGGGTAAAAAAGGTAAAAGCGTAGTTGAAGTAATGAATTATAGTAGAAGTAGTTGTTATCCTGATGTTGTGTTATGAGGGAGTGTTTATAGATCATGTCTATCGATAGCTGACTTATTGTTTACAGTAAGATAATGGACTTATTGTTTATTTTATTAGTTATAAGTTTATAGTAAGTTATAAGTCATTTATAGTATAGTTAGAATTTAAAGGAAGGTAATTTGGAGTGTAGTTTAGATTTAAGTTAAAAGTTTTTAAAAAAAAGTTGTAATAAAGAAACGTAGAGTTTGATTTTATATTTTATGAGAACTATCTAATATTCTATTGAATATGTCAGTGTTGTTAAGATTATATTTAAGTTTAATTTTAGGATTTTTTGATAAGGTTTTGATGATTCTACTGAGTATTATGTTGTTAGGATAACCGTTCTCTAGATATATAGAGTTAAGAATATAAATTCTTCTCATAAACTCTTTAAATTGTGAACAGTTCTCTGCAAATCTTAAAATTTCTGTGTATATTGTATTAAGACCTATATTGATGGGAATATTAGAAGAGTAATGTGGATATTTGAGTATCTTAAAATTATAAGCGTCGGTTTTATTGAAGAATTTTAATGAAGAATGAAGAGAAGAAAACCCTTGATATATCAAACATAGAATGAAGAGAGATGAACTATCAAAGATGATAAGAACAAAGAAATAGAGAAAGGTAGAGGTACAGTGAAAGAGATAAAAAGAAAGAAAGTAAGAGAGGGAGAGAGAGATAAAGATAGAGAGAAGGAGAGATTGAGAAAGAGTATGAGAGGGAGGGATAGAATAAGAGAGTGACTAAAAGAGTGACTAAAAGAGGGAGAAGAAGAGAAAGAAAGAAGGTAAGAGAGGGAGAAGGAAAGATAAAGAAAGATAAGGATATAAACGGTGAGAAGAGGGAAGAATGAGAGAAGCTAGAGAGTGCCACAGGGCAAGTATGCTCATCTCCTTTCTCCTACTCTTTCTATGTTCGTCTCAACCCTCTATTCTATAACAATCTACTTTTCTATATCCACCGGTTACCTTCGTATGTGATTCTCTCTCTATTATTATCTCTTTTTCTCTATCTCTCTCTCGATTTCTTTCTCTCTTTATTTATTTTTTTCTTTTTACTCTCTTTTTGTATTTCTCATTCAACCAATTCTCTAACAAAAACATATTTTTTGACTTTTCTTCTAGCTTAATTCTCTGAGTCTTGGTCATTTTATATATTTTTAGCTAAGTGCTACTTTTACCTTTTTTCTGTCAGGAAAGTGTTCTCAAGTTTTTTTTTTGGCCCGATCTTCTATTTCTGATTTTTACGAACTATTCTCACACAGTTTTTTTTTATTTCATTGATTTCATAGAAATTATTTTCTCTAGGTCTAATGTAATGCCATTTTCCGCCTGTAACTTTATTCCTTTTTTAAATTTTCTCGAAAAGTCTGAGACTGCTTTAGCTGTTAACTCGCAAATTTTCTAGATCTCATCTGAGAAAAGCTAAGGATCTCCCCGGTCGTAAATGATCTCCCCGGTCGTAAATGTGAAAATTTTTTATGCGGTCCTTAGTGAAACATTAGAAAAACTCTTGGAGGAATACGAGAAACTAAAGTCTGGAATAAAAAAGCGCATTTACCACGGTGTGTGTGTCATTGTGTCTAAGACTGTCTGTCTAAGACCTGTCTAAGATCAAGGTGTGTCTAAGACCTGTGCTCAGATTAATTAGGATGAATACTCTTCGAATATGACCTTTTTTTCTAAGAACCGTTGCTGATTTCTCTCATCTCAGAAAGATTTAGAAAATTATGCTAAAAAGGCATACATGTGATTTGGGAATAGTAACACTTTGAAAGTATTCCAGCGCGTAAGTATGAAAGTATGCTAGAGAGTCATACACTCCATGTATGAATAGAATACTTTTGAAAGTATGCAATATTAGCTGAACTACGACGACGGCATTATTTCATATTGAGGCCTCGTGACCATAGAACCATCAGGAATGTTTCTGGATTTTAACTAGGTTTTCCGTTCAGTATTAGGAACGATTTTTAAAAGGCTTTGAATTCAGCGGCATAAATTGAATCTTGTGGATTGAGACTGTTTTTTTACGAATTGTAATTTTTCATTCGCTCTTTTGTGTTTTTTCTCTTTTTTTTCAAATGCCTGAAGTAACTGTTTTCTCAAAAGATGACGCAGAGCTAATGAAATCAACATCCGAGAAAAAAGAGAACCTGAATATTAACAGAAAGATAAATATAGATATGTTTGATTATGAATAAGTTCTGTATCCATAAATAGAGAAAGGATTCGCGAGAAACCTTTGAGTGTTTATGTAGAAGATTCATGAATGCATGTGATTTATGAATGCAAATACAAAGAACGGGATACTCAATACTTTAAGAAAGTAATTATGCACGAGAGAAGTTACGTTTAAATCATTGAATTTCCGTCATGAACCGTTTTTTATGTATTCACATGAGTTTTCAAAAATATATTTTGCAATTATTATTTCTATCCTTCACATGTCCAACCATTTACCATTCCGACTCATTCCATCTTCATCATTCTGCCAATGAAAACCTGATATCTATACATATATTTTTTATAAGAGGTAAATCGCATTGAGTGGTCTAAAACAGTCATAAATTTATAAGTGAATTGGAGATTCTCATGGCTTTCGAATCTATAGCCATGAAGTTGCGTGAATTTGACGAGTTATGATATAAAAATCTTGAGCGCATAATTAACCGCGAGAAAGAGAAGAAGATTTATGAAAAGGAAACTCTTTTCGGTTTATGGTGAATTTTCAAGAAACTCTCTTGAGGCTAAAATAAATCGGCTTTGCAATTTGTTCAAAAGAAAAACTCTCATAATAATCGGTGATGTAAAAACAATGGCTCCTCCCTTTCTTCATCCAAACTACTGAAAAATATAAAAATGTTTTAAGTGTAGAGGATACCCGCACTTGTTCTGAACATTTCACTGACATGTCATCTTCATGTAATAGTTGAAATCGATGTACCCCGCGACTGTCTCAATCGGTATAGTATTGGAGACCCACCCTGGCAGATCTGAAGTCCCGGGCGCAGAGTAACGAAAGAGCGGTATTTCCCCCCTCTCTGCTCTCTCCTTAGTGAGCGGCATGGTTGAACCCAAGCTCTGTTTCATGCAACGTTTCTCACTCAGCAAATATGTATGTTTGAAACTACAAAATACAAATTTTAATAGAGAAGAGTTCGATCAGTTATACCAAAGCAGTGGATAGTTTTCTTCTACAATCTGAAACCTTTTTTCATAATCTCATCCCTTATTTCCGAAAACTTCGATCATTGGAACTAGATTTTCCATGTATGTATGTGTTTAATGACTTCAAAGTTTGCTTCTCAAGTCGCTCATATCGCTCAAAGCAAACATCGGATTTTCCTCGGATAGATTGAGAGGTTTTAATGAGAACAATACGTGAGATGTACCAATTCTCCTAATTTCCATCGAGGATGTATGGGTTTTGATATCGGTCCGGAGCGAAATGAGTAATTATGAACAAAGAAGGCTTTTGTTTCATTTTCAGGTTATAACCTTTTTCCTCTTTATTTTCATTCTACTGAGTTCACCATCCAATCATTGCTTCCATAACTATCCTGTTACTCCATTATTTCAAAACTCTTTTTCTTTTGGGTTTGTCCTGCCAAATAGTATGATTCAATGTTATATGGCAGCTCACGGTGAATGATAACTCCGTTAAAATCATTATTTTGATAGAGGCGACAGTTTTCTTCATAGAACGGCTCGTTTCAAGTAGGAAGTTCAGCCTGATTACCGCTCTGTAGGCGTTACTGGAAGGCCGGGTTCTTTCATGTTGGTGGGTGGAAGTTGAAATCGACCGCTCTTGGCTTCCGTTAAATGGAGGTTTGAGTATTGGAATTAGATGACATTTTGCTGCTCTTCAGAAGAGGGATGAGTTTTTTAGTTATCGGCTTAGGAAGCATAGAGTTTTACGAGACAGTTATAAAAGTTGGGTGCCAACCTATTTCCGCTTCACTCCATTAACCATTCCTTTTGTACTAAACTTTTATTCAAATGCTTCTATAAATACCGTCATTTAGACACTTTCGTAAAGCTGTTGTTACCATTTCATATCCATAATTAGTAGAGAAACCTATTCTTCCAGTAAGTTTTTTTCTCAGTGATTTGAAAAACCAAAACTTAATTAAACCTTTTAACTTGAAAATGCATCTTTTTTCTTAGAAACTTTTTCATCTCAGTAAACACAGTTTTCTTCTCCAGAACAAGAAGAAAAAAACAGTGATACTAAATCAGTTTGAATCGAAAATTCCACATAGTAAATTACATAAAAGGACAGGGTTTGAAAACTATCATCATTTAAATCAGGGTCTAGGAAACGGATTGAAAAAGTTATTTCGGAGGAGAAAATGAGATAGATGAGGGAGGGACAAGAGATAGAAAAGGTGAAGAAAAGCATAAAGAGAGTAAAAAGAAAAGAAAAGAAAAATAGTTATAAAGAGAAAGAGAAAGAACAATTTCAAACCTGTCTAAGGCAGGTTTTTGCCTATTCTGGAAAATCAGTGGTTATTTTGAGAGGTTAGCATCGACGTCAACAACGTCACAGCTTTTCTTAGCCAACTATGTATACGTAATTAGATAGCAGAGGAACAGAACTTTCTTCTAGTCAACGAGAACTGAAGACACGCAATCAGGAACAAGAGAGGGAGCAAGAAAATACCACCAAATTGTCATGATTTCAACCCTACTTATTGAACATGATTTAATAAGTGGTAGGAATGAAGAGAATCACGTGAAGAATGAATGGGCAAAAGTCGTCTTTTTTCAAAACGGAGATCAGAAGGTAGAAGGAATTCATTCAGATGCTTGAATTGATTAGGAAAACTTGGCCTCGTCGTACTTTCTAACTACAGGGAGGCGTGGAAGAGGTGAATAGGGTCTGAATAATAACTAGGGGAGGTGGTGAAGAGGTGAATAGGGTCTGAATAATAACTAGGGGAGCTGGTGAAGAGGTGAATAGGGTTTGAATAATAACTAGGGGAGTAGGGAAGGTGGTGAAAAAAGAGAGAAGATTGAAAAACTCGAAAAAAGAATGAAGAACAAAAGAACAATATTGCTTTTCTCCATGTTCACAAGGAGAATCAAGAATGAAATGAGAGAGAGTTAGGGAAAGAGAACAAAAAATAGAGAGAATAAGAGATTGACGCTGTTTTCCACGTCGCCAAAAGAGGAAGGAAGAATCTGGAATAGAATGAGAGAGCCAGCCCCAAGAAGACCTTTTCCCGCCTACATACCTCACTCGACTTTAGGGAAGCACTCACTTTTTGTTCGCTGATTTGAGCTTCTTCAGAGTTTTATTTCTCCTATTTCCTCCCTGTCTTCTCATCTTCTTCCGTTTTCCTCATTTCCTAAAGTAATTCTTTACTTCTCTCTACCTCTCTTTTCATCTCTTTTTTCTTTTATTTTCCTCCTCATAAGCCTTTGTGTATGCTCCTCTCTATCTCTCTCTTTCTCTCTCTATCTTTCTCTTTCTCTCTCTTTCTCCATCTCTCTCTCTCTCTCTCTCTTCTATAATCCTGCGACTCCCACGCTGGAGCATAGGGCATATACAACACATGCCTCTTCTTTACTAAAGAAAGAGAGAAAGAGAAGCGAAGGAGGAAGTCTGATTGAAATAGGGAATAATAAGGTGCGTATCTTCATCGTATTACCTATCTTCCTTGCTTTTCACCCTCTTTCTTATGTAACATAGCTTCTTTTTAACTATATGCAACTTTCCATTTTACTTTCCATCCGTTTCTTCCTGATCTGTCTGTCTCTCACTAAGTTCTCGTTATTTGTTATGATTGTCCTCTTTATCTGTATGTATAATGTATCACGAGCTAGTATTCCGTATTAACCTATTTTTTTCAATTCTAACTGAAAGATATCGAATAAGTTAAAATCAATTATCATACGGTTGGTAACAGCGATAATATGACTATTAAGTAAATTGTGCACTTATTTATTTTCGGCAATAAATAAAGTTTTCTCGGGTCGTTTCTAACTGTTATCAAGAGACGGCTTAGATTACTTTTTATAAGATGGTCTTAAGTTAGTGAAGTACATCGGGAGATAAGATATTCTTGAGATTAGGGGATTTTCGCCAGAATGCGATTTGGAAAAAGTATGAAATTAAGGCTAACTCATCTTAAGACTCATGAGGAACTGAAATTGGTAAGAAACTTGTGCATATGTAGGAACGTGCGAAATGGACGTGAATGATATTTCGCTCTTTGATGACGAAGGAGGGGGATGGGGGAGGAATCGAATTTGAGCGAGGGAATATGGAAAACTTCCGAGAACATCAATTGAGCGTTTGAGCTGCATTCCGCAGTGAGTAGGTGGGAGCTCTGGATGGTTCCGATGAATATCTTTATTCTCGTATTGACGCTTCACGATAAACAGCATGCAAATGTTGATGGAGCATTTCGCGATTTAGGCTATGCGGCTGTAACTATTTATGTACTACTCTGCTCAGATTGAATACTGAGGAAATAACATTCAGTTCTCTCGAAGCACTACTAGTTTACAATGCAAAGATTTTGGTTAAAATAGCTGAATGATAAAGAAGATTAGCTGAAGAAAATAGTTGAAAAATAGAATTCTCTTGTGCATTTTTCAAGTTTTGAATGTGCTTTTTTTCCATTCTGAAGCAGGCTTCAGAGGTCATATTGACTTTAATTGCTTTGAAGCACCCAGTGCACTTCTTAGCAAAACAAATTTATACTTTCTCTTGACAAATTTTCAAACTTTTTACGAGACTATATTGTTTTCGATGAGTATATGTTTCGTCTTTTTTATTATTTGCCCTTTACATCTTCCATTTCTTTTTTTTTCTTCTCGTAAATTGGTTGGGAGTGGAATGCGTATTCTTAATATGGAATTTTTGGCATGAGTACGCAAAAGAAGGCGGGAATATCTAAGACCGACAGGAAAAAAGAGATTAAGAGAGAGAGAGAGAGAGAGAGAGAGAGAGAGAGAGAGAGAGAGAGAGAGACGAGAGAAGAGACGAAGGACGAGGTAGAGAGATAAATAGAGAAAGAAAGTGGGTGTGAAAGGAATCTCATCTGATAAAAGTTTTGAATGTAGTTTTATAGGAGGCGTATTCTAGAGAGTCTATCACATGCCCAAAGATGTCATTTGAACACTAGTGTTTCCTAAAGAGGTTTTTCTGGTTTTTTCAAGACGAATTTAGAAAGTAATTTTAAGCAAAGCTGTGTAAGTGAGAGCCCCGAGTAGTTGGAGCTCATCATCGCAATCTTTAACTTGTGGTGAAGTTTGCAAGCCAGTATCTGAAATACTTGGTTACTTGTGGAGTCTATAAGAACATTTCAAACTTATCCTTTTAGGATGTAGTACAGATTATATAGAGTTTTTTTTAGGATGTACAGATTAGAGATTATAAAGATATATGAATAGAGTTTTGCTCTGTAAACTGCTCATTGTTTTAGCTTCTTTTTTAATAAAAAAAACAACAACTGATTAAGATGTGTCCCCGTGGTGTAATGGTAACACGCGCTCCCGGTTTGAGTCGAGATGGTCTGGGTTCGATCCCGCCCGGCGGACTAGCTTTTTTCTGTGCGATAGTTCCATCATTTGTCATCTTAACCAGGCGTCACTGCCTTTAAACTGTGTAACTTAGAATTTGAAGATATATCATCCATCTTCCATCTCTCTTCTGTCTTAATCGTGAAATCTGGAGTTACGCTCCATTCATGACGCAATCGCTTGATAAGCATGCGTGACTAAGAGAACAAGGCATATGAGCCTTTCATATAACACTATCGCACGGAATAGCAATGTGTCCCCGTGGTGTAATGGTAACACGCGCTCCCGGTTTGAGTCGAGATGGTCTGGGTTCGATCCCGCCCGGCGGACTAGCTTTTTTCTGTGCGATAGTTCCATCATTTGTCATCTTAACCAGGCGTCACTGCCTTTAAACTGTGTAACTTAGAATTTGAAGATATATCATCCATCTTCCATCTCTCTTCTGTCTTAATCGTGAACTCTGGAGTTACGCTCCATTCATGACGCAATCGCTTGATAAGCATGCGTGACTAAGAGAACAAGGCATATGAGCCTTTCATATAACACTATCGCACGGAATAGCAATGTGTCCCCGTGGTGTAATGGTAACACGCGCTCCCGGTTTGAGTCGAGATGGTCTGGGTTCGATCCCGCCCCGCGGACTAGCTTTTTTCTCTGCGATAGTTCCATCATTTGTCATCTTAACCAGGCGTCACTGCCTTTAAACTGTGTAACTTAGAATTTGAAGAAACAACTGATTACATAAGAAAAAGTTTTTAAATAGAACTTACAGCGTTTATTGCATGCTGCTTTTAAACAGTTTTGAAAATGTATGTATTTACCGATTATGCGATGAAAGATGACTTTAAATCTACTGATGAAGTGAATAATGGAATAGTTTCCTATAATTCGCGTAGGAACATGCAAGAGCTCTTATTGTGGATTGAGGGAGTGGTGAAAACTAAGAAATCTCACTAGAACATACACAATCCAAGACATAAGGATTCCACTTCGTTTACTTCTTACGACATCTCAAGTTCATCTCTGGATCTTAAACCAGTTATCCCTCAGAGAGGATGAGGCTTCTTCTTCCCACCGACTTTGTAGAACAATTTAAGACTCATTAGAATCTCAGTAGGATTGTTGGAATCCTTACAGACCTTCTTATGAAAATCCATGCTTAAATAGATGAAGCCACCCTTTGTCTCTCTTGTTTTTCCTCTTTTCTCTCTTTCTCTGTCTATTTGTTTCCATCGCCTAGCAGATTCCTTGGTTTTGAGTTAGCAGTACTTCATAAGCAGATTTTTAAGACAAATTCACTTCTATGGATATAATATCCATACATGCTTTTTTTCTTCTACATATGGACATGCTTTGTATTGTATTTTTTGTGCTTAATAAGTACTTTGTCATTAATTATCGTTAGAATTTTGCAGTTTCTCACTACTTTCATCTTCCTTTGTGTTCATTTTCTCTCTTTTTTTTTTTACTTCTCTTTCTCTCTTTTTGCCTCTCTCCACCCTACCACTTTTTTAATGCGCCGTACGAGCTCGCATTTTTCTAAAGAATTGTCGTTTCGTGACTATTATAATGTGCTTTGAAAAAGCGAAGATATTCGGTCATGGGATTGTGTATTCTATTCTAATCTGACCACTAATGACATATTCGAGTGCTAAAATAGTAATTATGAGGTAAAGTCAAAGGCGTTTTTGTCTTGTGCCTTTTCAATGCTGCTATTACATAGCTTTTTGATTACGTTTTTTCCTGAAAATTTATGATTCTCTTTTTCCATGATACTTGTATTTCTTCGTGTCTTTCATTCCTTCACCTAGATTCCAAAAAAAGCCATATAATCGCTTGAGCATCGAGAAGTAACTATGGTTTGCTTAAGGAGATCCTACACGGAATCTTCCCGAACAACTTCGACGAACAACTCTGCTCACTCCCTGAAAGAAGGCCAGTGGACCGCGCTGAGAATGATTATGGCTGAGAGAGCGGCGGAGTGCCTTGCTAGGCTGGGGTTGGATCCACTTTCTCATCCTTCTTCAACTTCGCCACCAGAATTATACTCTTTTTCATCTTTTCCTGACCATGTTAATGTACTCTTCGTTTCAATCAACCAAAAATAGTACTAGAAGTAATTATTCTCCGTATTGTCAGGCCAGATTGGAAACCATCTGAAACTTTTTCCTCCTTGTACATAAATCCCATAGAGTTGATTCAGGGCCTTCATGACCCCTAGAGTTGTAACCTTGTTCTTCCATGACCCCTAGAATTGTAACCTTGTTCTTCCATGACCCCTAGAGTTGTAACCTTGTTCTTCCATGACCCCTAGAGTTGTAACCTGGTTCTTCTAAAAGAATCCGAATATGCTACAAAATACTTTACAAAGTACACTAGAAATAAAGTTTGATGACCTATGGAGCAGTTTTAGTCCACCATAAATAGCTGCTTTGAAGGAAGTACTCACTCCAGATAAAACCTAGTTAGTATTGAATAATATGGCCAGCGCTTTCAAAGAGGTAAGCATAAAACTGTATCTTCCCAGCTAGTGTCTAAAGTATCCTTCATATGTAGGTCCAGTTAGTTTCTTATCTTAACAGTTTGCTGGTGAAAGGACCCAAAAGGCTGTTTGTTACATAAAAGCGGTTCATAAATACATATTATGGCTTGATTCACATACTTATGTATTTAAATGAATTCTTGAAACAACAGTACTTCCTTCTTTGATGACTGAGGGTTTTTTTTAAAGATTTGACTCTCCCTCCACGGCTTCGTCCGGAAATGAGAACGACGGTACATCTTCTCCAGTAAAAGGTTCTTGATATGATGATACTTTGTCAAAACTTCAAAAAAGACTTATATGAAATATTCTCTAAAATAACAGTTCTCAAGAAGACGAGATTAAGGTGCACTTCAAAAGAACCACTCTGTAGGGAGCTCTCGGCCGAACAACCACCTTCAGCCTCCCGTGATTGTGAATGGCCATCGCCGGACTGGCAGCCTTAGGGAACGCACTGGAGTAGCTCATAGGTGAGTGTATTCTACGAATTGAGCAAAAAATGGTAACAATCACAGACATAGCACTAACTTTGTTAAGTCATTAGTTGAGCTATTTGCGCTCGATTGTGAATTGTTTTAGTTGAAGTCTACGAAATGTATATGTGCAGGTCATTAAAGATGTTCTCATGAATTTGTATAAATATACCCATCCGATAATATATGTTTTTGAAGGCACTGAACTCTAAAATTTTTTTAATTGGTTTACTAAGTTGGTAAAAACATCAAAAGTCGGTTTATACGATGAAAATGAAATGCAAAAAACCTATATACATACACATAAAAAACTTGAAGATTGGATGGTTTGCCGGGTCTGCCGAACAAACCTCCCGCGACGATCATCGCCGGGGTCAACACTGATCGGAAGTGAGACAAAACAATCGATCATTCAAACTATCGGTCATAACTTACGCAGGGGATAGAACATTTTTGGGCAAAAAAAGTTTCTCTTTTCACTCGGTTGTAATGTCTGACTGCATATTCGGACAGTTCAAATAGGAAGTATGAGTTTACACATCGTGTTTAACAAAAGTTCAAAGGAACATCAGTAAACAGCGAAAATCATCATATGTCATTTTCCCGTATCCCAAAATTTCAAAGAAAAAACCACCGCTTTCTAGAATAATGAAAACCGAGCTAGAGATGAGAGATGAAGGAGGAAGAGAGGTCGAGCAATATGTAGAAGAGATGAAAAATGTAAAAAAATTGATCGCTTTTTATTATTCTAGACTTCAACTCGACCGCTCGAAGGCCAGTTGCTAAAACCTTGTTTTTTGACGATGCAGAAGACCTCAATTGGCCTTTAAAAGTTTATAAGAAAAGATAGTAGACGTCTCAGGCGTGTGAATCGAATTTAAAATATTTGAATGAGCTAGCTTCAATTGCAAAAAGGAGACATATATATGTATTTCGAGTCTATAATATATATATATTGTATAAACCCTCTATCTTCCCTCTGACTTATGCTTTTACACGTGATGTTTCACAATACTTTGCTTAATAAAACTTCAACTTCATATATAAAAAATATGTTGTTAACAGTCGTCCGGTGTCGCCCGCTTTGTTCTCCGAGCATCTCCGCATCATGTCGGCTGATACAGACTTCCGCTTCTCAGAGGAATACGAAGTTGGTTTTTCAGTTATGGGTTTCTTTCTGTTACTTCATGGGTGTCTTTCTGTTAGCTCTGTATATAGTTTTCCCATGATAAAGCTTTTTGTCATCAACATGAGTGACGTAGAACTAAGTATTAAAATTTTTAACTTTTTATTTTTTTGTTGAAACAAATACCAACCCTTTACTAGAAATTTTTTGGATCTCCTGCAAAGTGTAAAATAAAACATCAGTCGTTGAAGTGGAAATTACTTGAATTCTCTACTTACTATTATGAATTGTAAGACCCTATAATAGAATATATACGAAAATGTTCATTTTGGAGTGCACGCTTAACAATTCAAACGCCCACGGGAACTCTTATAATCCTGAATAATACATGGTTGTGTCCCACTCTACTCGAATATTCATTTTTGTTTTTATCATCTCTCCCCTCTCTATTTTGCTCTTCCTCTCCTCTTCCTTTTTCTTCATTTTTTCTTCTTACGTTCTTTTCTTATATCCACTTCTTTACTCCGCGTATTCTTCCTCTCTTTAAATTGAGGTACCCCGATTTCACACGAAGGAAAGACATAGGAGCTCCCAAGGTGAAAAACTCACTAAGTCTAACAATAACTATAAGCTCAAGTTAACATAAACTTAAGTAGGAAAAGTCAATTCAGTTAAGTTAACCATGGGCTTGTTGAGTTGCTTCGGAATGTCGGCGTGGGCGCGTCAAGCACCGCAGCTGAGCTTCCCCAGAACCGGCCGAAGAATCGGTCAGAAATGTTCAATCTCCTGAATGATGAAGCCATGGCTTAAGCATTATATGCTATCATATAGTGTTCAACAAATTGATATTATTATCAGTAATATGTATGTATTGTTGCTATTCATTTGATGTTATTGTCAAAAGTAGGTTTAACATACATATTTTCAATATTTCACAAGTCCTATTAAATTGAGGTTATTGGCTAATAAGTGATTTTATTGCACTTTCTACGATGTAAAGAGAGAAAAATGAATAGGGATAAAATGCAATGAAAGTCGGAATGATGGAAAGCTTACCCATGGATTATATCCGAAACTTGAGATCTTTCTCTCTCATAGATTAAATAGCAACAAACAATATGTTTCCCTCATTCCTTAATTCAACAATATGTTTCCCTCATTCCTTAATTCAACAATATGTTTCCCTCATTCCTTAATTCAACAATATGTTTCCCTCATTCCTTAATTCAACAATATGTTTCCCTCATTCCTTAATTCAACAATATGTTTCCCTCATTCCTTAATTCATTTCTATTGAGTTGAACTCTAAATCAATACCAGTCGTTATTATGTTCTCTGTTATTACCCTCTGGAATAATAGACATGTTAGATTCTCCAACATCCTTCCATACGATCACTCCCGAGTAAAGCTTCTGTGTGAGGACGATGTGGACGGCGAGGACTACATCAATGCCAACTTTATTCCCGTCAGTTCTCAACACATCTCTCAGAAACTTTCATTGAGCTTGAGTACACATAAATCATTGAGTACATATAAATGAATACAATAGATTCGCTTTTCTACGACGGAATAAACCCAATTTCAATAATGCCTTCGCTCTTTCATACTTCGAAACCAACTTGATCAATAACAAATATGAGTAATCTTCAATCGAATTTCTAAAGTGAAAATTGACTTCAAGTGAAGAAAACTTTTTTCATGAAGCTGATGTTTTTTGTTCATAAAGCTAACTTTTCACCAAAATCAGCGTGATTCAGGGAGCCGCTTCCCGGCGCGAGTTCATCGCCGCCCAGGGGCCCCTGCCTTCGACTCGCGACGCCTTTTGGCGGATGGTGATGGAACAGCAGTGCCCCTGCATCGTGGCACTCACCCGTTGCATAGAGAAGGGAAGGGACAAATGCCACCAATACTGGCCAGACAGGGAACGACTCTCTTTGCTGTACGATGACATCGAGGTACTCTCAAATACATTCGCAGAAGACTGCTGAAAGAGAAGTTAAGAGAAAGGAGAGAGTTTTCTTGGGCTTGTTCTTGGTGGGAGGAGAGATAGCTGGGTTCGATTTCGCCCATTGGACTGAATTCTTTTCGCGCGATGGTTCAATCAAAAAATAGAATGAGAGAGATTTTGAGAATGAGAGAGACAGCGAAAAAAGCAAATAAGAGACTACCAGAACAATAATTTTCTTCACCAGTTCTTTGATGAGGTAAGCAAAAACTAAGTATTCAAGAATTCCCTCAAATTTCAAAGAATTATAAAATTTCAATGTTCATTCGACGGTTCTTTCAGGTCACAATGCTCTCCGAGACGCAGACAGACGAGATTGTCATTCGAGACCTGCGTCTGACACCAATGTCAAACCCTTCTGCGGCGCGCACAATCACTCACATGCACTACATGGCATGGCCGGACTTTGGTGTGCCAGAATCTCCGAAGGGAATTCTGAGGTGAGGCTTCTGAGCTTTCATCAGAAAGATTTTACTCTCAGATAAACTTATGGATGCACTTAAATTGTTTTAGTTTTAGTTGGCTCATCATTGAGAACGTGTACCATAAATATTTGAGTAGTGAAACACGACTGGTTCAAAAGGTACCAAAGATGTTGCCCCCCCCCACAGTAGCGGCGTCGATTCTCAGGATGTCACCGCGAAAGAATAATAATTATCCTTTCCCCGCTTTCCAATCATGTGAATATCAGATTAATTAGACTTGGTCTCAGGCAATGAAATCTCGAAGTGCATTAGAATCAAAACCCTGAGAGTTTGAGTTTAACATATGTATATCAAAAGTGATTTTGAGATGATTTTTTGAAGGTTCCTTCGTCTCTATCGACAGAAACTGCCTCGTTCTCCCAACAACAAACCAACAGTTGTGCACTGCAGGTGAATTTTCATATTTTATCGAGGGATATCCAATTCGTCAAGAAGATGCATTTTATTTTAGTGCGGGTGTCGGCCGTAGTGGCACCTTCATGGCCATCGACCGTCTCCTGCATGGATTGGCCCTAAGCCGGCCCCTCGATGTCTTCGGGACAGTCTATGAGATGAGACTCGAGCGATGCAGTATGGTTCAGAATGAGGTGGGAAAACATTTATTGTCTAGGTCAAGTTCCAAAAACAAAAACATCCACCTATTTATTATAGTCGAACGTTCATATAATTTGAGAAACACGTCTACACGAGTGAAAACATTTTTTAACCTAATTTAGGAACACGTCTACTTTTTTTTTTAGTAAAACGTTTACCTTTTAAACAAAAAACTTTAACTGAATCAGTGACACGTCAACCTATGTTAGTGAAACTTCAACCTATTCTAAGTGAACGTCTAACTGGGAACTTTTATCTTTTGAAAAAAATTTCTACCTAATGTAATAAAATTTTTAAAAACAAATATAAAAAAAATGAAAACAACAAATGAAATTTTTTCTTTTTTTCTGACATGTCAACCTAATTATTAAAAAAACACTTACACCGTAAATAAAAAAATCCATTTTTCAACCGAGAAAAGGGACCCTTCGGTGCGATTGCTCGATTTCATTAAGACTGGAGAATACGCTAACATTTTTTCATCGCTGTGAGCTTGAAAAAATCACCTGAAGGGGAAAAAAATTGCTTATCTCTTTACTTTTACCTGCTATGCGGGTTTTGATGAATTTTTCCCTCCCTCTTTTTTTAGGACCTCCTAACCCCTGTAAAGCCCTATTTTCAAGAGCCTCCTCCCCTTTGCACAGGTAAACTCCCCTCTCTTTCCTTTAGGCGCTCTTACCCTACCCCTCTTACCCTACCTTACCCTACCCCTTTCCTTTTCCCCTACCCAAATCTTTGCTTATTGTAATTATCCTTTTTTGATTGAAGAATTTTTTCGTTGAGATTACGTGCTCAACGAAACCATACCTTTATTTGTGTTGTTCATCTGAAAAAGAAGAAAAACAGCAAATCTGTTGGGTGTGAATGTTTTTCAAATTAGGTTGACGTGTCACAAAAAAATAAGTGAACCTTAAATTTTTTTTAGAAATTCAATTAATTTAGGTAGACTTTTTGTTCGAAAAAGGTAAAAGTTTCACTAAGATGGGTTCACGTTTGACTGAAATAGTTTGCCGTGTCACTGATTTTTGGTGAAGGTTGTTTAAAAAAGAAAAAAAAGGTGGGAGTTTTATTTAAAATTGGGGTGACGTATTTTTAAAATAGGTTGACGTTTCATTGAATTACATACATATGTAGGTAGACGTGTGATTGACGTCCTTCAAAAACTTCCTTTTTCTTTTCTCTCTCTCTTCTCTGTCTGTTTTTACTCTTTCTCTATCTGCTATACTTTGTTTTCTCTCTATCACTTCTCTTTAATTCTCTCTCATCTTCTGTGCTATTAAACTTATCTCTTGATCTATTTATTTCCTCGCTCAACGTTTTTTCGCGCTCGATTAACACTGTTCTCATTTCTTAATTTGTGAAGCAGACAGTTAGGGTAGGGTTTTTTTAAAGATATCGTTCCTTTTGAAAGGGTTTCCTAAAGATAGGGTTCCGTTTGAAAGGGTTTCCTAAAGAAAGGGTTCCGTTTGAAAGACCATTCTCTTGATGAAGCTCTGAGTCGCACTTTCACTATTAGGCAATTAATATTTCGTTGGCTGTGATGAGGAAGTTTATAAAATCAAATCTCGGAATTCTCAATCAATCTTGACTGATTCCAGCAGCAATACATCTTCATACACCACGCTCTTCTGCTCTCTATACAGAATGGTTTAGTCATAAGCACAGGATCTGTGGGAGAAATCGAAGATGAGAGGTGCATTTTATAAAAGTAGTTCAGGAGGAAAAATACAATTAGGTACTTTATTTCAAAAACTTTAATTACAAAATTAGATTTTTAACACATGGACTTATAATTGAACATTACACATGTATGTAGCCTTTAAAACTTGTGAGAACCGAATCTCGGAAAAGAATTAAGTCCCAATTCTTCTCGACTTAGACATACTTTTGCTCAGACTCTTCCCGTTGAACTGAAATGTTTGAGTCTCTGATCGAACTGTATCACGGGCCACAATTAGTTCACGGTTGAGTCGTCTCTATATAAAAGGAGGAAACTTATTTAACCCTATACATATTAATTTATGCTATAGCCTATAGGGCTATAAGAACAGCACAAATTACGATATTTTTCGGTTATTAAAGCCTCCTAAAGTATTGCAGAGAACTCTCCTCCTCTACTTACTCCGTCCGGTCTATCCGGCATCTCCAGGCAGACAACGGGGGATTCGAAGATGACGAAGGCATCGCAGAGTCTGGATTGTGAGCGGAGCAGCCCTTCCGGATTGTAAGAACAGCGGACCAGCAAAGCTTTCATTCCGTCGGAACCCGCACACAGCAGATCTAAGAAGCAAACGCCGGGAGACGACGTTGTTCCCAAAAACTCTTCAGCTTCTCCTTTATTATTCCTAATCAATTGTTCCCGTGATCTCTTTCTCTGAGAGCTCAATGCTAGGATTCAAAGAAGCAAAACTTAGTTTATTGAATCACACACGGATCTTGAAGAACAATTCCAAGCGAGTCTTGTAAGAAGGTTTTGAAAATATCTTCTCAGTTATTTTTCACATACTTTTTATTTATTTTTTTGGTTTAGTGGTTTAAGGTTTATTGTTAAGTATTTTATTTCTCAGACAGTTGAAAAACCTCTCTAATTTTTCAATATTTCCAATAGTTTTTTGAAATACGGAATAACACGAAATAACTCGAGCTTCGCATCTTCACCAAATGATCGGTAACCTGTACAGAAAAAATAGTTGTAAGTATAGTTTATTGCTGTAGTCGGTGTTTGATTGGCGCATCTGGTATGTCACGCTCATAACTCTCCTCTTCTCAGCTCTAAATCCGTCTACGGAGCAATATGAACGTTTTTCATGCGTTTTGTCTATTTTGTTTGAAATTTGATTCCGTAACTTATTTGAGTCTGATTAGATGACCGCAATAATCTGAATAGTTCGGAGATTTAATGACTTATGAAGCGTTTAAACTCAATTTTTTTTCTTGTGTAAGTTTGAGAAAGTGGTAGTTTCGTATGTTTATTTGTTTCACCACGAGTTGCTGTGAAATGAAAACTGATAAATATGTGTTTTTACAGCTACTTTTTTGGAAAGTCGTTGTTTCTTGTAGGAAAGTTGGAACTTTGCTCAAAGAGTGACTATAAAAACACCGTAATCCATTCGAATTTCACGGAATTTCGTGGTGAGACAAATGAACGTACAAAATTACCACTTTCTTCTACTTACACTATAAAAGTTTTTGTTTTTGGTTCTTAACGCTCCATTAGTCGTTCACTGTTATGGTCTTGTGACTGCAATTTATTCTGCGAAGCTGTTGAGTTTAACTTCGCTGTGAATTTTCATGGTTTTGATGCGAATCCACACTGAAGACCAGAACTCGAAGACCAGAACTCGAACTTGAATTTCTTTCTCACAAGTTTCTTCATCAATTGCATAATCACGGGTTACACTTGCGAATTTAACTTATTTCCAATGTAGAAAACTTGTTCGTTTGTTCGTATATTTTATGTGTTCTGAATGATGGAATAAAGCAGAGATTATTCGATGTTTCACAGATGCAAGAAAAATAAATTACCGCTTTCATTTATTACAGACCAAATTAGATGAAGCAATGGCTTCTGAATAGTAAACATTCAAATATTCTTGTAGCAAACGTCTCGAGAAATCAAATTTCATTCCACTCTCATCTCACGCCAAGCGTACCTGGAAATGGCTTTCTGCTGGATTGTCTTACCTATTGTGGCTTACCTTAGCAATCAAAAAACATGCCAATCAAGCTGGTAGACTCGTGAATTGAAAAAAAATCGTTAGTTTCTCTCCAGATAAAATTGATACATTTTCAGGGTTTTGAAGCATGTATGAACCATCTATTTCGTGAAAAGAAAAGCCAAATTTGTGGGATTAATTTTGAACAAAAAATCAGAAATTAATGAATAAGGACATTTCGGACAACGACGCGTTTCATTGGGAAAGTCTGAACTAGAGGCTGGGTTATAAATTTCCGCAGATGAAAAAAAAAAATATATATATATATATATATATATATATGTATGAACTAGAGGCTGGGTTATAAATTTCCGCAGATGAAAAATAAGACAGAAGGCGATTTTGTAGAGCGCAAGTATGAAAACCCCTTTCTGAGCAAAAAATCACAGTTTGGAACTCGAATTGAGATTAGAAGATAACTGGGAACAGGCCTGGACGGAAAAAAGGCGTAAAAAATTTATACTTGTTTTTTATTGATTTGCAAAGTCGAAAAAATTTTCGACATATTTTTTCGACTTTAAAAGTTTTAAAAAAAACGAAAAAATTAACAAAAAATTATTTTCAGCCGTTTTTCACATTTTAAAAGTGTCATTCCATGATGCTTCTCACAGTTTTTTTCTTGTCAGAAAACATTAATTGAAATCATACAATGTTCGAAGTTGAGTAACTACACACAGGAGACGTACATATAATGAGACAGTTAGTTGGGAAATCAGAAACATTCTATTGTTCTATAGAAGAATGCTCGGTGAAGGTAATTCTGAGCAAAGCTTGAACGGACATCTCATGTCAGTACTTTTTTTGTTTTTTCATCGACCTGGGCTAATAAGGGCGATATTCTGATTGAGAAACAACAGCTATGAAAAATTAAATCACAATAATCTTAAAAATTGTCGAGGCGTGTTTCTAGTAGTGCTTCTGTATACGATAATACAAATTATTGGCCTCATTCTTATCATTGAACCAAGTTGAATGCCAGTTTTTATCTAAACAGAGACCAATCGATAAATCCGTCATGATTTTTTCCTCGTTCAGTGAGAGCGGTTGACTTATTCTTACCTGCTTTCTTCGTCCGATCGACGAAGCCGGCTTCTGATAGAAATTAACAATTTATCAAACAAACCGTTCAAACATTAGACGTATTACACATATACCAAGCAATTAAAAACTTTTAAATTTTTTTTATTAACGCTTCAGATAAAGATAATTACATTATGATGAAATTTTGAATGAATCTTATTTAAATGGATTTATTCGAATGTTCAAGCGGATGATACAACAGCTCACTCTTTTTCTTCGCTTCGTCTCATCATTCGCTTTGTGCAACCTCGCCTTCATTCAAATGTTTCCATCACTTTCAGGGTACTTTTCATTCCTTTATTTATAAATGAACAAAATCACAAGGTCTCTGTAAATCAGTGAAAAACTATGAAGAAAGAAGGCGTCAGAAATCTAGTCTCATCCAAATCCATAAGTGGATGAATTGGGTACCTTAGGTCATAAGACACTGTTGAGTGACTGAGCACTATGAAAACAAAGTGACATCGTGATATTGGGAACCTTGCAAAACCAGGTTCCTCAAACAATAGGGCACCGCTTTGTTAACATCGCAGAGAAGAGGTTGGAAGAAAGTGAAATTGACTACCTTTCTCCGTTTCGTTGTCAATCAACGGAACATACAGATCAGAAGCGAAGAAAATTTTTGCTACACGAAATATTTACACCCAATACCGAACAGGCAAGATATCATAATATGATAATTGACAGTTTAATATGAAAAATTTTCGTTTTGATACTTAGAGACTCCAGACATTAATAGTATATGTGAAATGTTCCATACTACTGATACTTAGAGACTCCAGACATTAATAGTATATGTGAAATGTTCCATACTACTGATACTTAGAGACTCCAGACATTAATAGTATATGTGAAATGTTCCATACTACTGATACTTAGAGACTCCAGACATTAATAGTATATGTGAAATGTTCCATACTACTGATACTTAGAGACTCCAGACATTAATAGTATATGTGAAATGTTCCATACTACTGATACTTAGAGACTCCAGACATTAATAGTATATGTGAAATGTTCCATACTACTGATACTTAGAGACTCCAGACATTAATAGTATATGTGAAATGTTCCATACTACTGATACTTAGAGACTCCAGACATTAATAGTATATGTGAAATGTTCCATACTACTGATACTTAGAGACTCCAGACATTAATAGTATATGTGAAATGTTCCATACTACTGATACTTAGAGACTCCAGACATTAATAGTATATGTGAAATGTTCCATACTACTGAAAAGAATTCTAAAAAAAACTTATATTCTATCACAGCTTCTCATAGGGTTTTTATTATTATATGTACTTTCAAAAACTATTCAAGGGAAAAAGTACATCAAACTAAAAAATAAGAAAACACTCGCTATGTATGAGTGTGTGTAAGTATAAGTGTAAGTTTAAAACCGAAAAATAAATACTGATATGTAGAAAGGACACAAATTTCAGGCAGTACACGAGTACTTTTGTGTTATGATTATTTACAGGAAGATTTGAAAAGAAAAAAAACTCTACAAAAAAATTTTTGATACAGAAAAGTTGATGAACAGTATAAATTGCAGCTGGGAAAGTTTATTCCAACCTTTTGCCAACGTCTTCGAATCAATCAAATGCCCTCGAATGACAAATACAGAAATTAGTTGAACAAAACAAATGAAGACGAATTTTTGCGATAGAAAACAATAGAATCACCGAATCACTCAATCTCACGGTTATCACGAAGATCAGTCCTATAAGAATACAATGTGGGCACGAGATTGGACCTGTACCTTGTATAGAGTTGAGTCAATGAAGCGTCAACTATTATTTCTTCTTCTATGAAATGGCTGCGTACCATCGCTACTACTCAATTTCGACACATTTATCTCAGATTGAAACCATCCATGATAGTAAGACTCACAGATTAACTTGTTGACATCTATTTCAAAAAAAACTACTGAATGGCTGAATCGCGGTGTCGCTCATGGCTACAGTAAGAAATGAAGGGTTAAGCACACAATAATAATAAAAAAACCTTGCAACTTTGACGCGTTTGAAGGCAAGAAAACACATCAAATCCGCATTGGAGGAAAAAACAAAAGTTCTTAAATGAAAAAAATCCCGTTATTTGAAAATGTACAAGCATTCCGCTTGGAAGCACAATCACCAGTTAACAGAGCTCATACAGTATCCTATAGCACGTCTCAGTACCGTGTACCGTTGATCATCCTCATCAGTACACTACAATATTATCTTCGAGTCCATCAGTATCGAAGACAATACCGTGTCCCTAAAGAGAAGCTAAGAGACTCCAAGAGAAAGGGACAGAGATAGGCGAAGGGATACAAAAAGTGGGACATGATTCGTCTGACTATAGTCTTCTCACATTCGTCGTTCGATCCGAACTGCCTTCGTCTATCGTCGTCAATGAGTCGTGGAACTCATGAGGGACTTCAGAACCTTCAACAAAACATTTTCCGATTCTAACACATACAGACAGAAGACTACCCTAGGACGATATCTCACAGAGGCTAACTAAATTTCAATTTAGGCTCAAATGGACTTATCCGAAACTTTAGTCTTAAGTTTGAGCCCAACATATCATTCAAGTTCACTCTGCAAAAACGATAAGAATTTAGCTAAGAAAGAGAGAGCCACAACTAGATGAGTGATATCGGGTCTTCATCTGAAAGCAGCCCTACCTTCGGAAGAAGCAGGAGAAGAAGGCTCCATTTCGACGTCGCCTCCGACTGAATTGAGTCAAGGTAAACGCATAATCGATAATGTTCTAGTTATCCTATCATTCTCTCATCTTCTTTCGCAAATTGTTTCTATGACTCTTTCGCTCTCTTTCTGTATTCCGCTCTTATCCCAATTTCTTTCCCCAGACTTTCAATCTAAGTATATTTTCGATCAATACTCAAATCAAAAATGTCTTCATTAGAACAAGTTGGATGAACAAAATGACCAATTGCACCAGTCGTAAAGTAGAGTCGGTTGTTTACATAGAAATCCCATACCATTTCACACTCACTCAGAGCCCCATATTGTGCATCTCAAGAGATGCTACAGTTTCCGGCTGGTAAAACAGGCTGGCCGATGAAACTAATCAGTAAATGGTCAGGATGGCGACCGTTTCTTCCATAAGCCGGACATTGCAATAAACCACATACCTTGAGGCTTAAACGTAAGAAAGATACCTTTGCGATGCCTCAAGGAGCCGGTCTCCATGCTGAGGTCGTGATACTTCTGCAGCTCACTGCGCTGCTTCGCAAGCGGGGGCGGCGCCGGCAAAAAGTTAGGGTCCTCCAGGGGAATCAACTGCAAACCTCGGATATTCCATATCTCTAAGGCTTCACCTTCTCTTTTTCATCCTATAAATCATTTTCATACGCGTTTATTCACGCTCGGAGAAAGGGCACACGCCTTTTGACTTGAGTGACATAACTGACTTGGTATTAGAAATCGGTGCTTGCTGGTAATTACTTGTATGTTTAGCAAGTGAAGAGAGAGAAAGAGGAAGTGAAGGAGAGATGACGAGAGCATTCAAGACAGAGAAAGAGGAAGTGAAGGAGAGATGACGAGAGCATTCAAGACAGAGCAAGAGGAAGTGAAGGAGAGATGACGAGAGCATTCAAGACAGAGAAAGAGGAAGTGAAGGAGAGATGACGAGAGCATTCAAGACACACATCTCTACTAACTCACTGACTTGAGAGCTACAATACTTCTGATCTCATTATTTATCCTCTTCATTCACTTCCTGAACACTGTTTCTAACTAAATTACAAAACATCGAAATGGCGCTGCATTCCGACTTCAACGCGTCATTTTTTTTCCATTACAAATGAGCCGAATTCCTCGAGAGGAGGAACAGCAGCTCAGCCAATTATCAAAATCCATAACATCTGCTTGTCGTTTATTCAGAGAGCTCTCACATTCTACTTTTATTTTCAACAACTCAGCGGTTGACTGCTAGCTCGAATTCATGAGCCACCTAGTAGTATCCAATTCCCCTTCATGTAAACCACCCTCAGCTAACCTCCGGCTTCGGGCCGATGAAAGTCAGGAGAACCGGCAGCAGAGCCAATCCGTTGAAGATGCCCAACGCGACCAAGACACTCATGGTCACGAAGAAGTACTACAAATAAGCACGCTCTCCAATCTCTTATTCGCTCAATGGCTATCACAACATTGACAAGTATCAACATATTTTGATAACTTCTTCTGAAAAATCGTATCTTCACAAACATCATGGGTTTATTCCATGAATGATAGAACATAACTTCTCCAATTCACTCTTATTTTGACTGAAGAAATTTTCACGAAACCCGCGACAAACCTTTATAAGCTCTCGAACTATTTAGTTACTCTTCTCCTACCTTTATAGCTCTTAAGTAACTTGATTCATATTTTGAGCTCTACAGTATGTTGCCTTAGTGATTTTACCCTAAGAGTTGCTTGCTTCAAACTGTGTAACATTACAGTAGCTTCAGCAGGACGAATTCCCTACAGTAAGCCACTCTAACCTTGAATACGAAATCGAACTCCGTGAAGGCCAGCATGACAATGCCGAGGAGCGTAGAGATCGCTCCATGAAACACGGGCACGAACATGTGATGTAGGCAAGCCTGAGAGCACGTTGGAAGATGTTTTTACGGTATATATATTTCACCGGGAGGTAACTAATTTCATCCGGCTCCCACAATAAACTCGATTTTTAGCTCTTAGTCTATGTATATACATCTAATCTAGCTCTCACCCCTTACTGCATTTCATCCTCATGCTTGACTTCTTATCATTCCATACATCCCCGTAGTAGCCCTCCCTCTACAGGGTGGTTCATAAATAGTGTTACAAATGTTTGAGAACATTTCCTGAGGAAGTGACCGCACGTAGCGGTCACTTTTCTTGTTTTTTCCGATTCCCCGTAATTTTTTTATACGTGTCAAGTGAGTTTCGATTGAATCCATCGATGTTTAGGGTAATGACAGCGTCGAATCGCTTGCGAACTGCGATCATTCGCCTACACACTCTTGGCCACGCCCCTGCTCGCATTGCTGAAACGCTTCGCCTGCCTCGCATGACAGTGTATCGAGCGATCAAACGATTCGAGGAGCTTGGCACATCTTTGGACCGTCCAAGGCGAGGTCGTCCTCGCACTGCTCGCACGACACAACACATCGAAACCGTTCGGAGTCGGATCAACCGAAATGCACGACGAAGCATCAGACAGATGGCGCAGCAGCTCCCGATGAGCCGAACTTCATTGGGACGAATATTCACGGAGGAGCTGGGACTCAGGTCGTATCGTACACGGAAGGCCGCTTTTCTGTCGGCTCGCAACAAGTCGGAAAGAGTCAAAAGATGTCGCGACCTTCTTCGTCGTACGCAACAAGGCGAACATTTCAATATGGTGTTCTCTGACGAAAAGCTGTTCACCGTGGAAGAAGTCCACAACTCCCAAAACGTCAGAGTGCTTGCGAAGGACGCAGAGCAAGCCGATAGCAAGGGTAGAACGGTCCAACGCAGTGCACATCCAACTCAAGTCATGGTCTGGGCGGGGATCTGCGCAACAGGAAAAACACCGCTTGTTTTCGTCGAGAAAGGCGTCAAGATCGACACGGAATACTATCTGAAACATGTTCTGCAAGACGTGCTCCATCCATGGTCTCAATCGCATTTCAATCAGAGGACATGGACCTTTCAACAAGACTCAGCACCAGCCCACGAAGCTAAAAAGGTTCAAACGTGGTGCAAGGAAAATTTTCCCGGCTTCATCACAACAGCAGAATGGCCGGCCTCATCACCCGACCTGAACCCGCTCGATTATTCCGTTTGGGCCTACTTGGAGTCCAAGGTAAACTCTCGCTCCCACCCAAATATTGATTCCCTGAAGAATGCCCTTCAGGCAGAATGGGACAACATCGGAGTCGAATACCTTCGTACAGTGGTGGAGGCGTTCCCAAAGAGACTTCGAGCTGTAGTTCGGGCAAAAGGAGATCGTTTGAGCTGAACTTTTGCGTGAATGTTGACATTTATGTTGTTGATAAAATATGTTAATTTGAGAAGATTTTCTCTGTTTTGAAAAAAGGTATAACAATTCCAATTTGTAACACTATTTATGGACCACCCTGTATGACAAGAGCATGCTAACCCTGAGCAAGTCATGATATTCATCAGTTTTTGAACTCAAACCAATTTCGAGAGCCAATCCAACAAAAAATTACAATTTCAGGTGTAGTAAGTGATTCTTATGAACTAAATTTAAAATTCATACCCAACATCCGTTCAAAATTCAGCACGTGTTATCCGAATACTTATTTATAGTTCTCTTCAAGTCCTATTTGGCTATTAATCAATCAAGTCCTATTTGGCTCAATAGTTCTCTTCAAGTCCTATTTGGCTCAATCTTTTCACTCTCTCTCTCTCTCTCTTACGGATAATCTTGATTCGGTGCTCCCAAGAGAAGTGAGGAATGCAAGTACGACATGTGCCGTGAACTCGACGCCGATTCCCACGGCGCATATAAGAGTGACCGCAGATATTGGATTCATCTGAATTGAACCAATAAAATACTAAGTAATAAAGTTTACTGATCATCTCATCAAAACTTATAGTTTCGACGATCTTAATCAGTAAAAAAATCTTCATATATTAATTTATATTGTTTTTTCGTATTTAAAAATAATCAAAATTATGTAATTACACCATCTCGCTTGAAGATTTACTGATTATGTGTAAGAGAGCCTACTTTAGAAGCAATCATCAAAAAATTCCACAGAATGAAGTATGGATATGAAATGAGGAAAAACAATAAAATTCAAACATTCATCACGTTTACTCTCGTTCCGTACTCAGCGACAAATTGTCCCGGTACAGTAAACTCAAGCTCACCTTTACACCAAAAAGTCCCATAAATCCTCCCAGCTCCACGGTGATCACAATCACGATGACCATTACCATCGCAGCAGCGTAGGGGTTGAAGATCAAAACAGAGATGACAGTGAACACCTTCAAAAAGGTATCTGTCATTAGAACTAGCTGACAAGAAACACCACTGACTTCCTCTTCTCTAACATCTCCCTTCTTCTCTCATTCCCTAACTCACAGCAGCTGCGATGACGAGAATAGCCATGAATAGGTTCCATCTGAGCGAAAGATATTGCTCCCAGAAGGTGAAGGCGATGCCGGTCGGGAACACAGCCACACCATTTTCCGTGTATCTCTCACAAACCGCACGCACTTCCTGCAGCCAGACAAAAGTTTGCTTCCTGCAGCCAGACAAAAGTTTGCTTCCTGCAGCCAGACAAAAGTTTGCTCGAGGACTCTTCAGAATAAACAGAGTATTCATAAGATCAATAACTTCAATCGAGGAACAAAAATGAAGCGAATCTAAACCAGAAGAGGATAATCAGGTGAGCATTCTACAGGGAAAATTGTTTACAGGAAAAACTAGTCCTCGGAAAATTTTCTCAGAAAACGTTCGAATGCACATCTAATTCCTTCTGATTCTCTCTGTAAAACTTCTTTTAAAAACAACTGACTTGTGATGAAATCACCGCTAGCAATGTACACAGTTTTGAGAACATTTGATGCTAGAAGAACCTTAATCATGTCGACGATGACGGGAGTGGTCGTCAGACCCGTCAGATACAAGGGTATCTGAGCGTAGAGGATCTTGGGAGCTGGTGGCACTAGTGTCTCTTGTTTGGATTCGAAACTCCAGCCAGGAGGGACGGGAATGAAAGACGCCTTCAACAGACCTACTTTTAAAAAGTTTCAGGGAACCTTGTTTCATTCGAGTCATTGTCTGTTATATGTCTCATCTTTAGACCCATTGTTATTTTCCCCATCCCTGCATCCAAGACGGTTGCTACGGAACAGCGCTCACTCTTCGCTTTTCCATTCCACTCACTGCATGCTTATTTCTTCTATTTCCCTGAACAATTGACAAAATGTTTTTGAGCGTTCAAAGAGGTTCTTTCCTCCCACTACCTTGGCAGTGGCAACGGCAACAATGCAACAATCTATATATATTCTCACTTTTAGCTTTTCGGTCATTCTCATTTTTTGTTGTTGTCTTTTTTGAATAGTCTTACGCGATGAAACCTTCACGCCTTGAATCTCTACGGAACTTTGTTCTTTAGATGATTAATCCTCTAAACCGAAATATTTCTCTCATTCTACCCTTGAATAGTTGCATTGGTAGGTGTGTGGAAAGAGCATCGGCTGGACAGCGAAGGGCGCAGTTTCAGATCCCGCGTAACACTTTAGATTTGCAGAAATTTCCGTTGTTCTGTTCATAGATTGATAATTATGTACCTGCGAGACGTAGTACATCATGTTGTCGACGTTGTACCAGCCCGTGACGTAGTTCTGAAAGCCTTCCGGGTTGATGATCCCGCTTTTGACCAGTCGCACGCGACCAAACTATAAAACGCAATTTTCAATTTTTTTAAACCGACATAAATACTTGAAAGCCTAAATTGGAAGGGGTCAGACTCATACAGTGTATTGCAGTATGCAAGATAAGAACTTCGTTTGACAATGGAGTGGGTATCCCGTTCAAAATCAAACGGCATGTTGTTCAATACTGTGTTTCAGAACAGGAAGCTGGACATTTGTTATCTCTACAAAAGCACATTCCATTTTCAGAACTTTATTTTTATGCATAACAATTATACGCATAAATTACTTACTATTTTGATAACGTTATTGTATGCCGTTTAACCACAATGACGCCTTTAAGCATTTAAGTAAACCATAAAAAAACATTTTGAATAGATCTTTCACTATTACAAAAAAATTTTTGTTCTCTGAAATATTTTGAACGTTCAATTTCTCGTTTTGATAATTACTTTCTTATCGAGGATATCAAAAGCTTTTCGGGTCTTCTCATACTTGTATAATTTCTCGGGGGGTTCTCAAGACTGAGTTTCAAGCGCCGTTCGGTGGTTGATAGTGGTTCCACGTTCGCAGTCCCCCCTCCCCCTTGGTTGATAGTGGTTCCACGTTCGCAGTCACCCCCCTCCCCCTTGGTTGATAGTGGTTCCAAGTTCGCAGTCCCCCCCTCCCCCTTGGTTGATAGTGGTTCCACGTTCGCAGTCCCACCCTCCCCCTTGGTTGATAGTGCTTCCACGTTCGCAGTCCCCCCTCCCCCTTGGTTGATAGTGCTTCCACGTTCGCAGTCCCCCCTCCCCCTTGGTTGATAGTGGTTCCACGTTCGCAGTCCCCCCCTCCCCTTTGTTCATTTTCATATCTTTATTGTCAAAGGACAACGTGTTCAGTGTTATCACTAACATGGTGCCAGATAGGGTTTAGGGGTTTAGAGGAAACTTGCGAAGAGTTATTAGCAACTGTGGCGTTGCGCTGAAGAGTCCCAATGAGACCGTTCATCTTTTTAACCTCATTTTTCCGAAGAGTCCTCTAAATCGGAGTAGAAGTAGAAGACCAGTACATTTGTTAGTAGACGAGAATAGTTGGGTCAAAGGAATCGCGAGGGAAAGTCGCGGACGCGACCGACATACTTGCTTGGAGAAGGGAAGAATGACGAGGTTGATAGTGGTTCCACGTTCGCAGTCCCCCCCCCTCCCCCCTTGGTTGCTAGCGGTTCCACGTTTCCAGTTACCCCCTCCCCCTTGGTTGATAGTGCTTCCACGTTCGCAGTCCCCCCTCCCTCCTTGGTTGATAGTTGTTCCACGTTCGCAGTCCGACCTCCCCCTTGTTGTTGTTGTTGTTGCCGGATGTAGCTGGCTTCAAAGAACGTCTGTGTTCTTCGTTTCTTGTTCTTCTTTTTTTCTTATATCTTCAAGAACGCTGCGACCTCCAGCGGCTTGGTCCAGAGGTCGATTGGAGACAGCGCGGTCGGGTGGCATGGGCAGTTGAAGAGATGCGCAACGTCGTGAGGTCCGGAAGAGCAATCGGGACACACGTCGGGGATGGATTCGTCAATGCGGTGGAGGTAGTTGTTGATGAATCTGCTGAATCCCGAGCGGAGCTGGCTGAGCGTGCATCTAGTCTTGCGGGGTAACTCCTTCTCTACTTCCTGGATGAGGGGCGGAGGTCTGCCTCCCAGGATGACGGCACCCTTCAACGATTGGAGTTCGTTCGAGACCATCATCGAGTGTACGGTGTTTGCGACTGATTTCCCATTGTTCGGATCCTTTGACATCTGTTTCGCGGCTTCGACAGTCTTCTTGCAGCTCAACACGAGGTTGTTCTTCATTGCGCGAGGGGGCGCCGGGCAGTCGAGGAGGCCGTGGTGGATGTGTTCTGGGTCCAACGATCTCGCGAGGTACTGCGCGGCGAGCATGTTCAGATGGGATTTGGTGCGCATGACCTTTGATTCGCGATGAATATGGTCAGTGTCGGCCATTTGATGATTCCCTGTCATGACGCGGAGTCCTGAGTTCTGAGAACGTTGGATTTTGGCGTGAGCGGAGTCCGAGAGGAAGGTGGACCAGGCGGGTGCGGCGTAGTTGCAGATCGCTTGCGAGATGGCTTTGAACGTGAGGCGGAGGGTTTCTTTTTGGTTGCCCCAGGTGCTTCCGGCAAGGGCTTTCAGTACGTTATTGCGCTGCGACATCCGTCTCGCGATGTCTTTGGCATGATGGCTGAATGTGAACATCGAGTCGTACGTGACTCCGAGTAGCTTGGCCTGGTTGACGGTGGGGACGGGTGATCCGCAGATTGATATGTCCACAGTAGACTTGAATTCGCGACTGAACGGGGTGAAAAGCATGAGCTGGCTCTTGGTCGGGGAAATGATGAGTGACCGTTCTTTGAGGAAGGTTTCAATTTTCGTGATGACCCTGCGTAGATTTTCGGAGGCGACGTTGATGTTGGGATCTGACGCCCAGATCGTGATGTCATCAGCATACGAGATGACGTTTGTGTGGGCATCGTCTGTGGGAAGATCGCGGAGTAAAGGTTGAAAAGCGTGGGCGAGAGGGCGCTGCCTTGTGGGACTCCGTTTCTGAAGAGTCTGGAACTTGATACCGAGTCGCGGAAGCTTGTGCGTCCTGTTCTTCCTCTAAGGTAAGAGGCGAGCCATTTTTTTATGTAATTCGGCGCGGTTGTTGTTTCAAGGAGGTCGATGAGCTTGACCATGTCGATACTTTCGAATGCCTTGGACATACCGATTGCCATGAGGACCGTTCGACTAGCGGGACGTTTCTGGTTAAAACCGTCTGCGATCTTCGAGAGAGTTGCGAGGGCCGAGGTTGTAGAGCGTCTTGTCGTGAAGCCATGTTGGTGGTCTGCCGGGGGAATGTGACTCTGTAGGGAGCCGAGTATTAGCCGTTCAATCACTTTGGCGACGGGCGAGAGTAGAGATATCGGACGGTAGCTGGAGCCTTCGGATGCTGGTTTGCCTGCTTTCAGGAGGGGTAGTATGATCGACGATTTCCATATCATGGGGATCCTGCCTGTGCGTAGGGAGCTGTTGACCAGGGAAGTCAGGGCGCTGATTCCTTTCGGACCTAAATGATGGAGAATTATAGGAGCGATGCCATCTGGACCAAGCGCGGTGGACTTCTTCGTGGATCTGATGGCGGTTGCTACGTCTGTGGTAGTGAAGTCCTCGAAGTCATCTGCGGACAGGCGGTGTATTTTCCTCATAGTCTTCCTGTTTTCCTTTGAGGTTGTATACTGGACTGGACAAGTGTAGGCTTTGTTGAAGTGTAGGCTCGCGATATCGGAGGCGGTCGTGATCGTCTCATTTCTGAAGGTTATGGCGCAGTTCGGCGGTGGTCTTCCTTTGTTGTTGAGGATCTTGATGGTTTTCCAGAGCTTGTTGACATCTTTCTTTGGATCGAAGGACTCCATCAGTGCGCGCCAGATGTATCGTTCAAAAGGTCGCTTGTCGGATTCGATTCTCTGAGTGTGTCGCGTTGATGCATCCATTCTCGTATCTCTGTCCTTAGGGCGACTTCTCTCTTCTTGATTCGGCCGCGTGGGATTGTTTTTGCTGCAGCTGATACAAGTATTCTTTGGAAGAGAGGTTCTGCTTGAATGGCTGGTAGATTGGGAAGAGGATTTTTGGACAGGCTTTCTTCGACGCGTTGCTGGAACGCTTCCCAATCCGCTTTCCGGTAATTTGTGAAGGTTGCGTCTCTGTGAGTGTGGGTGAAATTGCTGCCTTCTAGTTCGATGATTATCGGAAGATGATCGGAGCTGCCTTCAGTGATGGTTTTCCATGACGCTTTTTGAAGGAGATCCTGAGAGCAGATGGAAATGTCTGGCGAGGAAGGGCGACCGTTTGAGGGAACTCGTGTGGGCATGTCGCGGTTGAGAGTGGCGTGTTCCGAGTCGTCAATAGCACTGGAGATGACGTTTCCTCTGTTGTCTGTCGAGTGAGAGTACCAGCTGGAGTCGTGGGCGTTAAGGTCGCCTAGTATGATGGAATTCTCGCGGTTGCGTAGAAGGGGGGATAGATCCGGTTGGTAGCCTGTGTTGCAGGAGGTCGTCGGAGGAATGTAGACATTAGTGATGTCCAGAGAGAGGCCGTAGTTGTCCGAGATGCGAACAGTCAGTGATTCCAGGTGAGGATCTGTGGTAGACGGCGGGACGACGGAGTAGTTTAAAGAATGGGTGATGCCTGTGAGTAGGCCGCCACCTGTGTCGGTTCCACGGTCTTTTCAAGCAATGGAGTATCCGGGGAATGAAGGAGTTTTCGCGCGATCCGTCAGCTTCGTTTCTTGTATTAGGAATATGTCGATCTTCAGGCGAGTTAGGAGGTCGAGGATCTCTGTTGTCTTGCCATTTATCCCGTTACAATTGTATTGTAGCAGTCTCAGGTTCTTGTTGCCTTTGCGTCTGTTTCGAGCGATTGGAGCGAGAGTTGCGTCTGCAGACGGCGAGGGTGTGTCTTGGCGGGTCTGACATGGAGGGCATCGGTAGGTTGCAGGGACGTAGTCCTTGAGCGATGGAATACCGCTGCACTTCGCTTTGATGTGTGTCCATTCGGAGCAGAGAGAGCACTGGATGCAGTTGTTGTTGTTGTTGCCGGCAAGCAGCCCGCATCGAAGACATTTGGTTATGAACACTCTCTTTAATGAGAGAGGTTCTCGTGTTCTTCGGACGAGATGCGTCCGGAGAAGGGTTTTGATGTCCTTTGCAGTCCTGAGACTGTCATGCTGCACCTTGTGAAGGCGGACATCGTTGTAGCAACCTGTTCATGCTATAGGCCTTGTGAGTGGGTGGTCAACCCGGCCTAGCATCGTTTGGGTGGGAGTAGAGACGTCTCGCCTGTCGTTGACCGGAGATAGGCAATAGGCTACTTGACTGGCGCCTCGACTCGCCATTGATAAGTATAGCGGAGTATCGGCTAATGTTTGGTCCGGTGGCTTGCCCAGGCCGGTCCGGCATAGCTTTTGAAGAGCTATACTACCCAGTTTTGGTCCGCGGCGGGATTTCTCCCGCTACCTCCCAGCACGAATTCTTCGTAGGAAGGCGTCCCTCTATCCGCCACCTGAGGTCGCGCTCGATTCTGGACTGGATGATCCGGCTCCATCCGTGACAGGCTCTTAAGGCTGTAGAGTCACGAATGGCCACTGTTGCCAGTGTGTTTCGAGACTGGATGCAGTTCGTGTTCGCTGTCTTTCGGCAAGTAGAGCAGAGCCAGGTGGTAGGAGGTATCAACCAAGGGGGAGGGGGTGGGACTGCGAACGTGGAAGCACCTCCCCCTTGGTTGATAGTGCTTCCACGTTCGCAGTCCCACCCCCTCCCCCTTGGTTGATAGTGGTTCCACGTTCGCAGTCCCCCCTCCCCCTTGGTTGATAGTGGTTCCACGTTCGCAGCCCCCCTCCCCCTTGGTTGATAGTGGTTTCACGTTCGCAGCCCCCTCCCCCCTTGGTTGATAGTGGTTCCACGTTCGCAGTCCCCCCTCCCCCTTGGTTGATAGTGCTTCCACGTTCGCAGTCCACCCTCCCCCCTTTGTTGATAGTGCTTCCACGTTCGCAGTCCCCCCCTCCATCTTCTGTATACATGATGGCAGTTAACACGAGATGAGCTATTGTTTTTACCAGGTTAACTGTTTGCATCAGGTTCGGGTTCTCGAAACACACTGGCAACAGTGGCCATTTGTGACTCTACAGCCTTAAGAGCCTGTCACGGATGGAGCCGGATCATCCAGTCCAGAATCGAGCGCGACCTCAGGTGGCGGATAGAGGGACGCCTCCCTAGGAAGAATTCGTGCTGAGAGGTAGCGGGAGAAATCCCGCCGCGGACCAAAACTGGGTAGTATAGCTCGTCAAAGGAGGGCGATGCCGGACCGGCCTGGGCATGCCACCGGACAAAACATCAGCCGATACTCCGCTATACTTTTCAATGGCGAGTCGAGGCGCCAGTAAAATAACCTCTTGCCCTTCTCCGGTTAACGAATGGGTCTCGCCAAGAGGATCGCCGACTGCGGTGCGAGTGTAGACGGAGAAAATCTCTCCGGACTCAAAAGGATCCTACCAACCTATCCCAAAAGGACTCCCCTCGACAGGACCTATGGGCAAAACAACAACAACAACAACAGGTTCGGGTTCAAGCACTGTGAGAAAATTTAGAGGTGGTCGCTTACTCTTCCAGTGCAATTGTAGGCGTGTCCGACTGAGCAAATCATGGCTCTCCCGATCAAAGCTTCCGGTGGTGGTTTCTTTCCTTTTAGCACCTGAAAAATATCCCTTTTGAATTCTAACCTATAAGATGTCTTTAAATGAGCCAGTTTCAAACTATTAATTTTTCGCCAATAATTTTTTTAAATCATAGGTTTTCAATTCGTAAGTAGACTCATTTTTGATTATTTTTCTCGCTTTGTTCTTGTGTAATTTGGCCCCAATACCTCAAAGTCGGTGGGAAGGTGTAAACTCACTCAGCCCTACTATCATTCTTCCTAGTTGGCTCGGTATAGAGCGGTTGCTTCCGAAAATGCCTGGCAAGCGCACCCCCCTTTCCCCTCCCCAGTGCACGCGTTGCCCAGAATATGAGAAGAAATTTGAAGATATGATGAACAAAATCTCAAGACTGGAGACAATCGTCGAAGACCTCGTCTCTCGTCTTTCAACTCTTCATACTTCTCCCCCCTTCTCGACTCCTCAGCCCCAGACCCCCACAATCCTTCCCTTCTCTCCATCCCACCTCATATGCTCGCCTACCAAGCTGCCGTGCGTGCAATCACTGTCGACAAGAACCTCATCGAAGAGAAAGCACAGAACCTAGTTTGTGTTGGACTTCCTGAGCAGCCCAGTGACGAAGCCACGGACAGTTCGGACCAATCCTTTCTCAAGGCCCTTTCCCTCGACCTCGGCTGCCCAGAACTTGCAAGTGCAAGGTTCAAACGATTCGGCGACCCCGTGAAGAAGCGTCGAGTTCTCAAAATCTTCCTCCAGTCACCAACATTAAGAACTGAACTACTGAGGAAAATTCGAAGTCGTCGCCCGTCTTGCCTTTCTCCGCATCCACATTGCTACATAAGAGAAGACTTGACTCGCGACGGACTTGAATTGGAACGAGAAGTGAAGAAAGTGGCGCGAGAGCGGAACGGCATCCCCGGAGGACAAAAGTGGAAGGTCATCGGAACTTCCTTGATTCCTATTCGGCACTACTCCCAGACGACTTGGCAACAAGAAACGGCGACTCCGAGGATCACGGATCCGCAGATGGTGACTCCGATGGCGACTCCTCGAGCTCCAGAGAGGAACAACGTGACGCAGAGAAGATAGGTCAGTGGCGGTGTCCCTATCATTAGTCATGACCTCACCAATATCTAGTGCTTTTCAATAAATGCTCGTTCAATTCGAAATAAGTTGTACAACCTTTCTTACTTGCTCGCTTCAAATATTTATGATATGATAGCTATAAGTGAGACTTGGTTGAGTGACCAAGAAAGTGACTCGTTAATAACCGGTATGTCTAATTATCAGTTGTTCCGTTGTGATAGAAACAGTGCCTCTAAAGGTGGTGGAACAGCATTTTTGATTTCGCCTCGAGTTCCCTGTTCTTTTGTTTCTAGTTTTTCAGAAGATGGTATTGAATGCGTTTCTATTAATGTTCTTCAAAGTTCATCTAGATCAGGAAAGTTAAGATGTATCTGTGTCTATCGATCTCCTTGTTCTCCCACTGCTTCTTTAGAAAAGTTATTGAACTACTTTGAATGTGAGCTGAATAATCCAAATGCTTCTGATAAGATCCCTGTAATGATTACTGGTGACTTCAATTTTCCGTATATCGACTGGTGTAAGGAAATATCCAACAGAAACGGTCAACATGAAATGTTTCTTGAATATATGAATGATAATTTCTTCACCCAATATGTATGTTCTCCAACTAGGAATGATAATATTCTCGATTTAGTATTTTCCAATGTGAATATTGTGTCTGACTGTAATGTAATCGGTCGATTCAATGGTAGTGACCATCACGGAGTTTCATTTAGTTTATCATCATCTGCAACTATTTCAAAATCTTCCCATTCTATTAAGCTGTTTTCTAAAGCAAATTGGCCTGCTATTGAGTATGAAATAGGCTATGCAAGATTGGACTCAAATATTTGGCTTGTTAGATGTCGAATCAGCTAATAATTATCTTGTCTCTTTCATTAACTCTCTAATTGATAAGTTTGTCCCAACTGTAGATCCTAGAGACGATTTATCCCGCTATCCTTCAAATCTACGTAAGATGTTCGTTAAATTACAACGAATTTCTCGAATGCCCCCGTATTCGGATTACTGTATTAGAAAAACGTCCGAGAGTTTGATCAAAAGCTCAAAGAATTCGAAATTAAAAGAGAATCTCAACTGATATTACGAGGTAATCAGAAATCATTTTTTCGCGGCTTGTAGGAGCCGTTTGAGTACAGCCAATAATGCTATTCCCGCTTTGATCGATAGCTGATTTAAATGAAAAATTTTCCCCATCAGAGAAAGCTGATGAGTTCTCTCGCTATTTCTCGTCCGTATTTTCTGTACCCTCTTCAATGTCCATTACCTGAAATTAAATTACCAATCGTTACTGAGCCGTTCAATTTTGATAATATAACCGAAGATATGGTAATACGAGCATTATCTTCTCTTGAATCTAAGTGTAACACGTCCCCTGATTCTATTCCTAATATTGTATTGAAAAAATGTCGCTTTGCCCTGATTAAACCATTATGTATCCTATTCAATAATAGCCTTCTTACTGGCTCTGTTCCCCTACTATGGAAGAGATCTATAGTAAAACCAGTACACAAGAGCAATTCCCAGAATCTAGTTACCAATTACAGACCTATTTCTCTATGCTGTTCCTTATCAAAAGTTATGGAGAAAATTATTGTTAAGGAAGTATCTTGCTATTTAGAAAAAGAGAACCTTTTATCGCCCTACCAGGCTGGTTTTAGACGCTAGGAGGTCTACTGTGACCTCTTTAGTCGAATCTCATTCGTTCATTGTTGACTCGTTATCCCAAAGCATCCCTATCGATATAATATTCCTTGATATCAGTAAAGCATTTGATTCTGTTGATCATAGATTACTTCTAAATAGGATAGCATCTTTTGGTATCTCTTCTCCAATCGTTAAATGGTTAACTGATTATCTTGTTGGCCGCTCACAAACAGTTATGATCGATAATAGTCTATCTGACCCAATTCCCGTAATATCAGGTATACCTCAAGGATCATCTTTAGGCCCGTTGTTATTCTTGTTGTACATCGACTCTTGTTAAATAAGCTATCCCCGATTCTATCAAATTTTGCTTATTCGCCGATGATATAAAGATAATGGGACGCTCTACCTCTTGTAATTATATCCAACTAGCTTTGAATCGTATAACCGATTGGTGCATAGAGTGGAATTTGTCCCTATCCATATCTAAGTGTAATGTACTTCATCTCGGATCATCCAATTCTCGCAGCGTCTATTACATACATGAACAGTCAACCTCTAGTAGTTGGTAGAGTTGCCAACGATCTTGGTGTAATCATATGTGATCGTTTCTCTTATCGTAATCATGTTGAAGACAAATGTAAAAAAGGCTCTACTCTTGTTAACATGGTGTTAAAAGCCTTCAAGTCACCATGTCCGCCTCTTTTAACTTCAGCTTTTAAAATTTATGTCAGACCTGTTCTTGAATACGCTAGTGAGTTATGGAATCCCTCATCCCCCGGCTTAGTAAAAATCTATTGAAAAAGTTCAGCGGTCGTTTACGAGAAGAATCCTAGCAAGATCTGGCCATTCCAGACTTCCCTATTCACAAAGAATCTCCATGGTTAGGCCTAGAAACTCTTGAATATCGTCGTGCTATATCTGACCTTTTATTTATTCATAAATGTGTCCACAAAAAATGTGAACTTGAAACTATGAACTTGTTTTCAGTTGTCTGCAGTACAGAGATTTTCTCGCCATTCTCATGAGCTCAGGCTAAAAACACCTCATAATATTAGCAAATGTTCTATTTCTACATGTGTTTCTCGCCAGCTATCAGTATGGAATTCATTACCTTTTGAGATCGTTCAGTACACCTAATACTGCTAGTTTCAAAAAACAATTATTATCTCTGCCTACTGAAAAGATATTACCTAAACCTTTCGTTCATGACTAATATAATTGTCGATTTTAAGTATATCACCCTCCCCCCCCTTTTTTCATCTATACCGCAACCCCTAAACACCGCCACTTAGAAGAAAGTCCATGCATTTAACTTTGTTCTTGTTTGTGTTTTCATGATATCTCATGTGCTTGGAATAAAGAAATGAAATGAAATACCGTGATTGCCGGAATCACGACGTTCTGAGTGAGGCTTAAAATTTGGCCCCCTTTGGACGAGTCCACTTCCGGCAGTGGTTCTATCCGTCAGATGGCTAGGCGGAGAGGGGTTAGTCCAGGCCACACGAGTCGAGGCGTCTTTTCAATTAATCTTCTGCTTTTCTACGGTCAAGGATTAGCAGGAACTCCCAACAAACACGTTCCGCGATGCCAGGGCTGGATTGACCCATCCACTCAACAGGCCGATCGCATGAATACCCTTGTTGTAAACCATGGCTTCAAGTTCTTCAAGTTATAACGCGTGTGTAACGGAGACCTGGCCTACAACGCGTGTAACCGAGAACATTATCCACACGAATGAGATGAAAATGTTTACGCTGGACACTAGGACTGACTCGCCTAGATTGTGTGCGTAACACGATTGTGAGAGGGAGACTCGGCGTGGCCCCAATACAAGACAAGATACGAGAAGGGAGAGTTAGATGGTATGGACACGTGATGCGAAGAGACGCGACCAACATCGCAAGACACGCCCTTGACATGGAAGTACCAGGAAAACGCCCGCGAGGCACAACCGAAGACAAGATATATGGATACGCTCAACCAAGACCTGCGCCTTGCTAGACTCCACTCGGAAGACGCAACGGACAGATGTTTCTGGAGAGCTAGAAGCCGTACAGCGGACCCTACTCCGACCTCGGCCGGCGCTGGGACAACGCTCAAGAAGAAGAAGAAGTTCTTGTGTAGATTTGGAACAACTCAGCTACCCCAAATTGTCAAAACTAAGTGTTAATTTGTCGTAGCCTGCGACACATACATACATTTGTCCCCGTCTCTCATTCACCTGCGACACATACATACATTTGTCCCCTCTCTCATTCACCTGCGACACATACATACATTTGTCCCCTCGTCTCATTCACCTGCGACACATACATACATTTGTCCCCTCTCTCATTCACCTGCGACACATACATACATTTGTCCCCTCTCATCATTCACCTGCGACACATACATACATTTGTCCCCTCTCTCATTCACCTGCGACACATACATACATTTGTCCCCTCTCTTATTCACCTGCGACACATACATACATTTGTCCCTCTCTCATTCACCTGCGACACATACCATACATTTGTCCCCTCTCTCATTCACCTGCGACACATACATACATTTTGTCCCCTCTCATTCACCTGCGACACATACATACATTGTCCCCCTCTCTCATTCACAAAGGCACATGAATCCCTCCTCACAATGTTCCAACAACCAACTGTGCCTGTGCTACTCCTCCATCTCCCCTTCGGCTATGGATTTGGCAGATGGCCACCGTCCAGGGTTTCACAGCCAATGTGCGCATCAAACTCATCCAGTACTCCTCGAGGTCGACCAGACTCTCCTCGCACAACGAAGCTTGATTTTGCTACAAAAATCAGTGAGTTCTTTATCAAGTACTCCATCATAGTTTTCCCCATTCTACTTCGGGATTCGAATTAATTCATATTCGCTGTTCAAATTATTCGAATTAATTCATATTCGCTGTTCAAATTATTCTCTCCTCATTTTTCATTCTATTAATTCGATTGTATTCTTTTTCTTAAACACGAGACAGTTACTCACTTCTAGTTTATAGCTGGCAATCTTATGTTATTGTGTAAAACAATGTCTCAAGCGACTTAATGAACTAAAGAAAATGTTACAAGGAGATCGATCAAATAAACTCCTTCATACATTAGCAAGCCGCGATATACTACTGTTTCCTCTCTCTACGCACCTATGACACAATTTTACGTTGAGGGTACCAACCAAGTTCTTCCCTGAAGGTTTCGATCTCCTTCTGCTGGTTGGAATGTCCAACTCGTCTCCCTTCAGAATGGCACTCATTGGGCAGAAGGAGAAGTACTTCTCTCTTGCCTCAATACAACTTCCTCATCCACAACAACAAAACAGAAGCCCTTATTGAGAACCGAAAAATACGGTATCGTTTCGGAAAAGAACTTTGAAAGGTTTAGTACTTGGAGAAAAGCGGCGGGTGCAGTGTTTTCCGGCAGCACATCAGATAACTCGAGTCCGAGCGTCGACTGGTACATACCAATGAGACCGAAGACGAACGCGCACACCGTAATGGTCAGCACAGAGTACTGTAACTTTTTTTCTTAAGTTGAAAGATTTCCACACTTCCTAGTTGTACTACGGGAAAACACTTTGAAACCGGAATTTTTCGGACTGTAAAGACAAAAAATCCGAAAAATACTCCGTCCAATGAATACTTCCGGATTTTCATCGATACACATTGAAAAGTTCAAGTAAAAAGTTTTTTAATGTTCTGAATATAACCTGAACAGCCGACTTCCGCAATGCCGGTATGTAGTGCAGTTTGAGGAACCCGGATACCGTATACCAGGGATCTTCTGCCCTGCCCGTGCCTGCATCTCTAACTGCGCCAGCAGGACTCCGGGCGTACTTGGTGAGCATCCGCATGCGAGGAAACCTAAGTCGTGCATTCTGGTAGTTGCTTTAACACAAGACGAATCAGACTATGAGACGAACTACCCTGCGTCACATTCTTAAAATTCAAAAGAGATATTGAAAACGACCGCCAATCCTAGAGGCCTTCAATAATAAAAAGGGACCCCGTTTAAGTAAGAGATAGGAGAACGATTGAAAATGAGGAGAGGGTGGAAAAGAAGAGGGCATTCGAGCAAAGAATGATAGGAAAGATAACATGGTCGCCAGGAATTAAACATTTTCAATGACCTCAGTCACCAGCTCGACCGATAAAATACTAAACTTCAATTTTTCCAGTCGGGAGTCCGATTATTAGGTTATTGGCTGGGGGAGCGGAATTTTTCTTTTACCGGGAATAAGTGATTCTACCAAATAACTAGCGGGACTTAGAGACCGTATTCTTTTTCCTTCGATATTTTCATGACCAAGTTCTAATTAACTTGTTCATCAAATTCCCGAAGAATGTCGAGAGAGAAGTATGCAACTAATTACGTTCTATACGCAACATGTATGACCTGAATGAAGAATACGAGAAGTATGCAACTAATTACGTTCTATTACGCAACATGTATGACCTGAATGAAGAATACGAGAAGTATGCAACTAATTACGTTCTATACGCAACATGTGTGACCTGAATGAAAAATACGATTTGGTCATGTTTTGAAAGAATAAGCACGGACACATCATAACTCAACCGAAAACGAACACCATAACCAAACGAAAAAACAAACGCCATAACTGAATACAACTTCTTGCTCACAAACTTTGGGTTTATTTCATTTCTTGATTCACTCTCCTCATAACTTTCTCATTAACTGCTATGTGCACAACCTATGCAAGTAAAGTGTTGTAGGGGTTGTTTACTGAGTGACTTCTTTCTGGTTCCTCCACACAATTCACTATCTCCTACCTCCGTTCCCTTAGAAGGTGTCACCTGTCTAGTCTTCCAATTAGGCTCTCCGCTCTTTAGTACATCCTGCAATTCTTAATCTATTCGCTCACCATCTTTTTAAAACCATTATAACATTCGATCTTCAAAAAACCCAGTTAAATTGCCCAGATATTTCTTTTACACGCGCCTTTCTTCAAACGTACGATTCGATCTTTCAAGATGTCTTTGTATCCATCTAAACTTCCCGATTCATTTCAACCATGCAGTATTTCACTCAAAACATTTCAACTTCCTCACGAGCGAATCCAAAATCTTTGGAATCCAGCCTTCCAAGGTCTTATGAAACCGCCATTCATCCAGCGCTCTTCAACCTAATATTCCACCACCACCAGAATAAATTTACTTGGGGCTAGCCGAACCTCACTAGAGACGCTCTCACTCACGTGTATCTGCTGCTTTTCCAGCTTCTCCGATGGCAGACACCAACCCAGGTCTCGGGCTGCCCGCGACGACGGCGTCTGAATGAGTAAAGATTCCTCTTTTGTACGACATACTCATCTAATCAAAATCAAAAAACTTCTATAAGAATTGTGTGCACTATTAGATCATTCGGGAGTATTGCCGGGTAAGCGAAGGTCGCAGGTTTGTCTTCCGCCCAACCTACAGCCTTTTTTGGCCAATGAGTTTCGTTCCTTTGCTTAGATCGAAACGCACATTGTCTCATCAAACCGTTATATAGTGGTGCTAATGTCCGAACTAGTAATGGAGTCGTATCCCAGCCAATAGGTGAACTGCAAACTGGCAACAAAAAAACTCTATAGGGCGACCGACCTACCGACCCTCTCCCTCACTCAAAATGAATGTATCAGAGTTCTCACAGTTCAAAATGAAAAAATCTTCATTTCTCTACATAAATAGTAACATTTCATTAGCCATAACTCAGCCTCAACCGGTTTCGTGAAAACGAAAGTGAAATTTTTAACCTACTTAAAAAAACCCTAGCGATCGACCTATTAGAAAATCGAGACATATTTTACCTATGGATTCCCAATCCCAGCCATGCCAAATGTAACCTTATGGAAAAAAAACCTTGACCAGGAAATTCCTACGACCCTTTCCGATATTATTACTATCTGCGCGCATTTTCAATCAATGCGCACTCTCATTTAAACAAGCCTTCCTCGCCCACTTACTACAGAATCAACGTTCAAGAACCTATTCGCTAAGAATGCATTTTGTTTGATCCACAACTGATCTCGTTTCTCAAGTTTTGTTGTCTGGAGAAAGAATACCAGGGTGTTTCTTAGCACCCGCCCAACTTTTTTCTAGCCGCATAAATTTTTAAAAAACTCCAGAGTTCAAAATTTAATATTTTCAATGATTTGGACTTTTCCTACGAAAAAATACAAGAAAAAATTTTCCAAGCGCATAGATTTCAATGTTTTCGAGGTTTTTGAAGAGCGCATAGATTTTTTCATCCGCAGTGCGGGTCAGAGAAACACCCTGAAGATTACTGTAAGCACAAACTTCAAATCGATGGCAATATATGCAGGGAAGAGGACCATGAGGAAAACAAGGTTGAAAGCTAGGAGAATCGCTGTCTGCAACGATGAATTTTAATAGACTAATTTCGACACAGAAATGATTTCATAACCAAAAAATAGAGCATGTAATTCTTGCTCTCATTTGTTGTTTAAAAAACTTTATGAAAATATTTAAAACAGCTATTCTCAGTAACCGACTATTTTCGACCTAAATTTGCATGAGCGAAGTAAAAGAATTTCAAAACTTTTCTAGTTAAGAGTAGTATGAACTTTTTTTGCGAAGTTGTAAATTGAACTTATGATCAGTAAAAAATTTTTACTTTTTGATGAATCACTGATTCTTCATCAAATTATAACCTGCGAGCAGAAACTCCTCAAAGCTGGGTATAGGAAGAATCATGCCAGAGAAAAAGGCCTAGGATGTTGTTTGTGGAAGTCACAAGAACAGACATTCCGGTCTCTTTCAGCAGTACGCCCATTTCATGATGATGAACCTGCGCATCATTTTGTAATACATTTATATAACAAAATTATTAGAAATGCTGGATCTCTTATAAACAATTCAAATAGATATGTACTATATACAAAACTCTTAAACGAAAATTGATCATATAGAAAGATAATCTTGTATAGCTTTTATGAATCTTTTTGTTATTTGCGATCTTCATCTTTTTCCAAAAGTGTGAAGAACCTTGTGTACGATATCGTCATAGTTGTGAAGTAGAAGAAAAAGGTCGTCGATTCCGAGACCGAGTGACAGGAAAGGAACTATCTTAAATAGTTAACCCTGCATTATTCTCTCATAAATGAATGAACATCTATATTCGGTAAGAGCGATGCATGACTCTATAGAAGAATTATTATTCCTGGTCCAGTTGGCCGAAGAATTCAAAGATTCGACTTCATTTGATGAATACTTCATTTACTTTTTTTTTTTAAATGAACAATTACTAGAAAGCTCAATCATCTACTTATGCCAAAAACAACTAGTATTCGGATTATGAACTTTGAAAGTGCTTATTTTGGGTATCGAGTATTATTTTGGGTAATCAATAATCGGAAGATTAACTCAAGAAATTTCATTGAATATGCCGGTCTTGAAATATAAATCAAAGTAAAAACTTATTGAGAGAAAAAAAAATTAACAGATTATTCAAGGATCACTGAACTTTTTTCTGATCTTCTCAATTTTCTTTTTTTGATCAAGATCTTCTCAGATCAATATTCAACATGCACATCAAACATTTCCCTGATATTTTAACCATGAAAGACACCTGTGTCGTTGCGGCGTTGAAGTTGATGCCGAGCATCGTTGAGAAGCCGAGTCCGGAGATGGAAGAATAGGTCACCCACACCTAATCATATTCCTTTCACTTATTTTTGCATTGCGGTCGGGCAGCAACCAGGGTTTTTTAGTGTGTAATAAAAACTTACAGACGCCCGCCAAAGGCGGAAAACAATTTTTCACATGAGGGTATATTTTGGTTTTCTACGGCTAATCGACTTTCTTCTCCGTGAGACCGCCAACAACGACTCACAACTCCAATGAAGGCCAATGCGACGTTTGGACTCGATCGCTAACCAGCGGCCCTTGATTCGACATTGAGTCCACGCAGCGTAGACCAACTAAAACATCTTTCAATAAACGTTTTATAGTCAGTATTGCCTGTAGAAGAGAAAAAAAGAAATATATAAAGTAAAAGAGGAAAATTTCAGAAGCAAAGAGTACCTTTTTGTATTCAATTTTCTTGCCTCTCAATTTTATCATTGAATGGGTAGTGAGAGAGAGAGAGAGAGTTAGAGCTATACCTAAAGTGAATAAGACATACGGAGAGAGAGGAGAAGAGATCGTAGCCCCCCCCCCGATTAGTTAGCCTGACTAAACAATTCCTAACTTACCAATCAAGATGATGAAGTAGTTGAACTGTGAGAATTCCTCCAACATGTCAGAGATGGACGTCGAAGCTAAAGGATGGAACTGACGGAAGCCTTCTATCTACAATCACATTTTAACATGATGATCATCCGGTAACTTTTGCAGATAGCAAGTATTTTTATCCCAGACAATCTGTTCCCAATCATAAACGGAAAAGAAGCTCTTCTTCTTCTTCTTCTTCCTCGCGCTTGTTCCCGCCTCGCGACAGGGTACGCGCTCCCCTGAGATGCAGGACAGACCTATCCTGGTAGAACCAGTGGCTGCCTGCTAGATCACTGCTAGTGTGATTAGCAGCAGTGGGGAGAGTCAGATTCGTGCATGAGCACTACCAACATTTCTTAACCCCCTTGGTTTGGGTGGATCTGTCCGGGGTGGGAGTCGAACTCGGGACTCTTCGCACAATGGTCTAACACACTAACCATTATGCCACGCCCGGTCTAACACTCTTCTAAATAGCAATTATTGCGGCCAATAGGTCAACAGTAATGTGTGAAAGGTATTCTTCCACGAGCTTATCGATCCTAATTCCTCTAGAACAATCAATCACCTTCATTCCCATGTCGTACGTGCTAAGATTGCTAGACAAGTATAGCTTACCTTAAACTATGATATTAATTTTGATCATTTCTCTATCTCTGCTCAGAAAACGCGCACCATGCTACGAGGCGGGAGTTAGCGCAAGAAAGGTCTTTATACTCGCCTCCAGATTGCCCTTATGCTTGTAGAGATTCTTGGTGAAGTTGCGCTGCCACTTTACGATTACTTCATTTGCGTGAGCATGCGACCACCGGGACAAGTCCAAGTTGGGCTTCGTCTCTTTGAGCGTGTTGTATCTGCAACGCTAATCATACCTTAGTGAGAAGAAGGAGGGGTTAATTAAATAAGATGATACAATACAACTAGATTACATCGGAGATTTTAGTATCGAAATTTAGTATCAGTATCAGTATAAAAAAAGCCTTTATCGAGTATCAAAATGAAATCCTTTGTGTGCTAATTAACAGAGTTTTATCTTAATTTAGTTTATCAAAATCATGATTGATTAAAAGTGAATCCAATAAAACTGGAAGATGACCAGAATGTTTATCAAACCCGCACTGCGGATGAAACCCATGCGCTCTCGCAAAATACAAGCGAGAGAAATTCTAAGTTTGTAAGCGTTCTCTGCTTTTCATCGCCCACTCTCAACTAAAAAGGGCCTTTCCCTGATGAAAAGTATTTTAGATGTACTCGCTTCTTCATCGGGTTGTAAGTAACAGCCCGAAGATCGCTCTAGCTAAGCCTAACCTGAGATAGACATCGGCGGGGCTGGCAACGAGGAAAACGCTCTGGAGAGCCTCGGCCGACTTCATCCGACCGTTCTCCCTCTGAATTCCACCGATGATGAGATCCTCCGGCCACTCCATGATGTTCTTCCCGAATCCACGGCAACCACCCGTCATCACCTCCAAGCAAGGGTTTTTATAATAGTGCATCCGAGAAAGACACTAAGGTCCGTCACATACGCGAAAAGTTTGCACAGAGGCCCGCCATCAAAAGATAGGACGTAACCATTTGGCTTCTGCTTCCGTCTTTGTTCTATTCAAGTTTCTATGGTAAATTCCCTCTTCCTTCACAGTTGGTCTAACTCAGAAGCAAAGCCCTTCTTGTATATGAAAAGTTTTTCCGCCATCTGATACTCGGTGAGTACTCAAAGACTGCCTCTTTTATAAGATGCGAAAGTTTTCTTCATAAACCTCCTTGCAACCCAAAAATCAATTACATAATTCAGTTTTTGACGACCGTTCGAGACCAACGAGAGATCGGATTTATACACTTAGCTTCATAGAAACCGGAGTACAAGAACAAGCAAGTTCACTCTATACGTCGGCAAATTGAGAAAAAAAAACAAGTATGAGAGAGGAGAAGACTAGTGACCTGTGCGTAGTCAGGGTACTTCGGAAGCTGCTTCTCCGTTAAAAACTCGCCCCATTTCTCCGGATGAGCCTGCATCCAATCCAGCAGACCCTTACCGTACTCCAGACACGTCACATCCTTTTGCGGCTTTCTGCCTGTTAACATCGTTCCGTTATGGTCATAAGCGGTCGACCGCCTTTTTCTCTCAGTTTTTTCATGGAAATATGAGATTTTATAGAGTGTTTACGAAAACCTAGTCAACGGACCTCGGTATCCGCTTTAAGACCCTTCAGGCAGTTCTCCATGCTGCTGGAGACCCATTTTCACAGTAGTCATGACTTAGTAAGGCCTCATGCGGGTCTCTATCAGGCTGTTTCTTCCTACCCGCAGAAACATATGTATATGTATGTCAAGATCTCTAATCAGGAGGGAACGACAGGCCTCAAGAGAGGAGAAGAGAGTGCGAAAGCTTGTGATCTGAAGAGAGGATGCTGACGAACAGAGCCTTTGTAGCAATAGCCTGCTTAGAAAGCGCATAGATTTCGTACGGCCTGCTTAGATAGCGCATAGATTTCGTACGCATTCTGGTTTAAAGAAACACACTGGTCTCTACGTAGCTATCCAAGACGCGGTATTAAAACCTCTTCCCTCTCGCTCAACTCGGCCCTGGAACAGTCTTTCCGCTCTCACCCAAAAACATTGAAAAAATATCAAGACAGAAACTGCTTCGTCGGGGACTCGAACTTCCCATTTGTCGCTCGGCCCCAAATGAACCAATCCCACTCTTTCCTACCCCCCCCCTCATTTCGAGGATACCCACTAGTATTGTCCGTCTTGTACTCCTCTTCATCTTCGTACGCATAGTAATCCTCCTCTTCGCTTTTAGGAGCAGGCGTGGTCTTCTCCTCTGACTGACGCTTTCTTCGCCTACCTGTTGAATTGAATTCTTTTGATATACGGTAATTCTATCGGGTTACGGTCATTCTATCGGGTTGGATATTCTTTGATGAAATAAGATAGTTTCAGCTCAATTCCAAACTGAAAACTTGCCTTGTAATTCTGAATTAAATTTCTTAGCTGAAATGAGAAATTCGATATAGAACTGGAGAAGTACGGAATATGAGCTTTCAGTCAGCTTACAATGTTTTTCAAAAACAAATTAAAATTAGCCAAAAGAATGGAAAGGAATAAAGATTTTAATTCTTCCTCTCAACTCTTTTTGTCAGCTGGAACTCTAAATAATTTGAATGTGAGACGAGAGAAGAAAAAAATTCAGATGAAGTGTCATAGAAATCTGAGCTGCCAAGGGGACACCCAATGTGAGACGAGAGAAGAAAAAAAGTCAGATGAAGTGTCATAGAAATCTGAGCTGCCAAGGGGACACCCAATTCATCAGCAAACAGACACAAGAGAATGACGGAGCACTAACCAAACAGTTCATTGAGTATACTCTCTGCTATATCCTTCGGCTGATCTTCCTCATAACTGAAGAAGAAAATTGATTTTTTAAAATAAATTAGACATCACAAGTCACCAATTTAGCAAAAAATCCTCATCATAAGAATTCAAGGGAATCCCTGGATTTTCGTCAGGCTGTTTTTCACCACCCGCAAAAGAAGCAAATCAATCAAAAAGAGTCATTTTGAGACTGGGCAAGGTTTATATAATAATCGAGTACGTGCGAAGAATATTTGGTAATTCAATATGACTGAGAATAAGTATCACTAGCTATTCCGGGAGCCATAGTTTTGCGCAGAAATTTGACTCGGGTTTGAAAAACTGTTTTCGTGAGTCTTAAACTCCACTTCACTCGTGAGTAACCAGCTAGCCACCTTAATGATTTTAATTAGTCATCAAGAAGTCATATTACTAATGAATGATTCATGAAATAGCCATTCAACCCTGAATGACTTGGAAAAATAATACGTCAGCAAAAAGAGAATCAAATAATTTTCTCAGCCTTCAACTTTTAAAGCTGAAGTCGCACCCCAAAAGATCAGAGGCGCCTATCAACCAATTCTAGCAATGCACATACGGTATTCTGGTCAGAGCCGCTCGTTCGCTGTCCGGCAACGCGTTATTCCATTCGTTGAACAACTTCAGTGCCTCGCATCTGTCGAAGAAGTTGGGGGAAAGAGAGGGGCACTCTGGGTCCAACGGGTCAATGCACCAGCGATCCAGGTACGCACCGTCGATGCCTGCCTGTTATGCATCAACTCATCATACCAGCTCACTTTCTCTCTCTCTCACTATCTCCTTCTTCATCCATTTCTCTCTTTTTCTTTGCTTGTCTTTCTTCTTTTTTGTTCTTTGCTCTCTATAATCGCTTCCATTACTTTGTAGTAGGACCCTTTATCTTGAGTTCTTCCCATAAATGTCTGACCCTCTCGAAGAAGTTGTTGAGAGGCCCTAAGTCGAATAGCTGGCCAACTTCCTTCACGACAGCTGTTGGATTCAGATTGCGCCAAGTGACATTCCCCTTGGGCAGAGAACTCACGAATGTTGTCACTTCTTCACTGAACCACACTAATTCAACGAGAATAAGGGATATCGCTCTAATCATTTATCTCTCTTTCAACTTAGGCAGTCTTATTAATTATTCTTCAAAATAAAAACAATTGCTGAAACTGATTTTCTGGGTGTTCTACAACTCGAAAACTCTTTTTTTAATCAAAAATTTTCAACGTTTCTGTCCACTCCGGGCTGAGCCCAGGGGTTAAATAGTGACCGGATCGGTCCCGTCGGCGGATACATGTACACACACTATTGAGAAAAAAAACTACCTCTTTTTTTACCCTTTTCCTTCATCCCCTCTTTTTTTCCTCCAAACTTTGAGCGGCGGATGTAAACCCAAATTGCGCGGCTCCATTTAACCCCTGGCTGAGCCCATTTGTGTAAGAAAATCATTTTTTGATGCCTAATACTCTTTTTCTCAGGTGTTTAGGGTTCGAAGAAAATTCATATAAATACTCTCGCCCTATGCTCATACTTTTTTTTGTCATTAAAAGAAACAGCAATGGTTTTATTTTTAAGAGATACCTGCCAAGAAATAAAATAAAGATACCTGACAAGAAATTTCATGGAAATTCCGCTAACCTCTTCTAAAAAAGGGAAAACTGAAATCTGCCAGAGCCCGAAACGGAAACACCGATAGACGCTCAGAAATAAATGTTTGACCTCTACCTATACTCATATCGAATCAGACTTGTCTCGAAAGTAGGCTGACCGATTTCTAGAGGCGGATCCGGACCGAGCGGCTTGCTGCCTTCCCAGAAACAATCGATTGGTGTGATCCATATGCATGGAATTATCTGGAAAAAAACTATTCTTCATTTCTTTTTAGATCTTTCTTCACTATCACCGTCTCTATTTCCGATTTCAATAGTTTTCTTCTTCACCATTTGTTTACGATGTTTCGTGATTCGATTAAGGTGTTTTAGCTCATTAAAACGTGACTAGTTTCGAAAAGGAAGTTTTCAGAAATAACGGACCAGTTCCAGTTTTAGGCCTCTCTCGAAACACACTGGCAACAGTGGCCAATCGTGACTCTACAGCCTTAAGATCCTGTCACGGATGGAGCCGGATCATCCAGTCCAGAATCGAGCGCGACCTCAGGTGGCGGATAGAGGGATGCCTCCCTACGAATAATTCGTGCTGGGAGGTAGCGGGAGAAATCCCGCCGCGGACCAAAACTGGGTAGTATAGCTCGTTAAAAGGAGGGCGATGCCGGACCGGCCTGGGCATGCCACCGGACAAAACATGTTGTTGTTGTCTTACCCATAGGTCCTGTGAGGGGAGTCCTTTTGGGATAGGTTGGTGGTGAGGATCCTTTTGAGTCCGGAGAGATTTTCTCCGTCTACACTCGCACCGCAGTCGGCGATCCTCTTGGCGAGACCCATTCGTTAACCGGAGAAGGGCAAGAGGTTATTTTGCTGGCGCCTCGACTCGCCATTGAAAAGTATAGCGGAGTTATCGGCTGATGTTTTGTCCGGTGGCATGCCCAGGCCGGTCCGGCATCGCCCTCCTTTGACGAGCTATACTACCCAGTTTTGGTCCGCGGCGGGATTTCTCCCGCTACCTCCCAGCACGAATTCTTCGTAGGGAGGCGTCCCTCTATCCGCCACCTGAGGTCGCGCTCGATTCTGGACTGGATGATCCGGCTCCATCCGTGACAGGCTCTCAAGGCTGTAGAGTCACGAATGGCCACTGTTGCCAGTGTGTTTCGAGTGTTGCCGGACAAAACATCAGCCGATACTCCGCTATACTTTTCAATGGCGAGTCGAGGCGCCAGTCAAATAGCCTCTTGCCTATCTCCGGTCAACGACAGGCGAGACGTCTCTACTCCCACCCAAAACGATGCTAGGCCGGCTTGACCACCCACTCACAAAGCCTATAGCATGAACAGGTTGCTACAACGATGTCCGCCTTCACAAGGTGCAGCATGACAGTCTCAGGACTGCAAAGGACATCAAAACCCTTCTCCGGACGCATCTTGTCCGAATAACACGAGAACTTCTCTAATTAAAGAGAGTGTTCATAACCAAGTCTTCGATGCGAGATGCTTAATGGCAACAACAACAACAGTTTTAGGCCCTAAACCTCTCAGAAAACATACATCAAAAAAGTGAAAGTATATGTTCCAGCTTACTAGAGAAGACCAAATAACTGTCCCAACTCCGTAGCGTCCAATCTAGTTTTCTCAATAGCTATTTGCATAGAATAGGGACCAGTGACTCACTTCTGTGCCCACTATCTGAACAAGAACCTAATTCTCTGTGCCCACTATCTGAACAAGAACCTAATTCTCTGTGCCCACTATCTGAACAAGAACCTAATTCTCTGTGCCCACTATCTGAACAAGAACTTCGTAGCATATTTCAAGTGCCACTGTAACCTGACTTCACGTGCCGATGTAACCCAACTTTACTAGAAAGTGAAAAAAGTGAAAGACCGATAGAACTTTGGTATAGACTGCACTCGGTCATTGCATTTAGTTTAAAGTGAACTCTCCACCAACAAAAAACGCGTAAATAAGGAATAAAACGCGAAAAACCCCGAGAGGAGAGAGCTTACCTTCTCAAGCATATGAGACATCAACTTCCCGAGCGGACCCTGGCCTCCAGACGGTCCGGGAGGCTTGAAGCAGATGTCCGCTAGCTTCCATTCCCTTCAAAAACACAGCTTGAAATTATAACTCCAATATGTTTTCCTTGCCTGGTCTGTTTAAGTCGTAAGAATCATCTTCTTCTAGTCTCCAAAAACAAAACAAAAATCCAATAGTGTTTCGAACAGTAACACAAGTGTCTCACTCGCAATAACACATCGCTTTCATTTCATTGGAGCGGTCTAAATCAGCGCTGCTCCGGTTCTAATACATACTGTTCCTTCTGAATCTGAAAGCCTTAAAAGAGCAAAAAAACATGTATCCTGAACGCTTTAAATATATCCTGAACGCTTTAAATGCTGAGCTTTCATGTGCAGAAAGAATGTTGATGTTACAACAGAAAAGATATTATAATGGTTTACAGAATTGCGTTTCTCTCACTCGCATTGTGGGTTGAATACTCGCTTTTCAGTTCATATCTACCAGATTCATTAGAAAATTATGGAAAGTTGTTACGTTCAAAAACTCTCTTCCTATTTCTTTTTTCCGTCCCTATTTCTCTTTCCCTCGCTCTCTCTCTCTCTCCCCTGTCTCCGTGCACTCACTCGCCAAGGACTTCGACGCGGTAGTTGGCCACTTCATTCATCAAGTCCACATGCCGCAGCAGGGCTCCTTTGCTAAGTGCATTCTCTCCTTCATAACTGGGCGTTTGGATGACAACCTAAGCATAAATAGAGGGATTAGTCAACTAAAAAATGATTTTTGAAAAGTATGATGAAAGGCTACTAAAGCTGTTTTGCGTTTATAGCTCAGTAACTATTTCGATGCATTAACTTATCAGCAACGGAGAGAATCAAGTCAACGTTTTGATATAAACTCAACGTGTTAATCTCATAGCTCACCAAACTTGTTTAATTTTTCCCCGCCCTGTCCGCAGGGGTTTTTTTAATTGGTCCGAAAATCCTACAGACGCCCACAGGAGGCGAAAATTTTTTTATACAGACACTAGCCTCTTATTTCGAAAAATTATTTTTAAGTTCCAATTTATGAGATAAAAAGTTTTTACCCTTTCGAGATGAAATAAATTTCACATAAGGGTCCCCCCTTATGAGTTAAAAGACAGACGCCCGCCGACAGGCGACCGGACATGACTAAATAACCCCTGCCGGTCCGCCCAGTTTCCCAGAAAGTTAACTGTAGTATTTTTCTTATAACACTCTTGATAGAAGCGATCGACCGAAGTGATTTCAAAATCAAAATTTTGAAAATGCTTTTCCACAGGTAAATTTAATAAAAAAAATTGCAACTAATAAATACTCCCCGCTAATGCAGAATAAATTCATTCCAACGAAGATAACTTCTGAGAGCTCTTTAGGTTTGAAAAAAAACAAACGATTGCGAAATGAACAGTGGCACTAGATGATGATCACACAAAAAATTATTAGGCAAAGCATTGAAACTCAAACTTTCGACCTATCGTTTCATGGAAAAGAGGTTTTCAAGACAAAAGTCTTAGGTTCCACAATCTGGTCAGGAATCCGTTACCTGGAAGCCACCGCCGAGACCATTCTCCTTCGGTAGTTCAATGGTGTGCCTCTCTTGCACTGGTTGAATGGGTTTTGTTCCATTCAAACCTGAAGGACTGTCAGCCTTGTTTTCGTGTATATACAGAAAAATTGTATTCTACTTCCATCAGATCTAGTTATCTTTTAACGAGATTGATCAGAAGATACCTTATAAACGATGACTAGAATCGACGTTGAAGTATATACAGGGTAGCCCATGTATTCGGCAACGCGTTTACAAACATGTATCTCAGTGCATAACTAAGCAAGAGTGTTGAAACTTGTATATTTATTAGCTCATATTAATAAAAACATTGGTTCAAAAAATCATTCGATTTGGTCCTCCTTTGGTACGAACGACATCCCGGAGTCTCTTTGGGAACGCTTCGATCACTGGACGAAGATACTTGTCGTTGATCTTCGACCACTCCTTTCCTCTTGCAGGATTTTTGTTTTAGAGACTCCAGATTCAAGTGAGGATGAGCATTGAATTTGCTCTCAAGGTAGGACCACACGAAATAGTCCAGCGATGAGGAGGGCCACTCTGCGCTGGAGATGAAGTCGGGAAAATGAGCCTTGCACCATGCCTGTGTTCCGATAGCCTTGTGAGCAGAATCTTGCTGTAAGACCTTAGGTGTATTACGGTAGTGAGAAGCAGACCAAGGAAGCAATACTTTTTGAAGAATATGCTGGCGGTAGTATTCCTGGTCAATTTTGACTCATGTTTCGACAAAAAGAAGAGGAGTTTTACCGGTGGCGGACACTCCGGCCCAACCATGACTTGTGAGGGATGTGAAGCTCTATGAATAATTATTGATTTAGTTATATATCGGCTTGATTAGCTGCATGTGATTCTATAGAAAACACTCGCACATTTTGAGGATTGTAGGCCTCTTCCACAGTGAACAGCTTCTCATCCGAGAAAACTGTCCTAACGTGAGAACTGTCGCGCGTCCGGAGGATTAGGGCGCGGTCCCTTTTGAGTCTTTCCTCCTTGTTCTTCAGAGTTAGGATATCAACCTTGGATATATGAGGCTCACGATATGGGTGAGCCTCAAATTCTATTTAAACGATTCTTTGAAAGTCGTTCATGATAAGTTCATTTCGGAGGCTTTTTTGTTCATGCTATGCCTAGCATTTCGACCAACTCGCGTCCTCACTGCCTCAATCTTGTTAGGGGTGCGGACTAATAGAGGACCACCTCTTCGGGCAAGTCAGCAATTGTACCTATCTGTTCAAATCGTTTGATTGTTTTACAGACAAGATTGCGAAAGGCGTTGGTTGAGCTCCTTAGCGATGCGCGTATTGGATTGACCAAGTATTTGCAAGTCAACAATGATAGAGCGTGCTCTATAAGCGGCCACCATTCTTTTGAGAATAATCAAATGAGATGAAATCTCAACCATGTAATAAAAACACATGTGAGAAGAGCATATGTAAAAGTTGGAGCTCAGAGTGCACTAGAAATTGAATTATAAACACCGAAAGATTGGTTGCCGAATAGAAGGTCCACCCTGTATAACAACATTTATGGTACTTCAAGATAGCTTGTGTCTTTTTACACTTGATAACCTCAAATAGCATCCCTTTTATAGAGATGAAGCATCCCTTTTATGCTGACTCATGTTTTACGCGACCTTTTTAACAGATGTATTCGATAAAAATGATCTTCCTCGCGCTTGTTTCTCGACTCACGACAGGCTAAGCGCTGTTTTCTATTCACAAATTCATGAATATATCAACAGCAACTTTCTTATAGCGTTTTCTGTATTCTTTCAATTATGTAATGTAAAGGTATTTCAAAAAATTGATTATTGAAAATTATAAGAAAATTATGGAGCGAGTCAACATGTGAAGTGAGTTACCTTGTGGCGAGTCAACATGTGAAGTGAGTTACCTTGTGGCGAGTCAACATGTGGAAGTGAGTTACCTTGTGGCGAGTCAACATGTGAAGTGAGTTACCTTGTGGCGAGTCAACATGTGAAGTGAGTTACCTTGTGGCGGATTGTCCGCAGATCTTTTCCCGATTCTCGACATGTGTCTCCTCATTCTATCTGGATAACTGAGTTCGTCATTGAGACGGCCTCCCTCTGGAAAAATGACCAAGATTTACGGAAACAATTGATGAATTGGCAGACTCGTCGTTTGTTTTGGTAATCAATAACGATCCTGACCAAAAATATGATATATGGCCAACAATCATTTCAAAAAAAAAACTTTTTTAAAAAGAAAATTCTCGTATAAAAATCAAAATAGTAAAATAAAATCTTAGTTTGGCGTGCTGAAACTGACCTTGCACCCAAAGCTTCACCAGATCCGTTTCTATCTTCACATTCTGCAGACCCCAACAGCACATTGTATAGAGAATGATACCGAGTATTACCTGGAATAAGGCCTTCAGTCCACCATACAAATTGTTACGGGAAAAAACAGAAAATACGAGAAAAAAGAATATACGAGAAAAATTGTTACGGGAAAAAACAAAATACAAAAATTCTCTTGGAAGTTTTGTTATTTAACCGAGAACCCAAGGGTTTAACCTGAGTGTGAGTGAGAGCAATACCTTACAAGTAATATATTCCCTGAGTTCTCTTCAACACTATGTATCGAAGCATTATCGAAGGACTTCTACAGACAACACAAGTTGAAACTTCTGTTGAACCAACGCTGCCCAAAAAAACTGTTCTTAAATGAATTTTTGATGTCTAACAACACAAAAAAACTTACTGTATACCACGGAAACCGCTGCACGAAACAACCGAGGTTGAAGAGGCATCTCTGAAAGAAGCTGCGGGAGTAAAGACCAATTACGTTGCCGTGCGCTTTGCCCTGAAAATTAAAAAAATAATAGATACGAAACATTCAGCAAGTATCTCGAATGCTGGTCTTGAAGAGCTAGTTGTCCTACTACGGTATGTATGCATTCGAATTTCCGTGGATGCTTGCAGAAGTGCAGAAACTAAGTACTCTTTTGTAAATCACTCGTACTCAGGGGTTGAATGGAGCCGCCCAATTCGGGTTCACATGTAACCGCCGCTCAAAGTTTGGAGGAAAAAAGAAGAGGGGATGAAGGAAAGGGGTAAGAAAAGAGAGGGAGTTTTTTTGTCAATAGTGTGGGTACATGTATCCGCCAACGGGACCGATCCGGTCACTATTTAACCCCTGCTCGTACTCAACCACAATAGAAAATTGCTAACTTTTACACTGAGAAATCAACATTATCATTTATCGGCAGAAAGTAGATCATTAATCAGACTCTCTCGTGCAACTCCGAATGGTTCTGACAACAAAGCAGAATTCGCCTTATGAACAAATTCTTCTCTTCTTATTTGATTCTCTACGTATTAGCGATAACTCAATCGAAATTGCAATCAGGCGATAAATAATTACTATAAAACTAGAAGTGAATTAAAATATGAACCAAAATATCAAATAATCGAACATGTGAATTAAAATTGACCAGAAACTATCATTTCAGCCTATAAAAACTCAGCACATGAAATGAGAAATTTGACTTCGAAAGGTCATCAATGAAGCTCTGATTCGACCACGGAAGAACTTTAACTTACTCTTCTGATTTGCTGCATTGCCATATCGGCGTCGCACCAAGTGGGTGACTTTGAGAACTGCTCCTTCCATGCTGAAGAGTAATCAGAAGAGTCGGAGTGACCTATCAACGCCTTGTCCAGGGCCTGAATAGAAGATTGTCAAGTTTAGCTAATCGGTGACTGAAAGTATGAACCTGGGTGTTTCTCTGACCCGCACTGCGGAAAAAAAACTATGCGCTTTCCAAAAACCCCGAAAAACATTGAAATCTATGCACTTGGAAATTTTTTTATAGGATTTTTCGTAGGTAGAGTCCAATTATATTGACTCCTACTGTCGTAAACTCCATCCGTCGTCTCGTATAACCTTTGTTTGAATACACCCGCCTTCGGGATGTACAACACTTGAACGCAGTGAATAAACCATGAGCCATCTTTTTAATATTTCGATTTTCGATCACAATCCTTCTCAGATTTCGATTATTGTGGATGCTTCAGAATGTCCAGACTATGTAGTTCTATATTTCCGCGATACAGTTTTTTGGCTGTACTCGAAACCTAGGTGTGGCACCGCGTAAGACTGCAGAGTTTTCTCTGATTTTTCGCTGCCTCTTCGTGATAGCTTGCTATCACCTCACGCTCTGTTCAGACTTTCTTCTATTTTCGTTGATGAAATCATTCACAAAGCTTTGTTCAAGTCAGCCTGACAATTAAATCACAAAGTCAGGATCAAAAGCTTTTCAGGGACTTTTCATGTTTTTTTCCTCTTAGGCTTAGGAGAAAGTTACGTTAGCGAGACCGTACGGCTTCGGAACGAGACCTTTTCAAAGATTATATGTGCGCGTTTTCATTTTTATGTATCTTTTCAAAGATTGGAGACGCGGACCACACCTAGGTTTCCAGTTGAGCCGTTTTTTTATATATAAGTATTAATGACTTTTTTAGGGTTAATTAACATTGTAGACCCATTCACTTTAAAATTTACACTATATTCTACAATTTGACACTCTTAGGCCCACCAAAACGAAGCAGTTGCCCAACTTTCCAACGCTCGTCTTCTCTCCGCTTCTTTTCATCTTCCTCTTCAAGTTCTCCCTTTGTAGTATCATCCATTAACTTTTCAAGATAGAAAGTTGTCATCGTAGGCAACATCATGTGTTACCCTCTGTCTTTGATAGCCTGATCTAGGCTAAATCCACCTATGGAGCATAAAGAAGTGGGACGGAAGGGGTGCGACAACTCATCGGACTCGACTAGACATCGACTGGAATCATCCGATCATAAAAAAACTGGTAAGAATGAAATCGGAATACATTCCGGCGTCGTAACAATTGTATTATAGTTCCGCAACGACTTATTAGTCTATATAAATGCACTGAACTTGGACCTGAATGGTACTAGTTGCTCGCTATTCGCACTAATCATTCAGCAAGAACCGGTTGAAGAAGAATAATCGAAATGACAGAACTGAGATGAAACCATGAAAAATCATGCCCGCATGCGGCGATTAACGCGCAGTTTACCCTGTCTCTCAATTTTCCTCACCAAAAAAACACCAAAAATAACCACTTCGTGATTTGTTAACTTTTTCTGTGATTTACTAACAAAGGTAGTAGGTTTTCGATTCAGGGTACCAGGAAAATTAGTAATTCACAAAAAGTGATCATTTTCGGTGTTTTTATAGGGAAAGAAAAAATCATAGACAGAAAGAACACCCCGTTAAAGGACCCGCATGCCGTGCAAACGTTCTCAATGTGGATTTCAACAAACCTGTCACGACCTGACCTGTGACGAGTGCAATTAATTTCTGTGATTTACAAATTTAATGAATAAATAATGAATAAACTTTCTTTGATTTACTAATTCGCTTCAGCAATCCGGGCCACATTTATTTGGCAATCACCGAAAAGCGTATTTTCCAAAAAGCATGTTTGAAAAGTGCACTACTCGCACCAAACACAAAACTCATAAAGTGTTTATGACTATACTTTCTGCTCATAACTACTATACTAATTTTCGGCTCTTATCTCCTAATAGGCATACCATGCGTCTTGTCTTGCAGACATTGGCACCAGGGGTGCACATTTTCGTTTTTCCGGTTTTTTCAACATTTTTCGAAGAAAAAAAATTTCGAATTAATCGAAAAATTCGAAAAAAGTTTTTTTCTCGTTTTTTTTTCTGAAATTTTTTTTTATTTTTCGTTTTTTTCGAGCAAGCCTGATTGGCACGATGCTTTTTATATTAATTTTTTTTGATACGGTCTCGTTAGCCTAAAGCCGTACGGCCTCGTTAGCATAAACTTTAACAAAGCCAAAGCGTTTATTTTCGGTGTTAGTGGTGACATGGGGAAATAATAAACGTCTACCTAAACAAACACGTCTACCTAAATTGACAAACACGTCTACCTATTTTAGTGAAACGTCTACCTATTTTGACAAACACGTCTACCTATTTTAGTGATACGTCTACCTATTTTGAAAAACACGTCTACCTATTTTAGTGAAAAGTCTAGGTCATTACTAAAGCACGCCGATCACGCCAGTTCATTACTAATGCATGCAACTGCGCGGGAAAATTCTTAACTTTGCCCCATGCGCTTTATTTAGTTGTCTCAAGTTTTTCATGTTTTTTTCAGCTTAGGCTCAGGCAAAAGTTTACGCTAACGAGGCCGTTCGGCTTAGTATCAAAAATTCGGGCTTATCGATACCGTATCAAAAATATACATAATAGTGCGTCAGACACTCTTTCTCTTTCCCGCGCAGTGGCGTGCATTAGTTATAAACTGGCGTGAATGGCGTGAGTGGCGTGCTTAAGTAATGGCCTAGACGTTTCACTGAAATAGGTAGTGTTCGTCAAAATATGTAGACGTTTCAATAAAATAGGTAGACGTGTCTGTCAAAATAGGTAGACGTTTCACTAAAATAGGTAGAAGTTTTTGTCAAAATAGGTAGACGTTTCACTAAAATAGGTAGACGTGTTTGTCAAAATAAGTAGACGCTGCATGAAATTAGGCTGACGTCGCGCGAAATTAGGCTGACGTTTTTCAAAATAGGAAAAAGTTTTTCAAATTAGATAGACTTTTTTTAAAAATTACCCGGTGAACAGTCATTGCCTACATGTGTTTGCAATTTCCATGGGAGACTTTGTTTAAATCAAAGTAATACTTCATGACGAAAGGAATGAAATGACTGGAGGAAGAAGTATAATTTTAAATTAGATGGACGTGAAATTTTCTTCCTTAGTTAATGGCCTCTAGATGTTGTGCCTAAGCGCCCGAGACTTACTATAGGGTCTTCTGCTTACGACAGTTGCGTTATTTTCGACTCTCCGTAATAATGTCAGTTAGAGCACTTAAGGCAAAATGTGCACCCTCCGTCAAACGACCACTTTCGATAGACAAGGCTGGCCCACAATATTTTGACTAGGATGCGCAGGCACGCACGCACTCGTGCACGCGAAACGCACTCAAGACGCACTCGCGCACGCAAGACGCACTCGCGCACGCACTAATATATTTTCTCCCATCGCTTGTCTAATGCATTGCGAATCGCAAACAAAAAAGTGAAAAAACGGTCCTTATCGATTTTTCATTAAACATTTATAATGCGCGCTCGCGCGTTTCAAAGTTCTTTTCAAATCCGCCGCCTTTTTAGCCGATTTAAGGCGGGACCGTTTGAAGTAATAAAAATTCGTCCAAACTTAATTCCTCCTTTCTCCATTGGGTGACCGGGGGTGAATGTCTCAATGCAGAAAACTTCGCTTTCAAATTTCTTTTTATTTACTCTTCAAAATAAAAAAAGGATTTTCAATTTTGGGCACTGTTTGCGTTTATGGACCCCCCCCTCCCTTCCAGAGGTTCAATTGGGTCAGATGAGCGCAATGGTTCACCAGAGGTGCGGTAAGTCAGATGGGTCCAATGGCTCATGCGCTAGTCGCTTGGATATATAGGGTGCTAAACAACCATACGATAACACATCTTGGTCCACCCATTTTGTCACGAGTCGTCCTAATATTAGTGGTCTTTTGTTTTCCCGCAAAAAGGGCGGTCTTACTCGGAGCATTCTTCAGAGACTCGTATATAAACCATAGGTCACCTAAAATTTTCAAAAAAAAATTCGCGGGCGGAGGGCCGGGAGGGGTTTTGTGTACAAATTCGATTTCTTATTGTATTTTTTTTAAAGAATTGCTTTCGAGTAATGAAACAAATTGAAGTTTACAGCGGAGTGTTATTGAAAGTTATTTCTCAATTGAGTTTCTGACCGTAACTTCTTCAACTTAAATGAAAAGGTGAATGGACTGCTACATACTTTATCAAACACCACAAACACCATGTAATAAAACATGAGGAAATAAATCTGCTTAGGAGTAAAGCTTATGAAAGTGAGAAAAAAATTTCCTTCCTGGGCGGGGGGGGGGCAGGAGGTTTTTTGTACCCCGTGGTTACCTATGATATAAACAGTTTAGTACGCATTAACAGTCAAGTCAGAAGTATGACCCATGGAACCTCTGGGAGGGGGGAGGTCCATAAACGCAAATAGTGCCCAATTTTCACGCAATTTCATACCCGTTAAAAACTGAGTTCAGAGTAAAAGTACTTGGAAAGGTATTGAGAAGAAAGAAAAATTAGGATACAGTTCCAAGACATTAGGTTTAGCTATCTAGTGTTATGACAAACTTGAGCTGAATTTAATTGTATGAGAGAGTTGGATTGAGTTTCTGTACGTGAAGCAGAAACCACAATTTGTAATATTTTATTAGGCTGCGCACTGTTTTGCTCACCAACTGTTTTTTACCGTAAACAGTAAAACTAATTTGCTCACATACAGTCAGATACATACAGGTTTTATTTGAATTTTCCTATCTGGAATCTTCCTGATTAGCAATAAAATGACGTATTGAGTGTCCAAATGGAGCAACTGTTGCATTTTGAAAGGTCATTTTATTGCTAGTCAGGAAGTTTCCAAGCGGGAAAATTCAAACAAAACCTGTATGTATCTGACTGTATGTGAGTAAATTAGTTTTACTTTTTTCACGGTTAAAAACGGTTGGTGAGCAAAAGAGTGCGCAGCCTTATGGTCATTCAATATCTAATTATACTTAAAAGCTGCTATAACTAAGCACCCAATGTCTATCATTGTACCCTCATTTGCAGATCCGTATCGACTATTCTATCTGATCATTTTCATCAAAAAAACATTGTTTTTTTCTTACGATTTCCTTTAATCTCAGTTTTCGGAGATTACAGAGTTGATATATGGAGTGCGTTTGGGGAACAGTCCGTGTAGAAAGGGAAAGCATCGCTTCACATAAATCACGGTCTTAAAGAGGAGCGGGCGGGTAGCCGCAATCCGGATTGCGAACTAATTCTCTGCCGATCGCATACTGCAATCGTGAGAAAAAAAAGCATTACAACATGCGCTCGCTATAGGACTGCCCCTCTAACCGATTCGATTTGTTAATTGCTCCTATATGATACCATTAACAAACCACGAACAACAGTAGCAGGCACTTCGGATACATGGACGTTCAATTACAGATGAGAGTAAGACTTTGCCAGGATAATCAAAAAAGAGAAAGTTCGTTAAGCCAAATACCGGTTTTTTCGTGTAAGGTAACATTCGTGCTGACTCATTGACCCCTGAGGGCCTTGAAGTTATCAGTGTACAAATTATACAACAATGAACCTTTCCAATTCATGTTAAATTGCTTTTTTCTTATATTTTCTGGGTAGTACTGAGTCACCGACGGTCACCCTGTTTCGATTTCTTAGCCTACAGCCGTTTACAACCAGACTTGATACGGTTTCTGTGCTAAAGGAATCTTACTCATCGCCAAAACAAAATAACTGTGCCATCGGCTTCACGCGAAATTCTACAGCTCACATCCATGCATAGGTCACCTAAAATTGTCAGAAAAATTTTCACGGGCGGGGGGCCGGGCGGGGTTTTGTGTACGAATTCGATTTCTTATTGTATTTTCTTAGATTTATATTCAAGTAATGAAAATTTTTGAATTTCCCAGCGGAGTTTTATTGGAATTGATTTCTCAATTGAGTTTTTGATTGTAACTTCTTCAACTTAAATAAAATGTTAAATGGACTGCTACATACTTTATCAAACACCATAATAAAACATAAGGAAAAAATCTGCATCTGATAAAAGCTTATGAACGTGAGAAACAAAATTTCCTTCGAGGGCGGGGGGCCGGGAGGTTTTTTGTACCCCTTGGTAACCTATGCATCCATGAAGCAAACAGCCTTCAAACCAGGGCATCTCAGTTATCTTTACCTAAGAACCCCTAAGCGGAGAAACCTTTAATGCAAAACAAACGTTTCCTAAGATAAATTTCTCTTAAAATATTTACCGAGAGAGTGACAGCCAAATGTAACCACTTATAAAATTCTATTGAAATCGCTCGAAGCACCCTTTACGACGCAAACCTTCCCATTTTTATTTGAACTACATGTCTATCAGAACGATTACTGGTAACATTACGCCACAATGTCGGAAGATTTCTTGAAACATTCTTCGAAATGAATCAATATCGCGGAGGATTGAATAGATTACTGTTCGGATAAAATAGGCTGATCTAGTTTAGTAATAACATAGTCAATAATCTGCTTCACAACCCGCTATTTTTAATCCTGTTAGTGCTATCTTGATATTTTTATGTATGAAGGACTATTATAAGGGAAAATCAATTCCACTGAAGAATTCAAGTATCTTGTATGTTCACTGACTCTTCTTATGAATCCAGATCCCTTCTGTGCAGACGACAGTGCCTCGTCCGGCACCGCGTGCACTTTCATTTTAACTCACTGCAAACGCATTCAGACATTGAAGCGCACAAAAAAACCATGTTAAGAATTGGCAACATTTTCAAAGTAGTGAATACGCACTGTCACTCGCGTCATCAATATCAAACAGAAATGAACTGACATCTAGAATCAGCAATCTACAGCGACGGCTAGGAATAACATCGACATTAAGGAAAAATACACAATTAAAACTATGGTAGTCGATAAACTTGGAATCTATCAAGTGTAATCGTGATATTTTTTCGTTAGTAGTCCGTAGAGAGTGTTGATTTTGTATCAGCATGCTCGTTCAATAATGAAAACTCAAACGGATAAGGAAATTCCATTAAAACAAATTGTCTAATCACTTCAGCGAATTACTCAGGAAATGATGACTCGCAATAAAAAAAGGTATCAGTGGAGTTCACGCAATAGAGAAATCTACAACTTTCCCCGTATGTTATTTGAAAACACCCATCAAAGAGATAGGCTGAATATATAAGAGAATGCGGAGTCGAAGTGAAGAAAAAGATGAAAGAGGATGTATTGGGTAATTCTGAAAAATTGAAAGTTTTCTTCTTCTCATTTGAGAAGGAAACGCCTGAGAATAAAAAAAAAAGGAGACAGAGTAGAAATTGGGAAACAAATTAGGAAAAAGGGACAGATAGAGAAACAAGAAATCTATTCACGAATAGATTAACAGAGTAGCGCCAAACAATAATAATCACATAGAACTATTATGGTTAAACATATTTTACAATTACAATTCTTTATTCCGCTTGAAACAAAACATAATGTTGAGTGACGAAACAGATGACACTGTCACAAAAAAAGTGAATTCAGTGAAGGTGATGGAAAGTGAGATCTAAATATGACATGAACATTCCATTTTAGGAAAATCGGAAAGCACACAAAAAAAGCAAATAAAGCGAAGCTTGTATCTTCAGTTATGAACTATTCATCCGCATTTAAGAACTATTCATCCGCATTTAAGAACTATTCATCCGCATTTAAGAACTATTCATCCACATTTAAGAACTATTCAACCGCAATTAAGAACTATTCAACCGCATTTAAGAACTATTCATCCGCATTTAAGAACTATTCATCCGCATTTAAGAACTATTCAACCGCATTTAAGAACTATTCAACCGCATTTAAGAACTATTCAACCGCATTTAAGAACTATTCATCCGCATTTAAGAACTATTCAACCGCTTTAAGAACTATTCATCCGCATTTAAGAACTATTCAACCGCATTTAAGAACTATTCATCCGCATTTAAGAACTATTCAACCGCATTTAAGAACTATTCAACCGCATTTAAGAACTATTCATCCGCATTTAAGAACTATTCAAACGCATTTAAGAACTATTCATCCGCATTTAAGAACTATTCAACCGCAATAATAACTGGAAATTCCAAATATTCAACTCACTCTTTATCATTCGAGAGCTAACCGAGAACACAAATATCAATCAATATAGTTGTGACTAAAAACATTCAAAATAAAAGTAAACTCTTTCAAAGTACATACAAACATTCGGAATTACATATATACGTAAATATTATCCCTCTCTCTCCCTCTCCGCTTTCTCTCTCTCTCTCTCTCTTTTCACGCTCTGTCTTCTCTTCTTTCCCTATCTGTCCCTCATCCTCGATTTACCACAAGCTCTCCAAATGCGAATGACACACTCATCTCACAGCTTCTGCCGAACAATTAAAGACATTGCAAATTATACCACCAAAAGAAGAGAAAGCTTAAGTGGGAAAAGTGAGAGTGTACTTGCTGTGAGATGAGTGAAGACAAGGGGGGAAAGCAAGCACAGTGAACAAGTAAGGAATCTTTTACATAATAAAAGAGACAGAGAGAGGGAGAGAGAGAAAGAGAGAGAAAGAGACTGAGAGAGAGAAAAAGAGAGAGAGAGAGAAAGAGAGAAAGCCTTATTAGAGAGTTCAGAATAAGAGGAAGAAAGAATGAGTTGAAAGAACCAGATCGAAAGAAAGTTTAGTTGAAGGGAGAGAAAGAGTGAACGAAATACAGATGAAAAAGAAGAGAACAGAGAGCTATAGGATGATACATTATAAAAAGAGATGAAAGAAAAAATAATTGAAAAGCATTCAATGAAAGGCATCATCTAAGGTGAAAGGACGCTTTTGAGACCAATGCGAATAGCTTCAATAGTAACTTATGTCATGTATAATCTAGTACTCATGTCATATCTGAAGAAAAAAAGTCGAAGATAAGCATGAAATTCATCTTTAAGCATTCAAACAATTCATTCCTAAACATTCAAAAAATTTCAAAGATTGTTTAACCGAGTAATTTGATCTACCATTGAATTTTAAAAAAAGATGCAATTCTTTGAAACTGTCGGGCCCTTACTAAAGCACGCCACGAACGCTTCGCACGCCAAACACGGCAAATCATCACTAATGTACGCCATTGCGCGGGAAAGAGAGAACGAGTGTTTGACGCACTATCATGTTAATTTTTGATACGGTCTCTTTAGCCTGAGCCGTACGGCTTCGTTAGCGTGAACTTTTGCCCAAGCCTAAGCAGAAAAAACATGAAGATATCGTCCTCGTTGTGGCTGTGCATTAAATTTTTTCCTCAGAAACTGATTATCACACAAACTCACCTGGAGTTAAATTCTTCTTTAACTTAAAAGCTTCAAATTCACTCAAAAAAGGGCTCTTATTCCCTGATGGCGCACCCTGCGTCTTGTCTTGAATTATTTTTACATTAAAAATTATTTTTACATTAAAAAAAAACGCTTAGGCTTAGTAAAAGTTTACGCTAACGAAGCCGTACGGCTTAGGTTAACGAGAAAGTAACAAAAAAATTATTTTTTAAAAAAGGAAGGTGCCAATGTCTGCAAGACAAGACACAAGGTATCAGTGAACAAGAACCGAAAAAAGAATTCAAGAAAAGCTTGCATCAGGGATGGTTTGAAAGAGAATTCTTGTGTGATAAAGCGAAAAACTACTGACTGAGAGAGCTCGGAAACGGGTCACTCACATTCATCGACCTTGAACAAATGTTTGACTCAGATACGCGTTGAGGTCAGAAAAGAAAACTGAATTTTTTGCAATATATTCAACGTCTCATGCTGATGCGTAATTATGAAACGTCCTTATTCATTGAATCTTCACCAAATCCCCGAAAAACTCGGGGGGTAAAAGCTTACTGAAGACTGATAAGCCCTCTCAACACGTTTTATCGCGTTCAAAAAAACCCATGTTTCATTTTAACATCTTTTTTCTTTCTTCAATCAAATCTCAATGCATCGTCTTATTTGGCACAACTCAATTTCAATTTTTTTTAATAAAAATCCTGAAATGAAAAAAATGAGGGTAAACAAGTAACCATTATAAAAATAGTGTATGACGCAAAATTATGAGAATTTTCTTGTTCAAATAGGAAAGAGACGACGAATGCATAGACTCGCGACAAATAAACTCCTTTCCCTCCGTTTTTTTGCATGAGTGCGCGTTTTGATTCGAGGCATGAATTTTGAGTTAATCGAAAATACATAGCTGTGGAAACAAGGAAGGAAAGGGAGCGCGTGCGGAAAAAAACTGTGAGATATCAAAAATAGGAAAATTCAGAAGATTTGAACTATGAAAAAGAGAGTAACTTTGAATATTAATTATTGAAAATCAATGAAAATTCGATGAGAAGCATTGATACAAAAAAGTGAGGTGCGAAGAAAGAAAAAAAAAGTGTTAGGATCCAAGCGAATTTTTGTGCTCAGAATTGAAAAAAAACCAATATCGAGAAAAAAAAATAGAATCACTAGATAATACTTGAGTTTTAGGAAGTTATAAAAAAAAAAAATATTTGAGAGTTTAAGGAAGTTGGTAAGTGAGGGCATTAACATAGAGTTGTTGATTGGCAAATCAGAGGAAGTGGGAGATTGAGAGAGGGAGGAATAGATAGAAAAAGAGTAAAGAAAAGGAGAGAATGAAAGAGGAAAAAAAGGAGAGAAAGAAAAATATAAAAAGAGAGTATGCGTTGATCACAGCGAGAGAGTAATGAAGAAAGCAAGAAAAGTCCTGTACTTGAAAGTATACTTCAACCCGCAAAATGTTCGTTTAAAACATCAACACATAGACTGTAAAATGGCTAAATTCGCTCGGGGAATAGATAAAATTTTTCACTTTAAGAGAGATGAAAGAGAGGGGTAGAGATAAATATTGTATTCTAGAGATTGATAGATAATGAAACATTTAGCTACACATAGGGAGAGAGAAAGCCCACTATGTAATGAATAAAAGATCGAAAGTCTCAAATAATTTTTTGAAGAGTAAGTTCATCTATCTAATAGCTCAATTCGTGGTTAAACTCTACAACACAAAGTAGACACTATGGGAACGCAGAATATCTCCCTGAATTAGTCGTGCATTTTACACACAGACATGTGTACATTACTATCGATAAGGAACCTCGGGTGAGGTGTTCTTTATTAAAATTTATAAAATAATCAATTTGGTGGAAGTAGCAAACTTCCAACGCAAGTATCGAATGTATTCTGAGTGTTCCGGCTAAACCAAAAGTTTTTTCATTACTACCATATCTAAACAGGTTTTTAATTTCAATTAAAAAGTGTGTATTACGTGAAATAAGACTTCGCATCTCAACTGATAAATATGAAAATTGTTTACAGTCGATCAATAACAGTACTGAATAGAATTTAGACTTCAAAATGTGATTCATTTTCAACCTCTCATCCCAAAACTTACAAACTTAGTTTAGAATTAAAAAAACAAAAATCAAAAAATCGTTCTAGACTTCAATGCCACTGTTGTGTGCAAGAATGATCTGCCTCTCGCGCGCGATGCGTATCGGGTAAGAGAGCGAGACTAAGAATTGGATTGGCTGCATTGAACTATTTTTATATTTGGACTCTACACTACTCGGACGATAAAGTTATCATCTCTGGAATCTTTGGACTACAAGGCAAGGTACATAACAGTGGCGATCAGGATTCTGGAAGGAGGACTTCGAAGAGGATTTGGAGGAGGACTTCAAATTTGAAAGAGAGGCAAACGCGCAGAGCTAAAGGTTGCTCTGTGGTCAGTTCCTCATTGAGAGAGGCAAACGCGCAAAGCTAAAAGTTGCTTTGTGGTCAGTCCCTCGTTGTAAGAGAGGCAAACGCGCAGAGCTAAAGGTTGCTCTGTGGTCAGTTCCTCATTGAAAGAGGCAAACGCGCAAAGCTAAAGGTTGCTTTGTGGTCAGTCCCTCGTTCGAAGTTCTTCTACTTGTAATCGTACAAGTCGAACTCAAGAGAACAGAGAAAGAGCAATAAAGTAAAGAAATGGAGGACAAAGGTGTCCAACAGATTTTGCTGGCAATGCAAATGCATCAAGAGCAACATGCGAAGCAACAACAAGAGCAGAGCGCCCTCGTCAATGCCCTGCTAGAAAGACTTGCAATGAGAGAAGGTAGCAGTCAGGCTAAACCTGCAGGACCATCGATTGATGCGCTTGAGAAACGCATCACAGATTTCGCATATGAGCCAGAAGAAGGTGCAACCTTCGAGAAGTGGTACAGCAGATATGAAGATCTGTTTGAAAAGGATGCTGAAGCTTTGGAAGAAGATGCCAAAGTAAGAATGTTGCTGATGCATGTGAATTTCTCTGTGGAAAATCGATACCTGGATACAATCGCTCCACACAAGGCAAGCAACTATACTCTGAAAGAGACGGTTGAGAAACTCAAGAAAATGTTCGGAGACAAAAGCACAATCTTTGAGAAAAGATTGAAGATGCTGAACATGAGAATGAGTAAATCACATACTGATGATTTGAGAGTGATGGCAAGCACAATAAACAGAGCAGTGGAAAGTGCACAAGTGAAAGACATTAAAGTGGAACAATTCAAGACAATGATGTTCCTTACTTCTATTGATCTACCTCAATTTGAAGAAACGCGTTTCCACCTGTTGAGTGTTTTGAGAAAGAACGAAGAGACAAGTATGGAAACACTGCTGGATGAATGTGATCGATTGCATTCATTACATCAAGAGTCAATGGCAGTCCAAACGCAAGGTAGAACATCTCAACTCAATTATGTGAAAAAGAACCAACAACGGAATCCATCGGAGAAAGGAAGGAAGAAACAGTTCGATGAGCAACGGAAAGAGAAATGCAATCGATGTGGAGTATCACACAGCAATGAATGTTTCTTCCTAAACAAGGAATGTTTGGCTTGTGGAAAAAAGGGCCACAAGAGCACGATGTGCAAGAATAAGCCAAAAGAGAAAAGAAGCAAGCAGTCAATGAATTCAATCAGAGTGATGAAAGTGAAGTCAGAAGATTTTGAGATAGAAATGCAGATGAATGGGAAAGCCGTTAGACTACAGGTTGATACGGGAGCAGATCTGACATTCATCTCGAAGGAAATCTGGAAGGACATTGGAGAACCGGAGTGTTCACTTTCGGATTGCAAACCAATTTGCGCAAATGGAACACCACTAATGATTGTAGGAAAGTTCAAGGGAAACTTGGAAGTCAATGGAAAATGCGCACAAGGGTACGTTCACGTTACCACAGCGCCACTCAGACTCCTCGGAAAAGACTTCATTTCACAACTGGAAGTTCTGAAGATGAATTGGACTAGAGACGCAACTTCGAATGTATGGAAAGTCATGAATAAGGAGCCGCAGTCTACTAAAGAATATGAAGAGTGGATAAAGAAGGAATATCCGGGAATAGTTGAAGAAGGACTGGGCCTTTGCACAAAGGTAAAGGCAACGTTAAAGCTCAAAGAAGGAGCTCAGCCAGTCTTCAGGAATAAAAGACCGGTACCCCTCGCAAGCATAACTAAAGTGGAAAAGGAACTGGACAGGCTAGAAAAATTGAATGTCATCAGGAAGGTCGACACAGCCAAATGGGCTGCCCCCATTATATTGGTGGAGAAAGCGAATGGAAGCACAAGGCTCTGTGCCGACTTTTCCACCGGGTTGAACGAGGCGATAGAGCTTCATGCTCATCCACTACCTCTGCCGGAGACGATATTCGCTGGGCTGAACGGTGGCAAACTTTTTAGTCAGATTGACTTTGCCGATGCTTACCTGCAAGTTGAGCTTGATGAAAAAGCAAAGGAAATGTGCGGTATCAACACGCACAAAGGACTTTACCGGTACGAAAGGTTACCATTCGGAGTGAAGTCGGCCCCAGGAATCTTCCAACAAGTGATGGATACAATGTTGGCAGGAAGTGAAGGTGCCGTGGCCTATTTGGACGACCTCATAATAATGGGGAAGACAAAGAAAGAACACGATGATAACTTGAGGGGAGTATTAAGTCGGATCTCTAATTTCGGATTCAAGCTGAAGCTGGAGAAGTGCAAGTTCGGCAGTACAAGCATCAAGTATCTCGGGTTCATTGTGGATAAAGATGGCAGGAAACCGGATCCGAACAAAATCGATGCGATTCGATTGATGCCCGCACCTACAGATGTAGCTACCCTGAGGTCGTTCCTCGGAATGGTGACGTATTACGGACAGTTCATAACCGGGTTGCATGAACTGAGAGCACCACTAGACAATTTGTTGAGGAAAGACGTGGAGTGGACGTGGTCTGAGACATGTCAGAACGCGTTCAAGAAGATCCTCGAAGTGCTAGAAACAGATTTGAGTCTGGTCCATTACGACCCAAGTAAAGAGATTTTCGTGGCTGCTGATGCCAGCGGTCAAGGAATCGGTGCAGTTTTGATGCACAGAGCGTCTAATGGAGCAATGAAGGCTATTTTCCATGCTTCAAGAGCATTGAAACCAGCGGAGAGGAACTATGGGCAAATTGACAAGGAAGGTCTAGCATTGATCTTTGCCGTAAAGAAGTTCCACCGGTTCATATATGGACGGCGATTTACCCTACAAACCGACCATAAGCCACTCTTGGCAATTTTCGGTTCCAAGACAGGAGTACCCGTCCATACGGCGAATAGGCTTCAGAGATGGGCAACGATGCTAGTCGCGTATGACTTTCGGATTGAGTATGTGAGCACGAACAGTTTTGGATACGCGGATGCGCTTTCGAGATTGATCGCAAATTGTCCGTCCCCAGATGAAGACGTAGTCATCGCGAGCATTCAGGTCGATGAAGACGTCATGAGCTTGTTCAAGCGTGACATAAGAGCCCTACCATTGACAGCTGAAGATGTACGTCGAGAAACTCAGAAGGATATTACCCTGACAAAGGTCATGACATGGCACAAGAAAGACGCATGGCCCAAGAAAGTTTCCAAGGACATTTTACCTCTCTACAGAAGAAGAGACACTTTTTCAATAGTGGGAGAGTGCCTGATGTCGGGGTTGTGATACCAGTCACACTTCAAAAACTGGTTTTGAAAGAGCTGCATGCAGGACATCCAGGAATGGTGAGAATGAAAGCAATGGCAAGAAGCATTTGTTATTGGAATGGTATCGACGGTGATATTGAGGGAGTTGTGAAAAGTTGCGAAAGATGCGCGAACAGCTCGAAGAATCCCGTTAAAGTTCCATTGGAACCTTGGCCAAAGGCAACCAGATCCTGGCAAAGAGTCCATCTGGATTTTGCAGGACCAATCGATGGAGAAAGTTATCTCATAATGGTAGATGCTTTCAGCAAATGGCCAGAAATTCTATCAACGAACAGCATGACGGCTACCGCTACGGTACGCGCGTTGGAATCCTGTGTTGCTCGGTATGGGCTTCCTGAAGTAGTCGTGACAGACAATGGAACGCAATTCACATCTGCGTTGTTCAAAAACTATTGTGTGAGAAATGGTGTCAGACATATTACAAGTCCACCGTATCATCCACAGTCGAACGGACAAGCAGAAAGGTTCGTAGATACATTCAAAAGAAGTTTGATCAAGATGAAAAGAGAAATGCCCACAGCGGAAATCTTGCACTCTTTCTTGTTTCACTACAGAAAGAACCCGAATGGCCAATGCGAGGAAGGGAAAAGCCCTGCGCAGCTGTTCATCGGAAGACAGATAAGAGGAAGATTTTATTTGCTGAAGCCTTGTCAAAATTCTCAGGAAGTTGACCAGAAAATGAAAGCACAGTTCGATAAGCATCACGGAGTGAAGCCGAAAAAGTTCTCCGTTGGAGATCGAGTGAAATACAAAATCGGCGTGCCTAAGAACGACGTATACTGGCAAACTGGAGAAATAGTTGCAAAACAAGGCAAGGTTGCTTATTGGGTATTGCTAGATCAAGGCAGAAAAATCAAAGCTCATAGTAATCAGCTCACCCTAAGTATGGGAAATGTGACAGAGGAAATCAAGAAATCATGCTTGCCTCTGCACATACTGAGCGAAGCCTTTGGGTTGGTTACAGAAAAAGATAATGAATCAGAAACAGAAAGAGCGGAGCCAAACCACAGAAGTGATGAACCCTCTTTCCCGAGAATTGTCAGAGACCCTGTCTCAACCCAAACGAACGAAGCACAACCTGGTGCCAGTTCACACAGTCGACCAAAAAGGGCTATAAAGGCGCCGGTGCGACTGGAGGTCAATCCTCACAAGAAGTTTTATTAGATTCGAGCATCGAGTCTAGGCAACATATGTATATAGAATTGATAAAATGTTGCCATGTTTGTTTGTTTTAGTTTCTAATGCAAACTATATCGCTCTAATATTGTAAGGTGATAGCAATATGGTTTATGCTTTGACTTGTTGTTTTCTCTTCATGGTTACGAGAGAAATTTGAAGATTTTTTTTACTTCCCAAGTGAAGGTGGGCTATGATATGCCTATCTGTTGAGATAATGATATTTATCTCAAGGGGGAGGTGTTGTGTGCAAGAATGATCTGCCTCTCGCGCGCGATGCGTATCGGGTAAGAGAGCGAGACTAAGAATTGGATTGGCTGCATTGAACTATTTTTATATTTGGACTCTAGACTACTCGGACGATAAAGTTATCATCTCTGGAATCTTTGGACTACAAGGCAAGGTACATAACAGCCACACGACTAAAAATTTAAATAAAACGTTGTAAGCAGTTTTCTTTTTATAAAGTCAGAGACGTTGAAGATTCATCTCGCAGTTAACATGTTCTTTTGTAAGCCACATCACAGTTTTGGATACATACGCCAGCCAGCCTTTTGGTAACCGAGTAGCGTAATTTTAAAAAGTTTTCTGTATTTTTTAGTTTATACGGCATTAGCTTTAAATCTTCTATACCACACGGCTAAAAATCGAGTTCCAGCATGAAAGAGTCCGCTTCGAGCGGGTTTTTTCCTCTTTTCCCAATATAAGCTTTGAAACAAAGCTTGTTATAAAACAAAACGATTCAACCGTCTTAGAGTGGAGAAATGCCATACCTAAAAAAAGAAGAGAGCTCATTTGAAAGAAATATTCAATTGTCAGTATCCCCAGCATACAGTAACTATTGAATTTTTGACCACTGAGTTCCGTTCTGAACGTTCACGCCTATATGTGTAAGCTTTTAGATATACATCAACGGAATCTTATTGTGTCGGTCAAACACATCGATTGAGTCACTCGCAGACTATCAAGGCCTCCTTTTCACCGATCGGGAAAAAAACTTGTCCCCTGCGGTGCACAAGGATTACTGGGTGAATGGAGAGAATGGGAAAAATAGCAGGAACTTGATCAAAGAAACATTTAGGAAGAGAAATAGAAATGAATAGAGTTAGAAAAAAAAAGAAAAGGAAAGGAGGGTAAGCCAGGGAGAAAGCGAAAAATAATAAAAGGAAGAATAAGAAACCACAAATCTAGAAAAAAACAAAAATATAATTTTTAGTCAAGCAAAGTCTATTCCGATAATCATAGTTTAACTTTTTTCTTTTTGCTAAATTCGTTTTTGCAAACTTAAAATCAGTTTCACTCTTATAATCGCCCACGCCATTTACCCTCATGCATCATTTTCACACAAAAGTCCATGGCGGCTTAACGTGATAGAGAATGGAGATTAGCTTTAAAATTCATCTTGCATCGTTTATCATAGTTGTAAGACATCTACTTCTCCTTTCAAACAACTTTGTTGATACTTTCTCTTAGAACTTTAAAAAGGTTATGAACCTTGTTAAGAAACCCGTTTGAGTTATCTTTTCAAACAGTTGAAACAGAAAAAGTGTGAAAGGGGAAGAACCGTCACCGGAGCCTACAGAACTGGTTCAATAAAACAGCTTACGTTATCTTATCATCCCATTTATACAAAACCATTTCCTTTTTTCAAATTATTTTTGACTCATAGAAAAACATAGAAGTTAAAAAGTATAAAATCAGGTATGGATATAACATGCAATTTGTTACCGAATCGTTCATAGTCTACTCTCTACTCAACACTTAATTTAATCGTTAGTTTTTTTAAATTTAAAACATCTACACCATTGAACACAAATCAAATAAAATATCAAAAGGTTTGAATATTCTAAACAACCATTAATCAACTGATATGGTTAGCTTCAAGTTTTTTCATAACTCATCTCGTGCATATCTACCGACACGTTTCTATTGAATTTCATGATTTACAAGAGTAAGAAGTGGAATAGTATGTTCCGAAGTATCGAGAATGCCGATTATGTATACTCAATTCGAACATCCATGATTATTCTATGCATACAGCGTCTGAATCATCTTTCTGCGCATTCCCCTCCGAGCTGTGCACGCGTTCCCTGACATGCAGATATACTTGAGAATAACAAGGTGCTGCTCCCTGAGTAGCAGCAGTGTATAAAGTGTCAGATTCGTTGAAGCACAGCCACATTTGTTTCAACTCTCTTCCATCCCTTAAATTTGTCCGGCGTGGGGATCGAACCTGGAATCTTTCACACAATAGTCGCTCAGACAACCATTATGCCACAGGCAGAGAGAGAGAGAGAGAGAGAGAGAGAGAGAGAGAGAGAGAAAGAGAGAGAAAGAGAGAGAGAGAGAGAGAGTGAAATGTCCATCCTATACTTTAAGACATAAAAACAGGAATGTTAACCATCTCCAAAGAAAAGTTAATTCCGTTGTTATGATCATGGGACGTGAACGTGCATGAAACATCCAGAGGGAGTTGATTTATGGTAGAAAATCGATAAAATTTGACGAACTCGTCTCACAGACCAAACAAGGTCTGTGAGACGAGTTCGTTTCACTTGTTAACTCTACTCTCACCATCCAGCCCCCCTCGCCTTCCCCAACTAGGTTGTCCTTTTTCGAAGCTTGATGGAAAGAGAGAAAAGGGACTGGAGAGAAGCTGAGATGGGTTAGATCAATGAGACAAAAAAGGTGAAAGAAAAAAATCAGAAGAGACTTGACAGAGAGAGAAGAGAGAAGGAAAAGAGAAAGAGAAAGAGGGAGAAAAAAGAAAGTGAAAAAACGAAAAGAAGAAGAAAGAAAGGGAGAGAGATCACGAGAGAAAAGAAAGGGAGAAAACGAGAGTGCTAGAAACATCACGAGAAAAGCTTAAAAACCAAAAAAAGAGAAATCAAAAGGAGATAGGATACCCAAGTGAGATGGAAACTTGTATTCGGTATTTGGCGATGTGATTCAGGGATAGAAAAAAGATGAAAATATAGAAGGAGAGAGAAGAGAAATGAATAAAGAGAGAACAAGGGAGTGAGATCGACCGAGCTCTCACAAAATCATCCAATCTCTCAAGTCTCTCCAAACCTTTTATCTCTTATCATCTTACTACGAGCTGCAATCTTCACCTTTCTCATATATGTATGTATGTCCAAATCACTCATCTCTAATTGATTTAACCTATGTGTCAACATAGTTACGACATTTTCTTATCACATTTCGAATTAATATTTGAAAAGTTGTTTCAAGAACACTTTCGTGCTACATCATTCCTAGTTTTAACAAAAAGTTCAAAACAATCTTTCATTGAGTAAATTAATCATCAAACACTAAGGTGTTAATATATTGTAATTGGCGCTCTAACTACATCTCATTGGAACTAACAACGATTGATAAGAAAAACATGTCTTTCATGATCACTTGATTCAAGAGTACTGATTCAACGCTTGTTTACTTGTTAGACTCTATTTCCATAATCTGATCGCTATTCCAAAAATTTTCGACTTTTGGGGGTCGCCTTATCAACCGTTCTAACTTAATGTCAATAATAAAAAAACGAGGGATTAACCATTGTCTTTCGATTAGCAGAACCGTTTTTGTGTAGTCCCTGGTGTGTAAATAAAGTTAGAAGCCAGTCTCAGTTTTAACAATGAAACCAACTTTAGAGAACAGACAGAAAAAAGCACCCATGGCAAAAAAAACGAATCAGACATTTTTATGGGAAACTTTTACTTCAGCCCTCCAACTGAACTTCAGAACTCCCGTGTTACAAGAACCAATTCCATAGTAAATCATATCGCAATAGAAGGGCCAAAGGTGAAGAGCAGAAATGGAGGGCTTATAGCTCAATTTTCAGCACTCAACTTTAGCTCTCTATCATTTAAAATGGGGAATTTAAGTACATACCCAGAACTTTCCAATTATGGCCCCTCTCACAGCGCCTCTTCTCCAATAAAAAAGCCGGATATTTTTAGCCAACCTAGGCAATTATTTCATTAAAAAATTAAATTTCAACACAAATAACGGAAGAAAAAGCATGAAACAATCCACTATATTGTGATCCAACATCCTACAACGCCCGGGTTTGAAAAATGAGGGGCTTAATTAAAATAGAGCTTTTGCAGTGCATTTTTCCCAGTGTGGGGGACTAAAGTAAAAGTTACCAACTTGTGGCTTATGCTTTTACCAGTATGCTGCTTTGCTCAGAAAGAGGTACCGGTGACACAAGTTACTGATTAGAGGAATTTTTTATATAGTTTTACCCAGAGACAAACTTCGTGATAAAGTAGTGTGTAATTTAGTTTTGGGTATATTTTGAAGAAAAAGAGAAGGATAGAAAACTTTTTACACCAAAATCTTGCGCGAATGCTGATCAGAGTATGCCTTATCAGTGAGAGAAAGTATCTTATCCATTTTTTTGTAAATGTCTTTTGATATCCATCTTCTACTCAGAACAAAATGTGGTTCTTTTTCTGCGCGCTTCACTTGGAGGGGCTTTTTTAAAAATAACTTTTTAAAGATTATTTTTACACTAAAAAACGCTTAGGCTCAAGAAAAAGTTTACGCTAAAGAGGCCGTACGGCTTAGGCGAAAGAAAAATTACATTTTTTGAATTTTTTAAAACATTTTTTTGAACGCACCGATAAGAGCCCCCCCCCCCCTCCCTCAAAGTAAAGCGGAGCCCCCCCCCCCCCAAAGTTAAATTGTGCCCACAATGTGATATTCCTTACATTAAAAGACGTCGTGCTTCAAACTTAGCATTCTCCTGTGTCGTGTTCTCTCGTTCTCTGTCTCTCTATCTCTTTCTCTCTCTCTTTCTGTCTCTCTGTCTCTTTCTCTATCTCTTTGTATATCTCTCTCTGTCTCTGTCTCTCTCTACCTGTCTCTCTGTCTCTCCATCTCTCTTTCTCTATTCTATTTTCTCTCGATTCACAGCCGCTTCCTGAACCGCGATCCTGCTTTTGCTCCTAAAGTGTTTTGTTAAGCGGATAAAAGGAGAAAGTGCTTGCATCGGCGTAGATCATCTTCTAAGGAACTCTTCTACTCTACGAAGTATCACTTCCTCTCATTCTCTCTTCCACTCTCTCTTTTCGCTCGCTCTTTTGTGATTAGAGGTTTCTTCCTGTTTTATTTATTCACTTCAGTTTCACTTCTTCTCCTTCTTCCCCTTCCAAGAAATAGCCTCATTCAGGACAACAAGAAGACTACGGTCAATGGTGGCTTCCTGGTGTGTTCATAACATTCAGGAAAATTCGTGTTTTGATGAAACATGAACCAGCTCGTTATGTGTTCTTAGGGCGCACATTTCAAGCACAATATGCATGGATGCTTACGCATGCAAAAGAACGCGTAAAAGGAAAGCGTTGATGTAAAAGAGAAAAAAAAAGAGAAAGCGAGAAAGAAGATAAAAATAATTTTAGAGTTAAAGCGAGAGAGTTTAAGAGAAAAGATGAAATATATATTATATAGTACAGAGCAGAAGGGCAGCGATGTAGTATTGTATTAAGAAGAAAAAAATACAGACAGTACGATATAGTCAGAGAGATTGTAATACTCAGAGAAATCTGCAAAAAGGGAGTTTGTGATGATAGTATAGTATATATTTCAAAGAAATACCGAGGAAAAGGGAATACTTGAGTAGTAGTAACAATGGAATCGCAAAGGACGCAGAATTCTATGTAAACTTATGTTTTAAGCGTAGCATAGCGAGAAAGTATGAAGTGATTCTACAGACGTGTATATTTTCTTACTTCCTTTTCTTTGATCTTCAAGAAGGCCATTCTGGCACTTCCTCAGGAGATAATCATTTTCAACTACAAGTTACATTGTGTTTAACCTTTCGGTTCTTGTATTTACATACATGTTTTATTTATTTATTTATTTGCTGAAACCACATCCGCGTAAACATCCATTGTACGTATTTATACTCAGAAATAAAGAATGAATATGAAAAAAAATTTCAACACACATTAGCTAAATTTCCGAGAAACTCGAACAATAATACCCACTACCTTGCCGGACAGTATGTACTTGCGTTCTGGCTAAGAACAACAAACGCAGAAACTCATCAAGAAGAAGTCTAATAATTTTCGTTAAAATGAACACAGTCTATTAAACGAAAATTTCCGTTTGTAATAAAAAAGGTGGATGAAAAAAAGAACGAAAAACTTGAATGGAATACCATGATATAGAGAATGAAAAATGAAAAAAGTGGGTGCGTGTGTAAGACAGAGAGAAAAGATAGGGAGAGATGAAAAGAGAGAGATAAAGTGAGAGAGGAAAAGATTGAAAGAGAGAGAAAAGGAGAGTGAGAGAACTGAGGCCATAGCTAGAAAACGCAAAGGACTTAGTGTCTTCGTTTGCGTGCTTATGAAAGTAAAAAGACGTGCTTGATAGAACGGTTCTAAGTGACTGAAACGAATGGAGAACGAGAAGAAAATGAAAACGAAAGAAAGTTGAAGTAAGATTGCTCAAGAGAACAAAAGATGTAGAAAGAGAGAAGAAGTAGGAAGAGAAAGAGAGGTATTTAGAGTAAGATAATGAGAAGTTTGAGTGAGAGCGATAGAATTGAGATAAGCAAAGAAAGAAAGTAAGAGATACTATTGGGAAAAGATGACAGATATAGGGACTCAATGAGAGATCGAACCGGTTAACATTTATTCTCTCTTTCTATCTCTACTTCTCTTACTTTGATGCGCACACACTTTGGATGATAGCCTGCAGGCATCCTTTGCATGCATATCCAGAGAGACAGTGTTGGAAGGAAAGAGACACCAGAGAAGATAAGAGAGCCGAAAGAATGTGAGAGAACTGTCGAGAGAATATGAGAATAGAAGAAAAGAGAAAGGTATTCAATATAAGAATAGAAAAGGGATGAAAAGAGGAACATGAAAGAGTCAGTATTATTGAAGAAAGGTAAAAGAAAAAAAAAGAGAGAGAGATGAAGAGAGAAACATGAATTGTCAGTTGGAGAGATTCACTAGAGGTAATATCACCACCCTCCTTGTCTCTGAGTAGCCAATCTCTGAATGTGCTTTTTCAAACTCTTTCTATCCCTTTCTCTTCTTCTCACTTTTTCTGTTTTGATCTTTCCATCTCCTTCTCTCTCTTTTTATGCTTCTGTTTCGAGTTTTCTGTCTTCTTTTCTGCAAATCACCTCGTTTACTTCTCATTCTATCATACCGTCTGAACTGTACAAACACATGCTTGAAAATACGTCAGTTCACAAGATCAACATCAGATTAAACATACAGAGCTCGCTTTATTGATTCAAGCCTACAAACCATTTTATTAAAACACCATATCAGTCTCATTGATCAAATACATATTCTCTTTCTTGTATAAAATATGCTTGAATTTGAATAATTAGAATTTTGGAATTCACTCTAGGTGAATACTTCTCAAATTAGTGTCGATAGTAAACTGAATATTTATGTAAGATGATTCAATCTTCTTCTTCAGAACTTCAATCAAAGTACTTCAAAACAAAATTTAATCAAATGAAAAATTGGTTGAGACGGAAGTAGGAGAAAGAACTAAGCGAATGGATGAATGGGAAGGGAAAACTGAGTAGTAAAATCATACAAAAAGATATAGGAACGGAGAGAAATGTATGTATATCAATAAAACAGAACGTGAAATAGATGCTTAGAATGTCATACATAGTGAAGACAATCACAGACAGGTAAAGTAGAAAGATAGAGGTGAAAAGTGAGCAAAGATGAAAGAGACACACAGTTGATAAGGGTGAAACTCAGAATGCGAGGAAGAGAGACAGAGAAAAAGAAGAGAAAAGAAGAAACGGGAAAGAAAAAAGAAGAGAGAGAGAGAGCGAGAGAAAAAAAGAGAGAGGGAGAGCGGACAATAGCATAGGGAAGTGAAAAGCCGAGCGATTTGCTTCTTCCATTTGCTCTTTGTCTCAGTTTCAGACTGAACTTCTTAATCCTATGCTTTTCTCTTCTAGTTTGCGAGAACGGTGTCCGAGTTGTGGTCGTCTTCTGTCGGATCTGTGCCCTGCTCACATCAGAAAAGCACCGCCAAATAATCCGGAGATTTCCCTTTGGCGACTTTGGAGTCTAGAAGACAGCGCACTTTCTCCTCCTTGGTCGTTCACACTACCGAGCGATTATCATCTTCACCGAAGGCGCTGCTTCTTCCGAGAAAAAAGTCTATTCAGCTCATACAATTCATTCTCGGAAAACGGCGAAGCGTATACAAGCCAGTTTCTGATGTTGTTGTAGGGGAACCAGGACTTCTCTGGAAGTTCACCGTTCATTGAGTTTCCGTCATTATAACGACAATACCTTTGAAATGGGAATACAGAAAGAGAGGAAGTGTATGAGAGACAATAAGGAGGGAAGAGAGTAATAGGAGAGGAGAAGAGGTGAGAGTGAATAAAATGAGATGGAGAAAGAAAGCTGAAAAGCGCGAAAGGAGAAAGCATATATACAACATAAAAAAATGAGATAAAGTGAGAAAGAAGAGAGAAACAGAGAAGGAATGGAAGAGATAGAGAGAGAGATAGAGAGAGAGAAAGAGAGAGAAAGAGATAGAGAGTCAGCCTACATACCTCTCTCAAGGTGTCGGAGACCTTTTGCTATTTAGGTGACAAGTTTTCTCATTCACTGCCGATGGCAAACAATACTCTCGCTGATTTTATATCAGCGAAGAACTCAATCGGAATACATTATCGGATCTTCAGAGCGATTCTTATCGATACCATCCAGCATTCACTTCATCAGCCATGTCTGAAGATCTTATCTAACCAAGTTCAACAAAAGCCTATTTGCCAATGTTTAAATTTTTTAAAATAAAACTACAGCTTTTTGAGTGGAATATGCGGAATATTGAGAATCAAGCTATAGGTAAAAGTCAAGGACAGAGAAAGTAGAGCTTCTCTGTAATCTAGACTTATCCGGGAAGGAAGGTAGTTTGAAAGAAAAAAAAATTAACTTGAACAGGGCATGTGACCTATGATAGAGACCAAACGCTGTAGCTTCACTTATCGACATTGATTTAAAATAACCTTTTTGTTGAATTTGAAAAATTTCTTTTTCTGTTTTTCAGACTTTGTGAGGAGACTCGCATATTTGAGTTTTTAGTGCGAGTGAGCGGCTGTCTAGTTTTAAGAAGAAGGTTTTAAATGAAAATAATGCAATGGGTTAAAAATTCTTTGAGTTAATGAGCTACAGAAGAAACTTTTTAACGCGGTTTTTCTTTTTTTTCTCACATCCAGTGTTTTATTGAAATTCTTATAAACATGAAAAACAAGTCAAGAAAGGAGGCTATAGAAGGTTCTGTAACTTTAAATAAACTCTAGTGTTCACAAACTTGACTGATGGAGCGTTAGAATTCTACTTTTCACTTTGTCAAAGTAATCTCTGCAAAGTGATCTCGTTGAATGCTCCAATGTCTCACCACGAATTGCCGTGAAAAGAAAAATGGACTAAATGTGATTTTATATTTTTTAAAAATGTTATTTTTTTAAAATTACGTCCAACAGTATAAAGTTATTATATAAAAAATACCATAGTCCATTTTCCTTGTGACGGCAATTCGTGGTGAGACATTGGAACGTTCAACGAGATTATTTGCAGAGATTACTTTGACAAAGTGAAAAGTTGAATTCTAACGGTCCATGAGTTATACTAAAGATCGGAACTCCAGACCTGCGGAAGCGATTATTTCGATGCGTTCATTCTAGCGTTGACCGTTGATGATAAAAAACGAAGGAATTAATGATAGTATTATAAAAACAATTAAAAGGTATATTTGCTTGAGAAAAAACAACTCATTCTGATAGCAAGAAGGAGGTGATGAGAGAGGGAAAAATAAGAACGAAGCGGAAAGACAAAAAAGAGATGGAGAGGGAAAGAGAGAAAAGAACGAGAAAGGGAGAGAGAGGTTGAATATGTATGCAGAACCATTGGGAAAGCACTGTGAAGAGCCTGTGCAGGAAGATGTAGGAAGGAAGATATGTATCACGCAAGGAAATTATGGTCGCGCGATAGACACAGTAAAAGAACGGACAGGAATCGAGAGACTATCGGCAAGAGCAAATTTGATGGGATGAAACGGAGGGTAGGGATAAAGGGGGGTGCCTAGCGGGTTGATGTAGTACATATCTCTCTCTCTCTCCCTCTCTCTCTCTCAATCTTCATACCTATCTTTGTCCCTTCCTCTCTCTCTTTATCTTTCACTATTTTGTTCTTTCTCATTCTCTCTCTTTTTCTCTATATATCTATCTATCAAGCAGATTTCTATCTCTTCTTGTATCCTTCATCATCTCAATGTAAAGAAAACAAGGTTTTCACAAATAATAGGTTTTATTGTATGAAAAGCATACATCAAATAAACGCTACGGTATACTTGCCTCTTATTATTTTTGCATCTTCATACGGGCCGAAAAATTTTCTTTGCACTGTATTTTTCACTCTTATTTTCTCTGTCTCTCTCTTTTCGTCTCTGTCTCTCGCTGTCAATCTCACTTTTCTCTATCTCTTTCTTTATCTTTTCATTAAGATGTTTCAATCCTGCGTGAAAAGCGAGCGGAAACTGGTGATTAGTGCACACTTCCTCCCACGCTTTGTGTTTGCATCCGCGCGTGGATCTCATGAGACTTGTTCCATTTTCTCGTTGATTTTTAGCGGCTGAGAAAGTTTGGAGCGGAACAATATAACTTCAAGACAATCAAGACATTACAGCTTCAACTTTGTGATCAGGGGCCGTATTCAGAGACAAAACTTTTTTCTAAAATTTATAGTAAAGTTTATACTAAGTTTTAGTTTTGCCAAAATGGAATTCAGAGAGTAAACTTTATACTTAAGTTTAGTTGGAAAGCTGAGACGCTCTTACCCGTCTCAGCCGTGCCTAAAACATTCTTTTTGATGCATTTTTTCGAATCATCTCCTTGTTCGCGTGCATTTTTTCGAATCATCTCCACATTAATCATTATACTCATTACTCCAGTCACTTCATTTCCTTCGTAATGAAATGTAATTTTGATTCATACAATGTTTGCATGGAAAACGCCCTCATATTTATTCTCATATTTATGTTTATTATTGGGGGCAAATCCCTCAAAAAAAAACCCTCCAAGTAGAGTGCGCCCCCCTAAGTAAAATTATGCCAATCATTATTGTACTATTCGAATAGGAACGAGAACAAAAAGAAATTCGAATAGGAACAAGAACAAAAATAATTCGAAAAGGAACGAGATCAAAAAAATTGTAAACGAGAAAAAATTCGAATAGTAAGTACATGAATCCGAATAAATCATGCATAACAAAGCTCATTCATTATATTTTATTATAATAGAACGAATTGTTTTTCTCAAATACAGTAATAATGTTGCATAGTTAGGGAAATCGTTGCGGGTCCCCGTGTGCTGCCCTTTTTTGTATACTAAACTTTACCCTATAATATTGTAGGCCTACAACTTGTCTCTGAATACGGAACTGAGTTGAACTTAGGTCTACAATATACTAGGGTAAAATTTACCCATGATGAATACGGCCCCAGTTATAAGAGAGCAAGAGGATGGTAGGGCGAATGGGGGGGGACACGTGAGAGTAGAGGCTGAGAGAGAACTTCTTCAAAAGAAGAGTTTGACAACAACAACCGAAATTCGAGAAAACCATATTTGAAAAAAAATAGGACATGAAGAATTCAGACTGCCGTCAAACACAAACGGAGTCTCACGTGCTTAAAAAAATACGATGAATTTGGATAACTAGACAATAATATAGACGCTATCTCGAAATTCCAGTCAATTAGCCCTGTAGATTCCAGGAATTTTCGCCCCACGACAGTTCGCACTCAAAATGTCGCCATATTATTTAGTCTGCGAATTAACATGATGCGAAAAATCTTAATACCATCTTGGTACAAAAAAAGTCCTCAGCTACAAAGAAGGACCTCTTTTCCACCATAATAAACCTAAAGGCCCTCTCATATAATTTTTTATATGGCCGATTCTACAAACAGTCGAATGCAAGCTGAATGGTTGTTTTCTACATAGAAGTGTGGTGCCATCTTTGCTTTCTCTATTCAAACCCGTTTCAATAGTGTTAATGAAAATTGAAACTGTCAAATGGCTTAGTTCTAAGATAGTTATGAGGGCTCATTAGCTAAAAAAATTTTCCAAATGATCACGCAACGCAGGTTGTCAGCTCACGTGTCACGGAGTGGCGATATCTTCTTTTTCAATACTCACACTTTAAAAAAAAGGTTTCAAAATACCACAAAAGTTCTCTCTTGAACGGTTGGAGAACTTCTTGTAGTCTTGTGACTGTTGGCAGAGAGTAAGAGAGAGAGAGAGAGAGAGAGAGAGAGAGAGAGAGAGAGAGAGAGAGAGAGAGAGAGAGAGAGAGATCAAATTGAAAAGAACAAGAAAGAAAGGAAAACGAAAGAGCAAAGTCAAACTTGTTGTAAATGGAAGTGAGTTAATGGAATGGAATGAACGTAGAGAAATGGGGGAGGAGAGAGAAAAAGAGAGACGAAAAGAGATACATAGAAAGAGAGAAACAATGGGGTGAATAGGGATGGAATGGAAGAGATAGAGAAAAATATAGAGACAGAGAGACGAATATAGGGGGCCTGAAAAGTTTCCAGCTCAATTTAAGTTATTTACTCAACAAAAAAACTGAGATACTCTATACTTTCCTCGTTATTAGCATTTGAGTAGAGAAGGTTGTGTTGAATAATCTCAAGTAAATTGATGTTTAAAAAAAGCCTCTTTTTTTTCTTTTTTTAGAACCCTCTAAGGACAATTTTTCTTCGCGGATTTCCCATTGGAGATTTTGTCGTATATTATCCCTCGATATTCTCTCTCTCTTTCTCTCTCTCTCTCTTTTCTCTCTTCTCTGACTGACTCTGTTTTTAACAATCTCTCCAAAACCCAAAACCAAAATAACACAAAAAAGTATGATGTTTCATATTCCAACGAATCGTGTTGAACCTGTTCTCATTATTATATTAGTCAAACCTTTCAAGTAGCGAAGAAAATTCCTTCACCAGCGAAAAATATATTCATAATGGAAAGAGAGAGAAGTTGCACATTTAATTCACCAAGTTCGAGGAGCAAGATGAATTGTTCCTTATTGGGGCGAGTATTGGGGCCAACTCTCGCCTAGAGACGCTACTTATTGTCCTGGAAGTTCAAAAAGTGACGGACTGCGCTGTGGGTTATCTGAAATTGTTATTCCAGAAAAAAAAAACAGGGAAGGAGAGAGAACAAGAAAGAGGGAGAAAGAAAAAAGACAGAGTAAAAAAGGGAAAAAAAGAGAGAAAATAAAGGAAAAAGAGAAAAAGGGAAAGAAACAAACAAGAGGAACCTGAAGAAGAAGAAGAAGAAACCTGAAGAAGAAGAAGAAGAAGAAACCTAAAAACCTGAAGAAGAAAGTATGTAGAAGTAAAGTTGAATAATTGAGAAGTCGATGAGAAGGAGAGAGAAAGCGGTGAACAATCTTACCGTTTTTCCAACAAAAAAAAACAGTTTAAAGTTTTCGAAGAGTGAGAGAAATGGATAGGACATAAAGGCTTTTTAACAACAAAATATACACATTATTATGTTCTGTTAACCTCAAAGTACTCGATTCACCTGATAGGTCACAATAACTCTATGATTGAAAAGCAATTTCACAAAAAAAGTATAATTCATGATTCAGATATAATTTTTAGACTGGACAAGAATCACTAGTACAAGCTTGAAAAAATCACTCACTAGTCCACACTCGAAAAAAGTCACTCACTAGTCCGCACTTGAAAAAAAGTCCGTGTTATTTAAAAGATCTTGTTCGATTGACATTCCAAAAATAACCAAGTGATTTTTTTCTTCTTGTGATGAGATTTTCTCAAGCTGAAATCAAGAAATAACTCGAAAATTTTAAAAGCTGAGAAGAGCAACGTGAAAAATCTACGAGTTTCCAGTTTTTCTTTAGTAAACGCGGCTGAGCAAGCAAGAGCAATAGCCCTAATAAACGGCCTCCGCTCTGAACTAATGGACTGGCTATAGCCTAAGCAGGCAGGTGGCTGCTTCTCTCCAAACAGTCCAAAGAAAAATCGAGGTCTATTGAGCGAACTAAAACCTGTTCCGTGCTTGTTTTATATGGATATATTGCGAAACACGCACTCCGGACAACAGAGGACTACGATGAAGTCCCACCTTTGAAGCTTTCCCAAAGTCTTTTTCTTACGGTATCGAACACTGTATCGACTGATAAATGAGGCTCCCAAAAACAAAACGCTTGATGCTAAAAATTTTCATCGGCAACTTTTGCTTGTGACTCTAGCTCTCTTTTAAAAATAGAAAAGTTGCTAGATTGTACGTTCCTACGTTCCAGTCAGTGGTCTTTTTACGTTCCTGTCAGTGGTCTTTTTTATAGAACTTCCTACGGCTCCAATTGCTGATGTCATATGGGGTAAGCGCTTAGAAAAACAGAGAAACAAGCACTTTGAGTGCGGAAGTCCCTTGTTATTGACGGAACATCCGCTTATACTTTTGATACGTAATTGTACTTAAACTTACTCATTCATCACTGGTTCTGTATCATAGTAGCCGCTCAGGAGGATGAAAAAAGGTCTTCGTTTTTCAAGTATTGGTTCATTTATGAGGGTCAAATCAACCTCAGTCTGTAATCAAATCCTTCGCTTAGAAGAGACTAAGAATTGTAAAAATTCGGCCGCTCTCCACATTGAGAATATTCCCGAATCGGAACATTTGACTGACAAAAATTTCGATTTGTGCTTGTCAATCATTTCCAAGCAACAATCAGAAAGAATGGAAAAGCAAACAATAATATTTTTAAAAGAGAATATATAATATAACTAAGCTATACAATATTTTTTCTTATCTATCGTATTTCTTCTGTCAGAATCAATTAGTTGACTGATGTGAAAAGTGTAGTTAATCCGAAAAGTTCTAGTTCTTCGTAGTCAACCACAATTTCTGTCGAGGCGTTCTAGTTTGAAGTTTGTATCTCGAAAAAAGGAAAACAACAAGCGAACTTTGGAGGGCCCTTTTTTATATGCGAACTCACCAACGAGCGCCGAAAATGTTGTGATATCAGCAAGAAGCAATGATCACTCTTTGAACTTAAGTGATAGAGGTGTCAAGGTCACAAACAAAATCTGAGAGAGCAGAATATGCAACATCAAAACAAATCGAATGTGCTCAATAAAACGTCACAAGTCTCCAGATGAGATCTCATAAGTATACAATGAAATATCGGATCAGTGTCTCTACCCCACGCCGGACTGCGTCTCTGAATTTTTTACTGTCTCGTTCCTAAGCCGTACAGTCTCGTTCCTAAGCCGTATGGTCTCGTTCCAAAGCCGTATGGTCTCGCTCTTAAGCCGTAAGACCTCGATAGCGTAAACTTGACCTAACAATGATCCTAAGCAGGAAAAAAACATGAGAAGTACCTGAAAAACTTTCATTCCTGAGTTTGTAAATTAATTGCCTGAGTGAGTATAAAGTATACACTGGTCCGACGTTGCAGACTGACTCAATAAAGCGCGAGGTGATAGCTGAGCTGACAAGCAGAGAAAAATAAGAAATAAGATAGCACGAATAGACTGCAGACGATCGGAGAAAAATTCATTTTCTGACACTGCACGGTACACCACACCTAGGAAGTCAGAGACACAGTCCAGTGTAGAGTTATACCGAAATCTCATGAAGACCGACATTTGTAAAATTCCCGAACAAAATGAATTAAATAGTCAAAAATATTCCCAAAAACAATGTGACTCAATAAAGCGCGAGGTGATAGCTGAGCTGACAAGCAGAGAAAAATAAGAAATAAGATAGCACGAATAGACTGCAGACGATCGGAGAAAAATTCATTTTCTGACACTGCACGGTACACCACACCTAGGAAGTCAGAGACACAGTCCAGTGTAGAGTTATACCGAAATCTCATGAAGACCGACATTTGTAAAATTCCCGAACAAAATGAATTAAATAGTCAAAAATATTCCCAAAAACAATGTGACTCAATATTGCTTAAAAGTTAAGGAACTGCTGACTAAACCTTCTTTTACCCTCAAGTAAGATGACAAAGTCAAAAAACCGTTTGTATAGTCTTTACTAAATCTCAAGTGACCCAAGCTGACTTGAATCAAAACCAATAGCATCAATTATGCTAAATAATTCATCGATGCCAAACGGAATGATTGCTCTCTGAGAAAGAGCTGATAGGAATATTTTTCAAAAATCAGTAAAGATCGATGTCCTCAATTTTTCTTTATAGGCAGCTATTGACCGATTTATGTATGTATATCGAGCAAATTGAGTTTTCGCATGTAATTCAGTGATTCACACTAGAAGAGACGTTGTTTCCAGGCACACTTCGAAGCAATCAGTATTCTTTGAGAGATTTAGTAGCAGACGATTGGCTGTTCTGACATAATCAAGTACTGGTTCTGCAGTACTCGGTATTACTCATTTCTACTCGGTACTCACTCATTTCTATGTTTTTTACCATAAGGAAAACGATGTACATTTGAACAGGTTTAGGCCAAAGAGAATGAATACTCTAGTCGAGCGAATCCAGTTAAGCTGATTGAGTGGTGGGCTCAACAAAATCATTCCCAGATCACAGTCTATTCTCTGCTAATTGCATCTGATTCTCGGCGTATAGATCACAATTACACGCGAGAATTCTACTGAGTCTGAAAAAATGAAGAGGTTATCCACAAATGGTTCCTTTTCGAAAGACACCCCTATGACTAGATAAATAGGTTGCACTTCGAGAAATCGGGCTCAGAATCTAAGCAATCGCCCATGAAACGAAAATAGAGACTTGTCATTGCACGGTAAGACTTCATCATACAACCTACTTCATCCATTGATAAGTACTTCATCCATTGATGACTACTTCATCCATTGATTTCGTTGATATCGACCCTTCAATTGTATACAGCTATTTAAAGAAACTTCCATCGCGAAACTCATCATCACCCGATGGTATTCCGTATGCATTACTGAAGGGCACTGCTTGTGCGATTTATTTGCCTCTCACTCTCTCATTTATTCAACAGCTTTCTTCTACATGGCGTTACACCATCGCTCTGGAAACGTGCCACTGTGAAACCAGTATATAAACGCAAGGGTAGTTTAAACAACCATTAACAATTATCGACCAATTCTCTCACTTGTAGCATCAGCAAGGTATTTGAGAGAACAATACGTCATCCACTGATTGATTATCTTGAAAATTACGAGCTACTTACACCTATTCAGCATGGATTTCGAAGTAAACGCTCTTGCTCGTCAGCACTTCTTTCTACTCTCACGGAATTTCACGTAGCCTTAGATCAAAACAGTTACATAACAGCTGCTTTTGTTGACTATAAAAAGCTTTTGATTCCATTCCAATAGAACTACTTTCTAAAAAGTTATAGTTTTACGGTGTTTCCGGGTGCCGTCTTAGGTGGATTTCATTATTTTTGAGTGAACGGTCACAAAGCGTTGTAATCAACAACAGTCATTCACAACCTTTGGCAGTTGTTTCTGGAGTGCCCCAAGGGTCAGTGTTAGGTACACTCTTTTTTCTTCTTTTCATAAATGACCTACCGCACCGCCTCCCCCGGTATTCATTGCTCTCTTTATCTCTATTTAGCTGAGCTCTATTCAATTGGTGATTATCATATTCTTCAGCAAGGTTTAGATGGCCTTGAAGACTGGTCTAAAAAGTGAGGACTCTCTATTTCGACCACTAAAACGGTATTCATGCGGATAGGACAATCCCACCCTTCTTGCAATTTGACTATCTATGATGCTGAACAACCTGATGTTTCTTATTTCCGTGACTTGGGCGTAGTATACGATTCTAAGTTATGCTTTAAATATCATATCTCTAACATTTGTAACAAAGCCAGATCTACAGGGTGCGTAAAAAGTATTGCAACACGGATATTGATCCATATCTTGTTTTTCATAGAAGCTATGAAATGGAAATTAACAGGTTTTATTCATAGCACCGGTATGTACGATGTGTATGAAATTCATCTGAATCGGCCTCCATGTTCACGAATGAGAGCACGAAGTCTGCCTTGGTACTGGTCGACGGATGCGCGCAAGTACTGCGGAGAGAGAGAGTTCCAGTACTTCTTGAGATCGGCTTTGAGGGAATCCAAACTTCGGTGGGCGGTAGCACACACTTTAAACTGCATTTCGCCCCAGACAGCGTTATCTAGCTGGTTTAGATCGGGTGACGACGCGGGCCATTCTTCCTTTGCGATGAAGGCGGGTAGCGAGAGTTTGCACCACTCTTGAACGGTTTTGGCAGTGTGTGAAGGGGCTCCGTCCTGCTGGACGTAGTGGCCTCCGTTGCAGGGGGCATCTGCCCAGGGTTTCAGAGTATCTTGGAGGATGGTTTTCAGGTAGACGTGACGGTCGACCTTGACGTGGGGCTCGATGAAGACGAGTGGACTTTTGCCGCTGGAGCAGATCGCTCCCCAGACCATCACCTGCGCTGGATGTTGTGTCCGGTTCACGATTCTGCCTCCAAGGTCTGCCAGCGCCAATACGCGCACATTCTGGCTGTTGAAGGCAGCTTCAACGGTGAAAAGCTTCTCGTCGCTGAAGATGGTGCAGTGCATCTCACCCTTGCGCGCACGAGCCAACAATGCGCGCGCTTTCTTAGTTCTCTCTTATTTTGGTCGCTGACCAGCGCACGCTTCTTGCTCCGTTACGACTTCATACCGAGCACGTTGTGAACGATGTTCCTCACTGATCCCTCAGAAATCTGGAGTTCGCGGCCCATTTTTCGCATGCTTTTCTTCGGATCCCGGAAGATGCTGTCTCTGATCTTCTTCACGTTTTTTCGGCGAGTCACCGTCGCAGGGCGTCCTTTCCGATGACGGTCCTCATTGCCTCCGATCTCCTCGAAACGTGAAATGGCCCGATGAACAGTTGATCGGTGCAGTTTCAGAAGACGAGCGATGTCTGTGGGAGCCCGGTTTTGTGTGTGCATGGCGATGATCGTGGTGCGCATTTTGTTCGCAGCCACCTTACCCTTCAAAGTAAACGGATTGTAACGAATTTTGGATACAATACGCAGAAAACATTGGGAAAAATAAAAACACCTCAACATGAGGTACAGTACAGTTGAATTTGAGTGTCCGCTTGGTCAAAATTTGTTGCAATACTTTTTACGCACACTGTATAAGTTTTCTGATCTTACGTTCTTTCCAAACACGAAACAAGCATCTTCTATTTAGTCTGTTCAATACATACGCCAGACCCATCCTATGTACAATTCGCCTCTGAGGTTTGGATTCCTAGCGACATCTATTCTATTAAAAAAACTAGTAAAACTTCAAAAGCAATTCACCCGCTTAATTTTTATACGTGCACAATACGATAAACCATCTTTTAAACAAAGACTTGAATTTCTAAATGAACGAACACTATATCTACGTAGAAAAGCAATAGATTTGCAGATTATTCACAAATCTGTTTTTGGTAATCTAAAGACATCAGAAAGCTTTCTTAAATTCGCACCCATGAATCGTTTAACTAGAGGTCATAGATTTAAATTGCTTTTACCGGTCTGTAAAAAATAAGCTCAAGAATTTTTTTAACCATATCGAGTTGAAACAATGGAAGATGAGCTATCAGAGCCATTTTTCGATTGCTCATATAATAAGTTTAAGTATTTGCTAGAAGCCTCGATAATCATTTGACTCAGATTATTGGGCCACCTCCCTACCTACGACATTGGCTGTCCTATGTGACCGCCTCTTAAACCGTGTGCAATGGACAGTACAACGCCAAATGAAACAGTCCAATACCTCCCTTTGTCCTAACTAACCTCACCCCTGCCACGATAAAGAAATGAAATAAAACCCACGCAAAAACAGTGTAACTTGAATTTCATGCAAATTAAGAGACGTTGTTTGCAGACACGCTTCCAAGAAGTGAGTATTTGGCACGCTTCCAAGAAGTGAGTATTTGGCACGCTTCCAAGAAGTGAGTATTTGGCACGCTTCCAAGAAGTGAGTATTTGGCACGCTTCCAAGAAGTGAGTATTTGGCACGCTTCCAAGAAGTGAGTATTTGGCACGCTTCCAAGAAGTGAGTATTTGGATTTCACTTTCTTCCGCCCTGCTCAATTTTTTTGTGTTCATACATTCACTTCACATATGTTGTGTGGACGAAAGGATGAATAAAAATATCCTAAACTTTATTACTTGGTTTCTTGAGCACTGAAAAAACTCGGACACATTGATCAACAAGAACAATCATAAAATAGAATTCAAAGATTATTAACTCGAACGGCGAAAAGAGATGATCATTCAATTGCATGAAGCACTGAACGAATTTAATTCGAAACTGATTTGATGGGAATTATATAACATATTCAAAGACTGCTCTCTTCATTCGAAGGACAAGCAGATCACTCGCTATTGAAATAGCGCAGCACAGGAAAGAGCCAGCCTAAAAATTACATTGGAACATTAAGGAGGATCAAATGGATATTATAATATGAAGAGATGGAAGTGGGGAAAGAAACATTGGCAGTTGTGGGAAGGAAAGCATCGTAACCTAGCTATTCATATTAACCTTTGTCTTAAGCTCCATGTGATAAAATGGCACATTACGTACCGCCTTGTCACCGATGAAGAGAATCAAGCAGTAAGCTCACAAACTTGAAACTATTCATCTAAGATGAAGCTGAATCGAGGCAGAGTTGTTCTTCTTCCTATCGAATTACAGCCAATTGAGTCAGACCCTAGTCAATGATTCAATCGAAGAGGCGGAAAAATTAACGAAACACACAAGAGACTCTAACTACCGCATTCTCGCTTCCTCCTATGCTACCTCAGGACAGTGTTACAAAAACTTATCGAGAGAAAGAGAGCGGTAGAGAGAGTGAGAGTGATAGAGAGAAAGGGAGAGATGTTTGAGAGTTGAATTCTACTTTGGAGTTTCACGTCTCTATGGTTAATCACGAAGACGATTCCAAGAGCGGAACTAGTTCGTAATCATGAGGATGACCCACTGCTCAACTCAGTTCACACTTGACAGTAGTCAACACTCCAACAAACTCTTAATCAAGTATTTCAAACACAGCCTAAAGTAGCTTCAATCTGCGCCCCACTCACCGAGCGACTTTTTTTTTAGGGTGAAGCAAAGTAAAGAACAAAAATCAAGAGAGTTTGTTGTAGTGGGTAGAAGTTTTTGAAATTTTCATGTGAATCTTTTTACAGGATATGATCGTGAAAGAAAGAGGTACAATTTGAACCAAACACTTTACACTACGAACAAATTTCAGCATCTGATGCCAGAGGAGGAAACATAAGGAATAAAATAAAGCAACAAAAAACTTTTTCAAAAGAGAATTTAAAAAAAACCTGATTTATAATGAACAAATTTGATGAGCAAAAACGAACTTAGATAGCTCTGAATAGTTTATTTATAAAAAGATTCCGAGAAAGCTCGAATAGACTTGTCAACATCAGAGGCAGTGAATCATTTGAGAGTTGTACCCGTGAAGAGATAACCGTAATGAACATGAATGATTATGGTTTAATTAATAACATCCCGTGTCACTCAAAGAGAGCATTATTAAATGATTTATGTGTAACTTCTTACTTCGTCTTTTCTCTCCCTTTCCATTACGTCCAAAAAGAGGATCATCAACATGCGTCCATGAATGCCAAACCTAATTTTCCCATCGGTCTACTGACATGTCAAATGTATTTTCTATCGGCCCATGTGCAGGGTAATACGGTATCGCGGGCAGGTCTACATCCTGTACGGATTGTTCCAGAGTACGGCGGAGTAGGAGGACGTAGATGAAGAGGATGACGACGAGCTGAACCACCCACACTAGTCATATTGGGAGTTCAATCATTGACTACAACTTTAATCTTGAGAACTGAGTCACTGAATATTATCAAAATCTTCGAAATCGAATAAAATCACTACGTAAAAATAAGACTATAGTTTTTAGTGAATCAATTGTACTTATCATTCCACAGGAACTATGTGCTAGCTGAACTCATACTCTCAAAATTCGATTATTATAACTTTTTGGAACTCAAACTTAAAGTGTACCTCATCAGCTGACTATAAACATCACTTTCTTATATGTTATTTATATTATTATTGTTTGAAGCTGACTATAGTCATTGTTTTACCAGCTGACTTTAGTGATTATTGTCTAACCGTGAATAGCAAAACGACGGCGCCGAGCAGCCAATGAACCGCCGCGCAATTCATCCAAGCACTCGTCGATTCCCCCAAACGTAACTTCAACACATCATGCATGAGTCAGCAAAGATCACATTTGCATGTGGAAAAAGGACCGCTTAACGAGTGAGGGACGGTCTAGAGTAACGAGAAGTGAGTCAGAAAAGGACTTACACATGGGACCAGGGTTTTTTAGTGTCCAAGAAAAAGGTACAGACGCCCCAATTAACTACATAAACTAACGCTTTCTTGGAAACTCCTCTCTTCCGCGCAGGATACCTTATTTGCCGCCGATCCATCCCTAATCATACAATAGTCCCAGTTTCGGATCACCTGAAGCATAATCAATAGATTCTCCTTTTCATAAACTTCGTTTTCTTTTTATTTACCGGTATTTCTCAAAACTTAGATTTTTTTCAATTTTTTCTCCGCTACTAGTAAGAACATGAACATACAGCCGTAATAAAAGTTAAATGTAATTTTTTAAGCCTTTCAAGCAGGGGTTAATTAGTCATATCCGGTCGTCTGTCAGCGGGCGTCTGTTTTAGACCTTCAGCGGGCGTCTGTCTTCTAACTCAGAACGGCCTCGTTAGCGTAACCAGGGGTTAATTAGTCATGTCCGGTCGTCTGTCAGCGGGCGTCTGTTTTAGACCTTCAGCGGGCGTATGTCTTCTAACTCAGAACGGCCTCGTTAGCGTAACCAGGGGTTAATTAGTCATGTCCGGTCGTCTGTCAGCGGGCGTCTGTTTTAGACCTTCAGCGGGCGTATGTCTTCTAACTCAGAACGGCCTCGTTAGCGTAACCAGGGGTTAATTAGTCATGTCCAGTCGTCTGTCAGCGGGCGTCTGTTTTAGACCTTCAGCGGGCGCATGTCTTCTAACTCAGAACGGCCTCGTTAGCGTAACCAGGGGTTAATTAGTCATGTCCGGTCGTCTGTCAGCGGGCGTCTGTTTTAGACCTTTAGCGGGCGTATGTCTTCTAACTCAGAACGGCCTCGTTAGCGTAACCAGGGGTTAATTAGTCATGTCCGGTCGTCTGTTTTAGACCTTCAGCGGGCGTATGTCTTCTAACTCAGAACGGCCTCGTTAGCGTAACCACGGGTTAATTAGTCATGTCCGGTCGTCTGTCGGCGGGCGTCTGTTTTAGACCTTCAGCGGGCGTCTGTCTTCTAACTCAGAACGGCCTCGTTAGCGTAACCAGGGGTTAATTAGTCATGTCCGGTCGTCTGTCAGCGGGCGTCTGTTTTAGACCTTCAGCGGGCGTATGTCTTCTAACTCAGAACGGCCTCGTTAGCGTAACCACGGGTTAATTAGTCATGTCCGGTCGTCTGTCAGCGGGCGTCTGTTTTAGACCTTCAGCGGGCGTCTGTCTTCTAACTCAGAACGGCCTCGTTAGCGTAACCAGGGGTTAATTAGTCATGTCCGGTCGTCTGTCAGCGGGCGTCTGTTTTAGACCTTCAGCGGGCGTCTGTCTTCTAACTCAGAACGGCCTCGTTAGCGTAACCAGGGGTTAATTAGTCATGTCCGGTCGTCTGTCGGCGGGCGTCTGTTTTAGACCTTCAGCGGGCGTCTGTCTTCTAACTCAGAACGGCCTCGTTAGCGTAACCAGGGGTTAATAAGTCATGTCCGGTCGTCTGTCAGCGGGCGTCTGTTTTAGACCTTCAGCGGGCGTCTGTCTTCTAACTCAGAACGGCCTCGTTAGCGTAACCAGGGGTTAATTAGTCATGTCCGGTCGTCTGTCAGCGGGCGTCTGTTTTAGACCTTCAGCGGGCGTCTGTCTTCTAACTCAGAACGGCCTCGTTAGCGTAACCAGGGGTTAATTAGTCATGTCCGGTCGTCTGTTTTAGACCTTCAGCGGGCGTCTGTCTTCTAACTCAGAACGGCCTCGTTAGCGTAACCAGGGGTTAATTAGTCATGTCCGGTCGTCTGTCAGCGGGCGTCTGTTTTAGACCTTCAGCGGGCGTCTGTCTTCTAACTCAGAACGGCCTCGTTAGCGTAACCAGGGGTTAATTAGTCATGTCCGGTCGTCTGTCAGCGGGCGTCTGTTTTAGACCTTCAGCGGGCGTATGTCTTCTAACTCAGAACGGCCTCGTTAGCGTAACCAGGGGTTAATTAGTCATGTCCGGTCGTCTTTCAGCGGGCGTCTGTTTTAGACCTTCAGCGGGCGTATGTCTTCTAACTCAGAACGGCCTCGTTAGCGTAACCAGGGGTTAATTAGTCATGTCCAGTCGTCTGTCAGCGGGCGTCTGTTTTAGACCTTCAGCGGGCGCATGTCTTCTAACTCAGAACGGCCTCGTTAGCGTAACCAGGGGTTAATTAGTCATGTCCGGTCGTCTGTCAGCGGGCGTCTGTTTTAGACCTTTAGCGGGCGTATGTCTTCTAACTCAGAACGGCCTCGTTAGCGTAACCAGGGGTTAATTAGTCATGTCCGGTCGTCTGTTTTAGACCTTCAGCGGGCGTATGTCTTCTAACTCAGAACGGCCTCGTTAGCGTAACCACGGGTTAATTAGTCATGTCCGGTCGTCTGTCGGCGGGCGTCTGTTTTAGACCTTCAGCGGGCGTCTGTCTTCTAACTCAGAACGGCCTCGTTAGCGTAACCAGGGGTTAATTAGTCATGTCCGGTCGTCTGTCAGCGGGCGTCTGTTTTAGACCTTCAGCGGGCGTATGTCTTCTAACTCAGAACGGCCTCGTTAGCGTAACCACGGGTTAATTAGTCATGTCCGGTCGTCTGTCAGCGGGCGTCTGTTTTAGACCTTCAGCGGGCGTCTGTCTTCTAACTCAGAACGGCCTCGTTAGCGTAACCAGGGGTTAATTAGTCATGTCCGGTCGTCTGTCAGCGGGCGTCTGTTTTAGACCTTCAGCGGGCGTCTGTCTTCTAACTCAGAACGGCCTCGTTAGCGTAACCAGGGGTTAATTAGTCATGTCCGGTCGTCTGTCGGCGGGCGTCTGTTTTAGACCTTCAGCGGGCGTCTGTCTTCTAACTCAGAACGGCCTCGTTAGCGTAACCAGGGGTTAATAAGTCATGTCCGGTCGTCTGTCAGCGGGCGTCTGTTTTAGACCTTCAGCGGGCGTCTGTCTTCTAACTCAGAACGGCCTCGTTAGCGTAACCAGGGGTTAATTAGTCATGTCCGGTCGTCTGTCAGCGGGCGTCTGTTTTAGACCTTCAGCGGGCGTCTGTCTTCTAACTCAGAACGGCCTCGTTAGCGTAACCAGGGGTTAATTAGTCATGTCCGGTCGTCTGTTTTAGACCTTCAGCGGGCGTCTGTATTCTAACTCAGAACGGCCTCGTTAGCGTAACCAGGGGTTAATTAGTCATGTCCGGTCGTCTGTCAGCGGGCGTCTGTTTTAGACCTTCAGCGGGCGTCTGTCTTCTAACTCAGAACGGCCTCGTTAGCGTAACCAGGGGTTAATTAGTCATGTCCGGTCGTCTGTCAGCGGGCGTCTGTCTTCTAACTCAGAACGGCCTCGTTAGCGTAACCAGGGGTTAATTAGTCATATCCGGTCGTCTGTCAGCGGGCGTCTGTTTTAGACCTTCAGCGGGCGTCTGTCTTCTAACTCAGAACGGCCTCGTTAGCGTAACCAGGGGTTAATTAGTCATGTCCGGTCGTCTGTCAGCGGGCGTCTGTTTTAGACCTTTAGCGGGCGTATGTCTTCTAACTCAGAACGGCCTCGTTAGCGTAACCAGGGGTTAATTAGTCATGTCCGGTCGTCTGTTTTAGACCTTCAGCGGGCGTATGTCTTCTAACTCAGAACGGCCTCGTTAGCGTAACCACGGGTTAATTAGTCATGTCCGGTCGTCTGTCGGCGGGCGTCTGTTTTAGACCTTCAGCGGGCGTCTGTCTTCTAACTCAGAACGGCCTCGTTAGCGTAACCAGGGGTTAATTAGTCATGTCCGGTCGTCTGTCAGCGGGCGTCTGTTTTAGACCTTCAGCGGGCGTATGTCTTCTAACTCAGAACGGCCTCGTTAGCGTAACCACGGGTTAATTAGTCATGTCCGGTCGTCTGTCAGCGGGCGTCTGTTTTAGACCTTCAGCGGGCGTCTGTCTTCTAACTCAGAACGGCCTCGTTAGCGTAACCAGGGGTTAATTAGTCATGTCCGGTCGTCTGTCAGCGGGCGTCTGTTTTAGACCTTCAGCGGGCGTCTGTCTTCTAACTCAGAACGGCCTCGTTAGCGTAACCAGGGGTTAATTAGTCATGTCCGGTCGTCTGTCGGCGGGCGTCTGTTTTAGACCTTCAGCGGGCGTCTGTCTTCTAACTCAGAACGGCCTCGTTAGCGTAACCAGGGGTTAATAAGTCATGTCCGGTCGTCTGTCAGCGGGCGTCTGTTTTAGACCTTCAGCGGGCGTCTGTCTTCTAACTCAGAACGGCCTCGTTAGCGTAACCAGGGGTTAATTAGTCATGTCCGGTCGTCTGTCAGCGGGCGTCTGTTTTAGACCTTCAGCGGGCGTCTGTCTTCTAACTCAGAACGGCCTCGTTAGCGTAACCAGGGGTTAATAAGTCATGTCCGGTCGTCTGTTTTAGACCTTCAGCGGGCGTCTGTCTTCTAACTCAGAACGGCCTCGTTAGCGTAACCAGGGGTTAATTAGTCATGTCCGGTCGTCTGTCAGCGGGCGTCTGTTTTAGACCTTCAGCGGGCGTCTGTCTTCTAACTCAGAACGGCCTCGTTAGCGTAACCAGGGGTTAATTAGTCATGTCCGGTCGTCTGTTTTAGACCTTCAGCGGGCGTCTGTATTCTAACTCAGAACGGCCTCGTTAGCGTAACCAGGGGTTAATTAGTCATGTCCGGTCGTCTGTCAGCGGGCGTCTGTTTTAGACCTTCAGCGGGCGTCTGTCTTCTAACTCAGAACGGCCTCGTTAGCGTAACCAGGGGTTAATTAGTCATGTCCGGTCGTCTGTCAGCGGGCGTCTGTCTTCTAACTCAGAACGGCCTCGTTAGCGTAACCAGGGGTTAATTAGTCATATCCGGTCGTCTGTCAGCGGGCGTCTGTTTTAGACCTTCAGCGGGCGTCTGTCTTCTAACTCAGAACGGCCTCGTTAGCGTAACCAGGGGTTAATTAGTCATGTCCGGTCGTCTGTCAGCGGGCGTCTGTTTTAGACCTTTAGCGGGCGTATGTCTTCTAACTCAGAACGGCCTCGTTAGCGTAACCAGGGGTTAATTAGTCATGTCCGGTCGTCTGTTTTAGACCTTCAGCGGGCGTATGTCTTCTAACTCAGAACGGCCTCGTTAGCGTAACCACGGGTTAATTAGTCATGTCCGGTCGTCTGTCGGCGGGCGTCTGTTTTAGACCTTCAGCGGGCGTCTGTCTTCTAACTCAGAACGGCCTCGTTAGCGTAACCAGGGGTTAATTAGTCATGTCCGGTCGTCTGTCAGCGGGCGTCTGTTTTAGACCTTCAGCGGGCGTATGTCTTCTAACTCAGAACGGCCTCGTTAGCGTAACCACGGGTTAATTAGTCATGTCCGGTCGTCTGTCAGCGGGCGTCTGTTTTAGACCTTCAGCGGGCGTCTGTCTTCTAACTCAGAACGGCCTCGTTAGCGTAACCAGGGGTTAATTAGTCATGTCCGGTCGTCTGTCAGCGGGCGTCTGTTTTAGACCTTCAGCGGGCGTCTGTCTTCTAACTCAGAACGGCCTCGTTAGCGTAACCAGGGGTTAATTAGTCATGTCCGGTCGTCTGTCGGCGGGCGTCTGTTTTAGACCTTCAGCGGGCGTCTGTCTTCTAACTCAGAACGGCCTCGTTAGCGTAACCAGGGGTTAATAAGTCATGTCCGGTCGTCTGTCAGCGGGCGTCTGTTTTAGACCTTCAGCGGGCGTCTGTCTTCTAACTCAGAACGGCCTCGTTAGCGTAACCAGGGGTTAATTAGTCATGTCCGGTCGTCTGTCAGCGGGCGTCTGTTTTAGACCTTCAGCGGGCGTCTGTCTTCTAACTCAGAACGGCCTCGTTAGCGTAACCAGGGGTTAATAAGTCATGTCCGGTCGTCTGTTTTAGACCTTCAGCGGGCGTCTGTCTTCTAACTCAGAACGGCCTCGTTAGCGTAACCAGGGGTTAATTAGTCATGTCCGGTCGTCTGTCAGCGGGCGTCTGTTTTAGACCTTCAGCGGGCGTCTGTCTTCTAACTCAGAACGGCCTCGTTAGCGTAACCAGGGGTTAATTAGTCATGTCCGGTCGTCTGTTTTAGACCTTCAGCGGGCGTCTGTATTCTAACTCAGAACGGCCTCGTTAGCGTAACCAGGGGTTAATTAGTCATGTCCGGTCGTCTGTCAGCGGGCGTCTGTTTTAGACCTTCAGCGGGCGTCTGTCTTCTAACTCAGAACGGCCTCGTTAGCGTAACCAGGGGTTAATTAGTCATGTCCGGTCGTCTGTCAGCGGGCGTCTGTCTTCTAACTCAGAACGGCCTCGTTAGCGTAACCAGGGGTTAATTAGTCATATCCGGTCGTCTGTCAGCGGGCGTCTGTTTTAGACCTTCAGCGGGCGTCTGTCTTCTAACTCAGAACGGCCTCGTTAGCGTAACCAGGGGTTAATTAGTCATGTCCGGTCGTCTGTCAGCGGGCGTCTGTTTTAGACCTTTAGCGGGCGTATGTCTTCTAACTCAGAACGGCCTCGTTAGCGTAACCAGGGGTTAATTAGTCATGTCCGGTCGTCTGTTTTAGACCTTCAGCGGGCGTATGTCTTCTAACTCAGAACGGCCTCGTTAGCGTAACCACGGGTTAATTAGTCATGTCCGGTCGTCTGTCGGCGGGCGTCTGTTTTAGACCTTCAGCGGGCGTCTGTCTTCTAACTCAGAACGGCCTCGTTAGCGTAACCAGGGGTTAATTAGTCATGTCCGGCCGTCTGTCAGCGGGCGTCTGTTTTAGACCTTCAGCGGGCGTATGTCTTCTAACTCAGAACGGCCTCGTTAGCGTAACCACGGGTTAATTAGTCATGTCCGGTCGTCTGTCAGCGGGCGTCTGTTTTAGACCTTCAGCTGGCGTCTGTCTTCTAACTCAGAACGGCCTCGTTAGCGTAACCAGGGGTTAATTAGTCATGTCCGGTCGTCTGTCAGCGGGCGTCTGTTTTAGACCTTCAGCGGGCGTCTGTCTTCTAACTCAGAACGGCCTCGTTAGCGTAACCAGGGGTTAATTAGTCATGTCCGGTCGTCTGTCGGCGGGCGTCTGTTTTAGACCTTCAGCGGGCGTCTGTCTTCTAACTCAGAACGGCCTCGTTAGCGTAACCAGGGGTTAATAAGTCATGTCCGGTCGTCTGTCAGCGGGCGTCTGTTTTAGACCTTCAGCGGGCGTCTGTCTTCTAACTCAGAACGGCCTCGTTAGCGTAACCAGGGGTTAATTAGTCATGTCCGGTCGTCTGTCAGCGGGCGTCTGTTTTAGACCTTCAGCGGGCGTCTGTCTTCTAACTCAGAACGGCCTCGTTAGCGTAACCAGGGGTTAATTAGTCATGTCCGGTCGTCTGTTTTAGACCTTCAGCGGGCGTCTGTCTTCTAACTCAGAACGGCCTCGTTAGCGTAACCAGGGGTTAATTAGTCATGTCCGGTCGTCTGTCAGCGGGCGTCTGTTTTAGACCTTCAGCGGGCGTCTGTCTTCTAACTCAGAACGGCCTCGTTAGCGTAACCAGGGGTTAATTAGTCATGTCCGGTCGTCTGTCAGCGGGCGTCTGTCTTCTAACTCAGAACGGCCTCGTTAGCGTAACCAGGGGTTAATTAGTCATATCCGGTCGTCTGTCAGCGGGCGTCTGTTTTAGACCTTCAGCGGGCGTCTGTCTTCTAACTCAGAACGGCCTCGTTAGCGTAACCAGGGGTTAATTAGTCATGTCCGGTCGTCTGTCAGCGGGCGTCTGTTTTAGACCTTCAGCGGGCGTCTGTCTTCTAACTCAGAACGGCCTCGTTAGCGTAACCAGGGGTTAATTAGTCATATCCGCTCGTCTGTCAGCGGGCGTCTGTTTTAGACCTTCAGCGGGCGTCTGTCTTCTAACTCAGAACGGCCTCGTTAGCGTAACCAGGGGTTAATTAGTCATGTCCGGTCGTCTGTCAGCGGGCGTCTGTTTTAGACCTTCAGCGGGCGTATGTCTTCTAACTCAGAACGGCCTCGTTAGCGTAACCACGGGTTAATTAGTCATGTCCGGTCGTCTGTCAGCGGGCGTCTGTTTTAGACCTTCAGCGGGCGTCTGTCTTCTAACTCAGAACGGCCTCGTTAGCGTAACCAGGGGTTAATTAGTCATGTCCGGTCGTCTGTCAGCGGGCGTCTGTTTTAGACCTTCAGCGGGCGTCTGTCTTCTAACTCAGAACGGCCTCGTTAGCGTAACCAGGGGTTAATTAGTCATGTCCGGTCGTCTGTCGGCGGGCGTCTGTTTTAGACCTTCAGCGGGCGTCTGTCTTCTAACTCAGAACGGCCTCGTTAGCGTAACCAGGGGTTAATAAGTCATGTCCGGTCGTCTGTCAGCGGGCGTCTGTTTTAGACCTTCAGCGGGCGTCTGTCTTCTAACTCAGAACGGCCTCGTTAGCGTAACCAGGGGTTAATAAGTCATGTCCGGTCGTCTGTCAGCGGGCGTCTGTTTTAGACCTTCAGCGGGCGTCTGTCTTCTAACTCAGAACGGCCTCGTTAGCGTAACCAGGGGTTAATTAGTCATGTCCGGTCGTCTGTCAGCGGGCGTCTGTCTTCTAACTCAGAACGGCCTCGTTAGCGTAACCAGGGGTTAATTAGTCATATCCGGTCGTCTGTCAGCGGGCGTCTGTTTTAGACCTTCAGCGGGCGTCTGTCTTCTAACTCAGAACGGCCTCGTTAGCGTAACCAGGGGTTAATTAGTCATGTCCGGTCGTCTGTCAGCGGGCGTCTGTTTTAGACCTTCAGCGGGCGTCTGTCTTCTAACTCAGAACGGCCTCGTTAGCGTAACCAGGGGTTAATTAGTCATATCCGCTCGTCTGTCAGCGGGCGTCTGTTTTAGACCTTCAGCGGGCGTCTGTCTTCTAACTCAGAACGGCCTCGTTAGCGTAACCAGGGGTTAATTAGTCATGTCCGGTCGTCTGTCAGCGGGCGTCTGTTTTAGACCTTCAGCGGGCGTCTGTCTTCTAACTCAGAACGGCCTCGTTAGCGTAACCAGGGGTTAATTAGTCATGTCCGGTCGTCTGTCGGCGGGCGTCTGTTTTAGACCTTCAGCGGGCGTCTGTCTTCTAACTCAGAACGGCCTCGTTAGCGTAACCAGGGGTTAATAAGTCATGTCCGGTCGTCTGTCAGCGGGCGTCTGTTTTAGACCTTCAGCGGGCGTCTGTCTTCTAACTCAGAACGGCCTCGTTAGCGTAACCAGGGGTTAATTAGTCATGTCCGGTCGTCTGTCAGCGGGCGTCTGTTTTAGACCTTCAGCGGGCGTCTGTCTTCTAACTCAGAACGGCCTCGTTAGCGTAACCAGGGGTTAATTAGTCATGTCCGGTCGTCTGTTTTAGACCTTCAGCGGGCGTCTGTCTTCTAACTCAGAACGGCCTCGTTAGCGTAACCAGGGGTTAATTAGTCATGTCCGGTCGTCTGTCAGCGGGCGTCTGTTTTAGACCTTCAGCGGGCGTCTGTCTTCTAACTCAGAACGGCCTCGTTAGCGTAACCAGGGGTTAATTAGTCATGTCCGGTCGTCTGTCGGCTGGCGTCTGTTTTAGACCTTCAGCGGGCGTCTGTCTTTTAACTCATAAGGGGGAACCCTTATGTGAAATTTTTTCTATCTCATAAGGGTGAACATTTTTCCAAAATTTTTTATCTCATAAAAATGAAACTTGAAAAAATTATAGATGTAAGGCAAGGGTCTGTATACAAAAAATTTCGCCTCAGGCGGGCATCTGTAGGATTTTCGGACCAACTAAAAAACCCCTGCTTTCAAGTCTCCCCTACACTGAAAACTTCGACGCACCAAATACAGTGAAATCAATGAATTTTCATCGAAGTGACTTCGCCTTTTGGACTATTCCGTTCAAGCGTTAAATAAGACCGGTCTACGGCATCTTCGTCCGCTCCGAGCAAGCTGGAAGATTGGAAAAAGGCTATATTGAAGGGAAAAGGGAGTAGATAAAAGGGAAACGAAAGTGAAACAGAACGCAAGCAAAACATCTTGATCATTTTAGACACGAACACGTATGCGCTCAAACGCTGATTGGCTTAGTATTCAACCTCTGATGTCAATAACAGGCTGTTTTTCCCCCGCAGAAAAATCGTTTGTATCAGGATGATTGTTCATGAGGGAACGGCAGGCCTCTGAGAGAGCCCGAGAGCGTGTGATGTGAAAGAGAGGATGCAGACGATCAGAGCATTTGTTTCACTAGCTTTCTCGAATAGCGCATAGATTTCACTCGCAGTACGGGTTCGAGAAACACACTGGTTGATACGTAATAACACCAGTTCCTCAAGTCCTCTTTCACCACCTGGCGGGCGCACATGGCTGCGTGAGTAGAACAATTATCCAGAAGCGTCTCGCTTTGATGATTCAAAGCTCAAGTACAATACTTTCATAGGTCACCAGTACTGTTCACAATTTTCAGAAACGAACGTTTTCCGAGCGATGGAGTCTAGAATAATGACTAAATCTTCCGTATCCGCTCTTAATTTGCTCACTCATCATTCCAGACTCCCTCGCTCGAAGAAAGGTCGTTCTCTTTAAATTTTCAACGGTATTACTAGTAACACCTTAGGTGAACTATTAGTACTTTCGAGCAGAAGTTAACTAATAAACAGACCAATTGTGTTGGATCATACATGTCCGCGCCAAAAATAATCAACCTTGTCTTTACTTTCGGGTTCGCTCCAACTTTTTCTCTCATTCCCTTTACTATATTCTGCCTTTCCTGAACTTTTTCCATATCCTTCGGCGCTTATAAGCAATCCTATGAACGGTTACATTTAAAGTCTGTACCGAAGCTCTAATGTTATAATCAGAGCACCATTTACCTCATAAAACTAACCAATGAATCTTAGAAACATAGCTCACCAAACGTGCTAAATTTCTCCCGGTCGCCAGCCTAATATCCGAGAAAGAATTTTTTTCCACTTCGATCTAGTCACTAAAAACTGGTTAACTCTCTTCGCGTTTGTGTGATGCTTAGAAAATGCCCCAAATGGCTAGGTTTAAACTTTGTATACATAATGACTGCCTTTTTGACATGTTCAAATAAACAATTGGGCAAAACCGGAAAAAATTACTTGTTGGGTCGCCCGGTCGCCCTGGTGAGCTATGCTTAGAAACACTTCTACGTAAAATTTATAAACAGGTTCAATTTCTGAACTCCCTGCTATCTGTCACCTTTAACGATCTCAAAGAGGAACCATAACAAAGGTTTTGTCGAGCGGTCCCAGGCCGGATTTGAACCTGCATCTCATTCCAACGGAGCCATCTCTCATGTGCCGGATGAAGGCTGACGCTCTTTTCGAATCATCTTCCCTTAATCAGACTATCAATAATGAACTATCCAATTGTGTACTTCCTCCATCAACCCAATCTCCTAAAAAATGACATCTCTTAATCTCTAATGAACTAAAATTTGACTCAACAGTGCGTGAATAATTTCCCCATTCTATAATTACAAATGATCTACTTTTCGGACTCTACTCACTGAACTTTCCGCCTAGACTCTTTCATTACCTCTCAAAATACACGACTCGTCCAGACGAGACGCTGATCTGCGTGCGAGTCTCATTGAATGTCATGACGAGAGTTCCTGGCGTCCCTTCGACCAGGGCTGAGACGAGGCGGCTGCGAGAAAGCGAAAAGACATGACGCTTCCGATCTTTGTACTCCGAGTAATAAACCTTTAAAAATCGCTTTATAGAAAAGTGCCGTGTTCGAGGGAGGCTGCTAGAACTTTTAAGCTTTTCTTCACAATTTAACAGGCCACTCTGAGCACCTTTGAGGCCAAGAGTTTAATAACCCTGTACGATCCTCAACCTGCGGTTATGATTTAGTTTCTAGTACGTCTTTTATCATGGAGATACTTTATAATGGAGTCAAATATGCCGGTTATGATATCTCTAGAGTGTTTGTACAAATTTTAGTCACAAATTTGAGTACTGTCCAAAAGCCTCTCTTGTACTCACTTAGGCAAGTTAGACAACGAGTGCAATTCTACGATGTCAAGAGAGATTCAAATATCATGAAAGAAGTCAAAGCCTTCGTCAAGATCCTAGAAGACTCTCCGCTCACCCAATACATAAGCCTACCTTCACACTTGACTTGACATTTTGAGAAAGCGTCCAAGAAAACCACATTTCCAAAAATCCCTCTCAAGTTCCCCATCATCCATGTCAGCGATAGCCATAACAAGCTTTCCTTTGATGATGAAGCTAATTCAATTCAATTCAATTTGAAACGGTTCCATGTAACTTTTGCCCGAATAAAATGCAAAGTTTTTTCTTTCAGAATATCATCTCATCAATCTGCTGAAAACATGACGGGCTTCCAGCAGAGTTAAAACTAATAATATTAAATCCTTACAAAGATTACTGGTATACGAGTGAAAACAAACTTCATCACCGTAGGGATCCTCGAGCCAATCAGACCGATAGCGATTCACTGGATGAGTTTCGAGTTCGCCCAACTTAAGAAAGAGTTGAGACGGAGCTCAGCTAACATGAGAATATCAATCACTTTTCCACGATTGAAGGGCCAATTTTCTAGTAGCATTTGGACACCCTGATGCAGTCACGTCCGAATTGTTTTAGGCTTCCCATTCTACACTCATCGTTCACTATCAAGAACCTCACAAGCAGATGGTATCGTTAAAATAATTGGCGCTTCATGTCCCATTATATCAAGAATACAGCGTTTGAATTTGATTTTGAGTAAACCGCAGTCAAACTTTTAGTGCCAAAATCTACTCCATAAACAATACTTCTACTAGAGAAAAAAGAGCAATGTTCAGGATTCTGAAAAGGAGGCTTCTGAGAGGACTCCAGTGTAGCTTTGAACTCACTGTAACGACACATTTGAGAGAGAATGTTAGAGCTCCTCTGAAAGTTTTTAGTTTAAGATTGAAACGACAGATTAGTCTGTTTACAGCGGTTTAGTGAAGCCTACAGAACAAGTCTCTTCTTTAGATATCGATTCGAGTCTTTTGTAAAAATGATCTTTGAGACTTGAAAACTCACGTTTTTCACGGCGAACTTCTGGCTGAAGATGTTGTGAAGGTAGAAAAGGCGCACAGCTCGAATTCCATTGCTATACGGTGTTGTTGTCAAAACATACAGTATACGCGCCGAGATGTCGAGAATTGTGTCAACCTCAAAACTAATTGTCACTCCAATGTGAGTTATTCAAGGATCTAAGCATCAAAAGTGGGGTTCACTCGACCTTTTCACTCTCATGAAGTCCATGCGTTTTTTCTGATCAAAACCAAACCAAAGGTGATTCTTTCTAATCGCTTTTGTTTTCGATCATCATTGAATCAAATTTGAATTGAGAATAAACGGTGATTTTTTCTGATCGTATTTCGTTTTTTTTATCGTATTCTTTTCGTACCACGAACTCACTTTTTTCTACCTGAGAGATGTTTCAGGCAACTTTGATGTTTTTCCTACACGTATCGCCGTTTTATTCGCGCGGATAAAAAGCGATAGTTTTCTCATCAATATCCAACGCCATGATGATCAAGTATTTTAATTCAAGCTCGATTCAGTGATGATCCCTGCCCTCTCAAAAATCGAGGTAATATAGCCTTTTAGCTTTATAGTTGACTTCGGAGAAGCTACCTTGATTTGGGACTAAATCACTATTTGTACTGTAATTTTAGAGTTATTACATTAGCGATGACAGATTTTCGGTAAAATCGAAACGCGTCGAGCACGTCTGTATATGTAGCGAACCAGAGTCTCGCCCTGGCTGGTTAGTAGCTCGGATTCGTGTGGATTACGCCGGAAGGGATGCTCCGCGCGGAATCGGGAGACATTCTCCGCGTGTGGGGGAAATTCCGCGTCGGCCCTCCGGATTAGAATCTGATATATACTTAAAAAGTTAGAGAATTTGAGTTCTTGGCAGTTTTCGCTCTCGACTAAAATGCCATTCGAAACACCGCAGCGGTCTTTGATGTGCAAGGGACTGTTTGCGCTGTAAGTTGAGTTTAAATAGTATCGCCTGAATGAAGGTGAATGGTTTGATTCCCTCGAACTTAGGTTCAACGAGTCAGAACTCAGAACTGCATACGTACATATGTCGAAACTTAGAAGAAACAATTTTTCAGACACATTTCACCATGGGTCTCCTGCAATGTGAAAAAAAATTGAAAAAAGGGTTCTCATTATTTCAGAGCTTCCTTGGCTTTCAAAGCGGCTTTTTTCATGTTCAGCATTTTCATGCGACCTATGGAGAGCTGTACAATTTAAGTCAATTCTAGATTTTTTCAACTTGGAGATAAAACGTTCGTTGACGACTTACGTTAGAAATTAATGTTATCACGTAGGAGCTAATAATTAATGTTATCACGTAGGGGCTAATAATTAATGTTATCACGTAGGGGCTAATAATTAATGTTATCACGTAGGGGCTAATAATGAGACCGGTTTCTTAGTGCTGAGCGAGTTGGGAAAGAAATGAAGAGAGGATACTAAATGGAGAGGATCGTAGATGAGAAACAAAATAGAACGGAAGGAGAAGAGGATATACATCATTTTAGGCACGAACATGTATGCGCCAACATAGCTAGTCCGGTTACTATTTAACCCCTGCTTATAATCAATACTAGCATAGCTCACCAGGATGTGTTGAATTTTTTTCTTATTTTGCGTAGCCGGGGCCGGTGTTTGACATTCAAAATTTTTTCAATTATAAACATTTTTTCAATATTAAATTCTGTTAAATTTTCTTTGCAACTAAAAAAGTTTCCTGGGTGATTGTCATATGTAAAATAAGTCTTAATTTTTCAATAGGTCGATCGCTAAAGTAGGTTGTAAAACTTTCCTTTTTAACTTTACGAACACGATTAAAGCTGAGTTATGGCTAAAGAACCGTTTTATTTATGTAGATGAATAAAGACTTTCACTTTCAACTTCAAAAAGTATGATACATTCATTTCGAGTGAGGGAAAGGGTCGGTACGTCGGTCGCCCAAGAAATTTTTTTTGCCAGTTTGCAGTTTACCTATGGTGATCGTGCGAGCAACCGAGAGAAATTTTACAAGTTTGGTGAGCTATGAATACTAGTATTATAGATCATATTGTTTTACGTCAGAAGCAAGTAACCGAAGAAGTTTGGTATATCTGGTAGATGAAGAGTATTCGAGGCGGGAACTCTCCGTCAGGTTCTCTCATTAAGTGGACCTTCACGTTTCCTGGGCACGTCATTGAGGGGGTGCTTCAATGTATATCAATTAAATTTCTCATTCAGTTAATGACCGAAACTTTTCGGTTAGTGATGATGAACAATAATATAAAATGAGATATCAGAATAATCATAGCATTCTATATCTCCCACTGCATATGAACACAATTTCGAGCTGATTTTTTGTTGTTGAAAATACAAATTCTGATTTTCAGAGCTGTAAAATACAGAACAGGTATCCACCAAACATAAATGAAATGTGTAGAACAAAACTACCAATTTAAAGGGTACGTTCGGAGGATTAAGAGTAGTGACAGAGTTTGCGATTGATTAAAAATGCCAATCTTGTTTGGCAAGTTCACAGATTCAGCGTGTAGTGCGGAGGAAAAAATTCTGGCTAAGAAAAAGTTTTAAAAAAAGACAAGTTGAAGTTCTGGATTGAGCTGAAACTCTGTGGACATCGCCTGTCAGGGACTGCTGCTTCAGTGAAGAGGGAACAGTCGGATTGCGTCAACAGAATGTACTGTAAAGACGAGGTTGACATGTTGATAGGAAACAAAAAGAGAACTCTTCAAACTGAGACTTCTGATTTGCGTAATCTGAGCCTATACAAGAGTTAGAGTGCTTTTTTTTTCACAGCAGTATTTAACACTCTCCGGTAAATCGCAAAGAACATAGTCAAAAAACAACTCGCAAAGCCGTCGCAAAGCTAAATGAAAGCATTTTTGCAAGTGTTCAAACCTGATTCGTGCCCAGAACTCGCTCGAGCTGCATGGAATAGACTGGCAACATAGAGGCAAAAGCGCAGAAAAAAATTCTCAGCCATTCCAAGGGTAACATGGTTCCGAAGGGCTAATTTTAAACGAACAATACGGAGCTTGAAAACCTCCAAAAAAAAACTTAAAACAGCCGCTCTTTTTTTATGTTGAAAATATCACCAGACACTCATCTACAAAAAAACACCAAAACTGAGAAGGTTTTTTTGTTGCAAACCACTATTTCTTGAGTATTATTTTTTAAAATTCAAGAATTGTTTGATTGAACAAATTTTACGACCTCAAATTCCTAACTCAGGAAAATCCTAGGTAAATTTTGAGGAAAAGGATGAAAAAGCGAAAAAAAAATAAAAAGATCTCTGCGTTCATAAGCTTCTTGTTTTATGTTTGCTTGTAGTAAGTAGCTCATTGCAGGCTTCTTCTTATCCTCGACACTTTGTACCCGTGACACTTCGTACTGCGACATTTCGTATCGCGACACTTCGTACCTACGACAATTTGTATGAGCAACAATTTGTACCCAACATTTTTCTTCTTGTTTTTCTCAGAATTGAATGATTATGCTGTTTTAGGTGAAAAAATATAACGTGTTTTCAAATGTTATTTTAGAGTTCAATAGTTGTTCTGTTTTAGAAGGCCAATTTGAATGAACTTGTTATTTGTTTTCTCAACAACAAAAAACCGTGTCGAAGGTTTTATCAATTCGATCAGATGATTCAAAATGAGGAAACAGGAAACAGTGAACAACTACCTAATTCGAGAAATCATGCCTACATAATTAGAAAAAAACTTGTACCTAATTTCGTGAAACACCCTATTAATAAAAACAAACACCCGTCTACGCAATTCAAAGAGACGTTCACCAAACTAAATTCTATGGTTTCTATGGCTGGTATGTTAACTGTTTTTAAGTCTACGCATTTCAAAGAGACGTTCACCAAACTAAATTCTATGGTTTCTATGGCTGGTATGTTAACTGTTTTTAAGTCCAAGGAACTGCAATCGCGCAAAAGTTATGCAAACGAAAGATGAAGCGTTCGTCTCGCCCGACTATTATATCTAATTAGAAAACAAGGCGAAATTTTCTTTCCCATAATGTCTGCACGACTTCAAACATGAGAATCTGTTTTGCCAGAACACGTCTGGTCTTCATTTGAAATTTTAAAGAGAGGTTATTTATTTATTTTATCGACATTTTACAATGCAAGGTTATACAGGGTGTACAGAAAGTCCAGGTGAACAGTATTTTTTCCGATAAAAACTTAACGGATTGAGCAAATCAAGCAAAATTTTCATCAAAGTTTATTCAAATAGTTTGGGTTATAACTGTGTTTTCGAATTTCGAAGATCCCTCCTTTCTCCTTGAAACAGGCGCGGAGTCGCTTGTGGAAGGCACCCACCGTGGTAGACAGGTAAGCGACGTCAAGATCATCCCACGCCTTCTGTAGGGCGCGCTTCAAACTTTCCAAATTCTTGTGTGGGGAAGCACAGGCCTTGCTCTCAAGGACCGACCACACAGAGAAGTCCAGAGGATTCAAATCAGGTGAGTAAGGAGGCCATTCGGCGGATGTGATCATGGAGGGGAAATTGGTCTTGCACAACTTTAGCCTTGTGGGCGGGCGCAGAGTCCTGCTGGAACGTCCATTTGCGTCCCGCGAATTGAGCCTGGCTCCAGGAAAGTACTTCCTTTATGAGAATGTCGTTCAGGTAGTTATTGGCATTCAATTTGACTCCCTGCTCGACGAAAACGAGTGGAGTCTTGCCAGTCGCGCAAATCCCGGCCCAGACCATTACAGAAGCGGGATTGCCCTTTCTCTCTGTGTGTGGTCGGTCCTTGAGAGCAAGGCCTGTGCTTCCCCTTACAAGAAATTGGAAAGTTTGAAGCGCGCCCTACGGAAGGCGTGGGATGATCTTGACGTCGCTTACCTGTCCACCACGGTGGGTGTCTTCCACAAGCGACTCCGCGCCTGTGTCAAGGAGAAAAAAAGGGCTGTTCGAAATTCGAAAACGCAGTTATATCCCAAACTATTTGAATAAACTTTGATGAAAATTTTGTTTGATTTTCTCAATCCGTTAAGCTTTTATCGGAAAAAATACTGTCCACCAGGACTTTCTGTACACACTGTATAACCAAATGGTGAGACACATTGTAAATGATAAATACATGAGTTTGGCGACAGGTAAGGCAAATTTCTAAAAGCTACTGATTCTCCAGTTCACTTAGTACATTCTCGTTATGGAGACGAGTTATGAACTGCTCTACTGTTCCTGAATTCAATATTTCATTCGAGATTCCGTAAAACATTCTTGAAACCCGTAAACCGAAACAAGTGAATCTAGAAATGGAAGAAGTATATTCAATTGCAATACCATTTATATTTGTACGAGTGGGGGAGGTGCGCTTGAAAATGCGTGATTTTTCAATTATAGACTTATCATTGAAGATCTTCAAACCCATTTTAAGGTCTGCAATCACCCTTCTTTCAGCTAAAGTACTCAGAACAACTAGATTCAGACGATCTCTATAACATGGAAGGGTAATCCGGCTGTAAAAAACATCGATAAAAGAGACTTCCAGAAAAAGATCTTAAACCTTCTCTAGGAGATCAGAATCCTTCCGGTATTTTTGATTCCATAGACAAGAGGCAAATTCTAGATGAGGTAGAACATATGTATTGAAACACTTAACAAGTACTCGGGAGTCATTGATATTTATAGAGCGGAGCATAGCGTACATCGCTTTAGTAGCCTTCATAGTTCGTTCAAGAATTGCTTCATGTCTGCGAAGAGATGGGACTCGTTGGACTCCAAGGTCTCTGAGGAATTCCATCCGCACCGACGCTATCAGTAGGTTTGAGCTTGAAGAGAACTCTGTAAACATTGCATAGCAAGAACAAATGATCATCTGGTTGAGAAGGAATAGAATCACCGTATATGGGAGGAGGAAAGCCATCGTCTTTGGTGAAAGAAGAGGCAAACTCGGAAGCTAATAAATTACATTTCGAGAGAGAGAGTCAACAAAAGTACAATCAGTAGCAGTTTTTAAACAATGTGGGGGAGCTGATCTAGGTTTAGTGAGGGAAGCAAATAATAATTCTCTTTTATCGATGTGAAAAAAATATCGATAAAAGAGAATTCCAGAAAAAGATCTTAAACCTTCTCTAGGAGATCAGAATCCTTCCGGTATTTTTGATTCCATAGACAAGAGGCAAATTCTAGATGAGGTAGAACATATGTATTGAAACACTTAACAAGTACTCGGGAGTCATTGATATTTATAGAGCGGAGCATAGCGTACATCGCTTTAGTAGCCTTCATAGTTCGTTCAAGAATTGCTCCATGTCTGCGAAGAGATGGGACTCGTTGGACTCCAAGGTCTCTGAGGAATTCCATCCGCACCGACGCTATCAGTAGGTTTGAGCTTGAAGAGAACTCTGTAAACATTGCATAGCAAGAACAAATGATCATCTGGTTGAGAAGGAATAGAATCACCCTATATGGGAGGAGGAAAGCCATCGTCTTTGGTGAAAGAAGAGGCAAACTCGGAAGCTAATAAATTACATTTCGAGAGAGAGAGAGTCAACAAAAGTACAATCAGTAGCAGTTTTTAAACAATGTGGGGGAGCTGATCTAGGTTTAGTGAGGGAAGCAAATAATACGATACAGGTCAGCTGCTCTCTTCAACTTTTTCGTTGAATGTATCGCGATTCACATCTTTATTTGGTACCAGATCTCCGTTGGCCGCTCATCAGTCGGAAACACCGTGAACAAAGTGTGCAGTAGATGAAGGATCACAAAGACTCAAAGACACAGAGAATCACAAAGACTTGGATGAAGGAGGAGCCCACCTTTCTCCCTACCTCCGACATTGGCGGTCCTAGCTGACCGCCTCTCAAACCGTGTGCAATGGACAATACAACGCCAAATGAAGCAGTCCAATACCTCCCTTTGCCCTCACCTCACCCCTGCCACGATAAAGAAATGAAAGACTGGACTCAAGAGACTTTTTTTTCTTCTTATGAACAAGAGTTAAACATCAGTAGAAAATAGCAGAAACACCAAAAAATTATGTATTTTTACTGCATTCCCAATTTCGACGCGACTCTTCCTCCATTGCAGTGTGGAGTCACGAATTTTTCATGTCTTTCATTTATGCTTTTCAGCATACTTTACCAAACCCATCCTTTTTGTAAAGTGGCCAATATTCTTTTTACGACCTTCCGATACATGTAAAAACATTCCTATGATTCGATGTCATTGTGACATATCTTCTTACTTCCATTTGAAAACCAGAAGTTGCTATCTCTATAAACAAACGTGATAATGAAAAATTAATACAAACAAAAGAAACAATATAAACAATTAACAATAAAAACAAACAACGATAAAAAACAACATAAAAAAACAACAAACGGAACAAAAAACATATGGTTACAAAGTGTCGCGGGTACAGAATTTCATGTAGAAAGTGCCGCATGTACAAAGTGTCGTGTACAAAGTGTCGCAGCAAAAGTGTGTCGTGTTACAAAGTGTCGCGAGTACAAAGTGTCGGGTACAAAGTTTCGCGGGTAAAAAGTGTCGAGTACAACCTTTCGTTCATACAAAAAAGGCAATTTGAAAGAGATTCGGTGGAGCCATACAGTAATATACAGTGCTTCAGTGACATCGTGTTTTCCCTTAACTTAACAAATTTTTATCCAGATTTTTCACGCGGTGTTGAAAGGCCAATATTTCAATTCAATTCACTTTATTCGCCAAAGGTATGCTTGTTGTCGCATACAATTATAAGGTAGGCATTAAACAACAAAAACGAGAAAAGAAATTACAAGAATAAAAATTTTAAAAAAAAGGGGACACAACAGGCACTGACTAGGAAAGAAAAAAGGGGAAAAATACAATCTAGTGGGTGTCAAAGAGAATCAAAGTATCCTAGAGTAGATATCTTCTTCTTCTTCTACACATATCTTCTTCGATATCTCCTTCTTCTTCTACATCTCAGGATGGAGAGCTTTTTGATTTTTTAACTTCTTTTCTTGCCACTTCGAATCCAGCTTTACTCTTGGGAGACTTCAACATACATTTAGACTGGCTTAACCCGGTCTCCAGCTGTGGACAAACATCACTGCTTTTAGACTTTGTCGAGTCTATGGGTTTTGTACAACATGTTTCTGAACCAACTAGAGGTCTCAAATTTCTTGATTTGGTTATATCTTCCCCGGAACTAGTAAGTGAATGTAAAGTTAATATCCCTTTCAAGAATTCAGACCACAATTCCATCTCTTTCAAATTAGAAAATCCGTTAGAACCCCTTATGTATGAACAGTCATATGATTTCAGTAAAGCTAATTTCAACTTCATCGGTAATTGCCTCTATCTTACTGATTGGGATAGATTATTTAACGGTTTTTCTGACATGGATGACCTTTATAATCGGTTTGTGAATCATGTGTCCTCTCTTTTCCCTAAGTTTGTTCCTCTCAGAAAGTCAAGGGTAGCATTTGAGAAGTACCCTCCACATATCAAGAGTCTCTATGCTCACAAATTAGCTCTCTTCCAAAAGATTGGTTTAAGACCAGTCCAAGACCTCTATTCCAGAGTATGTGTTAAGCTTGATAGAGAAATCAAAAAGTATTTACGGAATAAAGAAAATGCACTTCTTAGTAATAATCATTCGCAGAAATTCTACAACTACATTGGAACGCGGTTAAAATCCAACAAAAATACTTCCGGAATCACTGGTTCATTGGTCGATGCTAGTTCAAGAGTTCTTCGATCTGAAAAGGATAAAGCTGAAGCGCTGGCTGTGTATTTTTCTTCTGTATACATCACCGATAATGGAGTTCTCCCTAGATATGAGGGATTTATTGATAAATCTATGCCTTTCTCATTGATCTTTCCGGGAGAGGTTAGTTACTTTCTGAAAAAGTTGAAGTCAAGTTGTACTCTACCCGCCGATGGAATTCCCTCCATAATCTACAAAAAATGTGCTTTTGACATGGCTGAACCTCTTGCTATCATCTTTAATCAGTCCATTCTTACTGGTTCCATTCCGAATCTTTGGAAACGGACATACGTGATTCCTATCCCTAAGGTTATAGCTCCTAAGAATGTCTGTGAATTTCGACCGATTTCTTTATCTCCTAGTTCATGTAAAGTTCTAGAAAGGATTATGAAAAGAAAACTCGAACATTGGTTTCAGATACATAAAGTTATACCAGAGGAACAACATGGATTTGTACGTGGAAAATCAGTAACTACCCAACTTCTTGAGTGTACACAAAAGTGGCGTAAATCTCTTGATCTAAATCGATCTACGGATATTGTTTATATTGATCTAGCCAAAGCGTTCGATGTTGTGTCACATAGCAAACTCCTATTTAAACTCGAGAAATTCGGTATTAGAGGAAACCTCCTTGATTGGTTTGAATCATTCTTAACTGAACGTACTTTCTTAGTTAAAGTAGGTAATTCTTCATCTTCCATTAAATATGCTTCTAGTGGCGTTCCCCAGGGTAGTGTTTTAGGCCCGCTTCTTTTCTTGGTATACATATCAGATATTGCCAATGTTTTCTCACGACTCCCACTTGTCGAATATCGATTGTTTGCAGATGACATAAAGGCTTACACAAGTTATGACTCTCGAGTCCTCTCTACTGCACAGGCACAGTTTGCAACAGCATTGAGCAGATTCGCGGATTACTGTGATGCATGGCAACTGAATATTGCGGAAGAGAAATCTAGCGTTCTCTATATGGGGAAATCAAACCCTAGGTTTTCCTATATGCTCAATGGTGTACCTATCAAAAGTGGCGAGTGCATTAGAGATCTAGGAATCCTTATCGATGACAATCTTACATTCAAGTTACATATTGAGTTGACAATCAAAAAGGCGCTAGGTACCACTTTCAATATATTCAGATCTCTCTCATGTAATAAACATGATGTATATTTACGTTGCTTTAAAAGCTATGTTTTGCCAATACTTGAGTTCGCCAGTCCTGTGTGGTCACCGTACCTTAAGAGAGATATACGTGGTCTCGAAAGAGTTCAACACATTTTCACTAAGCTTGTTGTTCATCGCTGTAATGTTAGTTCAAGTTTTTCTAGATTAGTTCCATCCTATTCGAGCCGACTAACTCTGTTTAATCTGAATTCATTATATACACGTAGAACAGTTATTGATATTATCCTTGCTCTTAAGATCGTTCGTGGTGATATCTCGTTGCCAATTAGTTCCTTCTATATATTCAAACCAACAAATGGGAGAGTTTCCTCTTTCCGCCTCGCCACATCTTCCTATAATAGATTGAACCTTAAATATTCATTTGCATATAGAACCACATTCTATCTGAACAAGCTCGGTGATTTCTGTTTGTGTAGCTATAGTGCTTTGAAAGCAAAGCTTTTATGTCTTCCGAATCTATTAGGTTTTCTAGAAATTGATATAAATGATCTCTGATTTAAAGAAATAGTCCGCCTCTTCTCCTACCCTTCCTCAGATCCAGATCAGCGCACCAGACTCAGTTGCCTACCGGTACGCTTCCCGGTACATCCTCAGTCCTCTTCCTGAGAGCCAGTCCCTCCCTGGCGTGAGATGCACTGCCTGGTTGCTGCTGGTTTGCCTTCTGGGGAGGGTTTGCCTTCCCCCCCTTCCCCCCATCTTAGCATTTTTTCCCTCTAAACTTTACTGTTGCTTTTTATAAATAATATTATTCACGCATTTTTTTTTCTCTCCGACATTGATGTAACATCTTCTTGATGTATGAATAAAAAATAAAAAAAATATCCAGGTAAAGTCATGAACGGGACTAAAGAACAATTCTTAACATTATTAATGAATTCTTCGATCGTAACGACGTCGGGGAATCGATCGCAGAGTTTGTTCCAGAGGGTAATGGCTCGAGTAAAAAAGAAGTTGCCGTTGCGATAATTTCTTTCTTGCAGCAATCGAAGAGGACTTGTTCTAGATGACGTTCTCAGATCACTGTTCGCCCTGTATTTCACATGAGATCTGCAGACCTGGCACTCTAAAGTTCCATAAAGTAGCCTGAACAGAAATAATAGATCGTATTTAGCGCGCCTTGTTATTAAAGGCTCGATAGCAAACTTATTCAATCTGTCAGGGTAATTGCTAGAAGGTATTAAGCATCGCCTCAGTACCTTTTTCGAAAAAATTCTTTGAGGGTATTCTAGTCTTCTAGCTAGCTCGCTACACGATTTTGGTGAGAATACTACAGTGGCGTATTCTAAAAGGGGTCGGATGTAAGACAGATAGACGCGTTTGTAGCCTTCAAAATCGAGGAATCTAAAGACTTTAAAAATCTGAGAAATCTTGCTCAAAGCTCTAGCTCTTATCATCTCTATATGCCGGTCAAATTTCAGGGTTGAATCGATTAACACACCAAGATCTCTTATTACACTTTTGGAACTAAGAACCTCATCACCGATAAAGTAAAGAGAGTTCACATTGTTTCGGCCAAGGTGTAGTACGTTAATTTTATGCTTGGCAAGTGGAAGAGACCATTCTATAGACCAGTTATGTATATTGACTACACATTGCTGGAGAGATTGAGCATTCGAACTATATACTTTGAGGTCATCTGCATAAAGAGAGAATTTGACATCAGGAGGGATGCAAATTTCGATGTCATTAATAAAAAACAGAAATAGAAGAGGTCCGATGACTGTACCTTGCGGAACGCCGCTTAGCACGGAATGAATCGGAGTATTCCCCGTCTACGCGCACTTTATAGGTCCGATTCGTCAGGAAGTTTGCTATCCATCTCACAATGTCTATCGGAAAATTGAGTCTTTCCAGTTTGGTTATTAGTTTACCATGAGGGACCTTATCAAAAGCACGCGAAAAATCGAAGTAAACTACGTCGACATCCTTTTTGTTTCTCAAGTCGACTTCCCACTCACAAATGGTTTTAAGTAGTTGGAGCTCGCAGCTACGTCTAGAGATAAATCCATACTGAGACTTACAGAGAATGTTGCGAAAACCATTCTTTAGATGGCTAAATAAGATTCCTTCGAAGATGCGGCAGAACACAGAGGTTATAGTTATAGGTCGATAATTATCGGCTTGAGATTTGTCGCCCGATCTTTTGTAAACAGGAACCACTTCACCGCGTTTCCATTCGATAGGAATTTCGCTAGTAAGTAGAGAATAGGAGAAGAGCATAGAAAGAGGTAGCGCAAGAGATAAGGCGCAATTTTTGACTAAGAAATGATTGATATTATCAGAATAGACGGAAAATTTGTTAGGAAGCTTCTGTAGAACATTGAACAGAAATTGAGGAGAGAAATCGACATCTGAGACTAACGAAGATGGGGTGCTAGGCATAGAGCATACGATGGGATCCCAGCTAGAGTAATTCATAGCAAACTCTTCGGCAAAGACTGTAGCTTTCTCTTTAGAATCGAAAATGAACTGACAGTCTTTTTTGATCACGGGAATGTCGGAATGAGGCTTCAAAATAGTAGTCCTAATCCAATGGTGTATTCCATTAGGTACTTGCAATGCTTCAAGTTCTTGACTTCTCAAATAATCTGATTTCTCCTTCAATATGGACTTCTTCACTTCTTTGTACTCTGAACGAAAATTAGAATTCGATTGTCTTGAGCGCCAGAGAAGTTTCTTTTGTTTTAGAAGTTTCGCCATGGCCTTGGAAGGACGGTAATTGGTCCTAGAGCGACAAGGTTTGATGGGACAGAAGAGATATATGGCGTCATGAATCGTTGACAGAAGAAAACTGTACTTGTTCTGTATATCAGAAAATGAATCAAAGCAATTCCGCCAGGGAATGTTTGCTAGGAAGATGTTCATGGACTCATAGTTACCATTTCGAAAATCTATGTAGACATCTGAATCCCGATTACCACAAGACCTTCTATCAGCTGGAGCACTTAGTAATGAGTTTATTCTGAATGATATAGTAACGTGATCAGAATTCAACAATGGTGGATGTTCTGATACATCAGTGATGGAAGAAGTTCTGTCAGTCAGTATTACATCGAGAAGAGAAGCATCGTGATTACCGTCATGTCTAGTGGGAAAAAAGACCATCTGGTTGAGTAGATACGTAGAAACAAAATTAGACAGCAGTTTTCCGAGTGGGGCCCTAGACAAATAAATATGATCCCAGTCAATGTCGGGCGCATTTAAGTCACCAAGGACAATATTGTGACTGGGCAGTAAATGACAACTGATGATTGAGATCAGTGACTCGAAAGCGGAAAGAGATAGAGAAGGAGGCCGATACACAAGAAAGCATCTAACCATTCTAGACTTCCCATTGTATATATCAAAAGCTAATAGTTCGATGCCGTCATCTATAAAAATATCGAGTTCTACACGGGAGATTCTCAATGAGTTTCGATAGATGACTAATAACCCGCCACCACGCTGATTACTTCTTCTGTCGAGACGAATAATCGAATACTTGGAGTTTTGAAAAAAAGAATCAGGCGTGTTGTCATTTAGCCAGCTTTCTGTTAAAAAGCATACATCTACATTTTCCAGTTCAATCAAATCAAAAACTTCCGCGATTTTCGCTAAGCTGTTATTGTTATATATATCATCAATTTAATATTTTCCTTTTAATTCTATGTGTTTTATGAAGTTCTATCTTCTGCGCATCAGTAACTTGTAAAGACTCTGTTTTGCACATAAACTTTTTAGTAAACTCTTTAGACACGTTTTAAGATGTGTAAATACGCCAAATACTACGAGATCCTGAGAAAAAACTTGAAGTGTGTCGCCTTTGCAAGAAACAATAAAGTATGCAATGCGTTGATTAACAACTCGTCTTCGCTATCATCTACTGAACAGTCATTTCGGAGCTATAAAGAAACTGCAAAAGAGGAGAAGGAAAATCGGATGCACGAAAAAGGTATTTTTCGAAGCAATTGTTTGAAAAATAATGACTAGGATTTTCGAAAGAAAAACATATATGTTATCATTCTTTCTCTTTCCCTGCCCTCGAGATGGTCGCATCTGCTCCCCCTTTTTTCACTTCCCCATAAAACCATCGTTACCCTCCCCTCCACATCATGACTTCACTTCACTCTACTTCACGCGGTGCAGCACGACAGTCTCCGGACTGCAAAGGACATCACCTCACTTCTCCGGATGCAGCCCGCTCCGAAGAACAGCTCCACGTGGAGCTACCCATCGTCTCCTCGCTCAATTTTTTCTACAATGAGACAGCCCGACCCGGCTAGTCTGTATCAACTCCTACTTCTTCAAGCCGGGGACATCGAAAGCAATCCAGGGCCAACCACCTCCTGGAACTGCACGACATGCGGAAAGAAGGCCAACACCAACTGCGTACAATGCTCATTCTGCTCAGAATGGGTACACACAAAGTCGTCTTGCAGTGGCCTTCACTCTGTCAAGAATTACGTCCAGTCAAGCTATCAATGCCCATCCTGCAACACTACAACCACTCCTTCTACATCCAGTGTCACCGCCTCCATCTCGGTCCCTCCCAGCAACGCTCATACTACAGGCAACAAGAGCCTAAACTCCTGCAATACAGCTACAACGGTCTAAGCGGTAAAACTTCGGAGATCCTTGACCTCGTCACACGCCTGAAGATCGACCTATTCCTGCTACAGGAAACCAAGCTAACCGATCGCTCCAAAACACCATCGTTCCCCCGATACACAATGATTAGAAGAGATCGCGGCACAAACACCGGAGGCGGCCTCATCACCGGCATCAGTCACTCGCTCAACTACAGTGTCATCCCCTCTCCAACGGACACTCATCTGGAATCACTCAGCATTCGCGTAACAGGGATCAACGGTACCTTCCTCGATGTCACTAACATCTACATACCACCAACCAGTTCCTGCAGCAATGGTTAAATCCCAGATCTTTCGTCTCTACTCCTCACTCGTTCCAACTCCATTATCCTTGGCGATCTCAACGCTCCCTCATCGCAAACGTAATCGAGGACTCTGAATACGCTACACTCAACCGAGACTCTCCTACCCGTGTTCCCTCCAGCGGTAGACCTCCGTCGCCCGACATCTCCATCTGCTCCCAAGATCTCTTATCCGAAGCCTGATGGAAAACCGTCACATCAGGAAGCTCAGATCACTTACCCATTGTCATCGAAATCGAAAGCAACAACTTCATCCGGACGCACATAAACGTGACCTTCGCGAACTACAACAAAGCAGACTGGTTCCGTTTCCAATCGCTAGTTGAGGAGAAGCTAGCCGAATCACCTCTCCTGAACCTTCCCGCCGCCCAAGCTGAGCCCTTCTTACGCAGCAGCCACACAATACCACACAAGGGAGAAACAGCGCTAACTTCGGAAATCCGCGACTGGATGTCCCAACATGACGCTTTGAGAGAATCCGACCCATTCTGCCCTGAGATATACAACCTCAAGCAAAACATTAGGAGAGCCACATACAAGAACAAACGAGAAGTCTGGAGACAATTCATGGAGCGCTTCGACCCTAAGAGAGACAGCAACAAGTTATGGAAGACTATCAAGATGCTAAACAACGAAGGGAGACCCCCACCCAACTGCGCCATCTGCTTCGATAAAGACCCAGTGACATCCGCCACAGAAGCCGCCAACCGTTTCAACAAAGCTTTCAGACCGCCCATTCTCGTACACAACCTCCAAGGACAACAGAAAGACGATGAAAAAAGTACGGCAACTTCTCCTCGACGACTTCACTGATTTCTCAGAAAAAGAGGTCACATCAGCCATCAGAGCAACGAAAAAATCAACAGCCCTTGGACAAGACGGCCTTGCTCCAATACTCCTACATAACTTAGGTCCCAGAGGAATCAACGCTCTCACTATCCTCATCAACGATTCACTACGCACTGGCCGGATCCCTATGATATGGAAGTCCTCGATCATCATCCCTCTCCTGAAGCCGGGGAAACAAGCCACCGACAGCTCAAGCTACCGCCTAATCTCTCTTCTCTCCCCCGTCGCAAAAGTGATTGAACGCCTACTCCTCAACACTATCCAGTCCCATATACCACCGGCGGAACACCAACACGGATTCACGGCGGGCCGCTCAACCACTTCGGCACTCCTGAAGCTCACAAAGAACATCGCAGACGGTTTCAATGAGAAAAGACCAGCGAAGCGCAGAGTCCTTATGGCGATCGACATGTCCAAAGCTTTCGACAGTATCGACATCTCCAAGCTAATCGACCTCTTCATGACCACAAGCGTGCCCAACTACATCAAGAAATGGCTCTCTTCCTATCTGAGAGGACGCACAGGACGCACACTCTTCCGCAACACCTTTTCGAGCTCCCGGCTGATCAGAAACGGAGTCTCACAAGGCAGCGCCCTCTCGCCCACACTGTTCAACCTCTTTCAACCATCTACGCGACCTTCCCTTCGATATCGCTCACACCAAAATAACTTACGCAGACGATATTACTATATGGGCCTCCGGCTCGAACATCAACACCGCCTCGGAGTATTTATTTATTTATTGAAACACATTTTCCAATGTAACAACACGAGGAAGACTCTGCTGACAAAACTAAAGATAAGAATTTAAAAAAAAAACAGAGAAAAAAACAAACAACGAGAACGAGAATGAACGACTATTATAAACTTAAATCGATGTTTAAGACCTCTGGAACATCCAGCAATGACAAATTTATCCGAAAACTTAGAATGGTTTGATTCCTGAGAAGACTGACCGGTAATTTCATAAAAAATCGAGATGTCCGATAAGCGAAAGAGTGAAAAAGTGAGTTTCTGTTTGTGTGCCCTATATGGAAAGCATAGAAGGAGGTGCGACCGTTACACTGTTTGAAAGTGTAAAATTTACAAACTGGAACGTCGGTGTAACCTTTGAGAATTTTGAAAGCCAAAAGAATATCAGCTTCTTGCATAGAGAGATGTCAGGTTAAATCTTATCAATCTACTTTCATAATTGCACCACTCCGTGAGTGCAACACAACGTAACTGTAGTAATTTTGTGAACACATGTTGAACATTCTCTAATTTTCTGATCAAGGTAATTTTGTGGGGAGACCAAACAACGGAAGCAAAGTCTAGCACCGGCAGAACATAGGTTTTAAAGCATATAATATATGGTGCTGCTATTTTTATCGATAGTGATCTGAATAAGGCATAGACAATTTTCAATGCTCGTCTTGTTACCTGTTCAATATGGAAAACAAATGAGAGCTCATTATCAACATAAACTCCTAGATCACGAATTGGCGATTCTGAGATGATAAATGCAGTTGGAGGTGAGTTCGTTACCAAATAAGGGAATTTTAGGTTCTTTTTACCCATATGGAGAGCATTACATTTGTGTATGGCAATTGAGAGCTGCCATTCATCACAGAATTCATTTATGAGTCTAGTCGCCTTAGTTAATTGAGCATGCGCGTGATCACAATTCTGGTTGTTATAAGACGCGTAAATTTTCAAATCATCTGCAAATAGTTGAGCTGTAACCATCGGCAACATGGAAAGTTTAAGTGAGAGTTCGGAGATATAGAGAGTGAATAAAAGGGGAGCAAGTACTGATCCCTGTGGGACACCGGAAGTCGTAAGAAAATCATGCGAATGCATGTTATTTACTCTGACCTTAGATGATCTCCCAGTAAGAAAGGATTCAAACCATTTCCAGAGTTCACCTCTTATACCTATGTTATCGAGAACAAATAGCAATTTTCTGTGCGAGACGGTCTCAAACGCTTTTGCGAAGTCGTAATATAAAACATTAACAGAATTTCCCTTATCTAGATTCCTGTGCCAAGAATTGGTGGACTCCAACAACTTTTTTATCACAGAACGATATCGCCGAAAACCATGCTGGTTTTCAGGAATTAGCGAGAATCTGCTGCACCAGCGGGTCAAGTGGCCACAAACAATTCTTTCAAAAACTTTGGATGGTGCTGGACAGATAGTTAGTTATTGGTCGGTAATGCTCGGGCATTTTAGGAGCGGGTATTTTATTTATGGGGATCACAATACCTTGTTTCCACAACTCCGGAAAGGTGCCCAGTGACAATGAAATGTTAAATAAGTACGACAGTGGTTCACATAATACCTGCGCACATTTGCGATAAATTATGGCGGGAACGTTATCATTTGGAACGAAACAGGAAGGCTTTAATTTTTTGAGATGAAAAAATACCTGTTGAGGCATAATCAAGCAGTTAGTTGTAGCGTGTTAAATTCTACGGGAAGATAGATTAGGTTGTACACCATTGTCACAAATGAAAACAGAGGAGAAGAAGTCAGCTAGGGCCTTTGCCTTAGATGTGTCGGAGACCAGGAAAGTTCCGGATTGAGCTATGCAACCAATCTTCGTAAACTTTTTAAACTTAGAATTTATGAACTTATACAGCTTTTTGTTCGAGCTCAGAAGTAATTTCTCTTTCGAAATATTAAACTTTGTTATTTCTTTGCTCAATCTTTTACAAATCCTCACATACTCATCGAAAACAGGTTTACAATGAAGTTTTTCGAATAGTTCGTTTTTGTGTTTGAGCATATGGCGGATATGAGACGGATAACTCTCGAACGGCAACTTACTTCTAACAATCGGAGTGTGAGCAATGATAAGAGGATGTATAGTAGCGAGAAAACGAGCACATAAATCGTCGATGTCAATAAAATCATCAAAGAGAGATGTCCAAGAAATTTTAGACAAATCTTTTATTAGTGACGAGAAATCGCATTTCGAATAGTTGAGACGCGGCTCCTGTAAATCATTCACAAAAAACAGGTCAATCGAGAATTAGACTATAGCGTGATCACAAGTAGCAGTGAGTGGGGCCGATGTTCTACAATTAAGTATCGTTTCGGGTCTTCCAATTACTACGTCAAGTACATTATCATTATGCGTCGGAGTATTAACGAATTGATAGAAAGAAAAATCGTGAACGAGATCAACTAGAGCTTTTTCTTGACCTGTAGCAGAAGTAGGGAATTCCCAATCAACCGATAAGTTAAGATCACCACACATAACAACGGTTTCTTTGACTGAAAACAGGTTCGATAGGACTTGGAATAGGAGTTCATTATGCTGTGTACTTGTGTTAGGTGGCCTATATACTAGAATCAAACGAATAGAAGTATTTGTTTCTGGTACATTGATTTCAATAGCGAGAATATCAGAAGTAAGTTTTTCTTTGATTTCTACAACAGAAGTGGGTAAGAAATCCCTGCACAAAATAGCAACTCCTCCACCACGTTTGCTAGTTCTATCAGCGCGAAAAATCTGGTAGGGTAAGCCCGCAATCAACTCAGAATCGCCAATCGAATTATTCAACCAAGATTCACAAATGAGAAAAAACATCGGGTTTAAATACAGATAAATAAGTGTGCAATGCAGGTAATTTGTTTCTAATTTCGATCGTTCCGAGAATTAATCAATACACATTTTAGGCTAGATATAAAAGAAAAATTCAAATTCAAAGAACTTGAAAAGCGACCTGGGTTTACTAGTTTGATGGGCTTACATTCCTCTTACTCGCTCCGATATCCTTTTTTTTCCATAGCTGGTCTCTGTATATCACCCAGCCTTCTTCCGGGTGACTTTTCTTCAGGTTGGCCAGCTCGGCGCGCATCTTCCGCCATTCCTCTCGCTCAGAAGTAGTCATGCTCTTCCTGATGAATATGCCGTTCCAGGCGGGAGTTGATCTCAGAGTTGAAGCGGCTTGCAGAGCCTTCAGCAAGTGACCACGAGTAGGGAGAAGGACTTTGAGAAGACGAGGACGATCACTAGGTTTTCCCATGCGGAAGATGGTTTGCGCGCGTACTTCGAGATTTAGTGCGGTCAGGACTGAAACGACTTTTTTTTCGTCATGTTCCATTCTCATAGATGGGTTTGGGTCCGAAGATTCAGGTAAGCCAACGATTACGATTGATCTGAGCCGATTGTGCTTTTCAATCTCTGATTCAGAGGGATGAAGAGCTTGAGAGTGGTCCGGGATGGGCTTCAGAGGGGAGCATTTGCAAGTTGAGTTAGCCGAAGACAATTGTTCAATAGTAGTTGATAAGTTGATTAAGAGCCGAGAAATCGAGTCCCAAAACCCTTTGGGAACGCCTGGTGGTGGGTCACTGTTGGCGAAGGAGAGCGTCTCAGTGACAATAGTAGAGATGCCTCGCGTGTTTGGACTCGAAGGGGAAGTATTAGGAGTTGGGTTTGCAGGAAGCAAACGTTTATGTGCTCTTGTGACTGGCATGGAGAGAGGAAATCGCTAGTTGACTGTTCAAGACGTGAAAAACACGCAGAGTGAAAAACACGCAGAGTGAAAAACACGCAGAGTCAGTATGGCAATACCTGGGATCGAAAGCTTCTTGAACAATCGCTCCCTCACCATCTCTCCGGCCAAAAGTAAACTCATGCTCCTAGCGCCTTTCAGCAAAGAATACAACACGGTCCTGGACGTATCCATCGGAGGAAACACCGTCCCAACAGTCAAGCTCGCAAAGATCCTCGGCGTAACTTTCGACACCATGTTCACGTTCAGCCACCACGCCAGAGACATCGCAGCCCGCATGTCACAGAGAAACAACGTCCTAAAGGCCCTCGCCGGTAGCACCTGGGGCAACCAGAAGGAATCCTTACGGACAACCTTCGAAGCCATCTCGCAAGCGATTTCCAGTTACGCCGCCTCCGCATGGTCCACTTTCTTATCCGCTTCAGCCCTCGGAAGGATCCAACGCGCCCAGAATGCCGGTCTCCGCGTAGTCACGGGCAATCATCAGATGGCAGACACCGATCACTTACACAGAGAGTCCAAGGTCATGCGCACAAAGTCACACCTTCACATGCTCTCCGCTCAATACTTCGCCAGGACAATGGATCCAGTTCACAACCATCACGGCCTCTTTGAAAGTCATGCTCCACCACGCACCATGAAAAACGATCTCATCATGAGCTGCAAGCACACGGTCGAGTCCGCAGCCTCAACAGCAACAGAACCTCTCAATGGGAAACTCGCCGCGAACGCCATACACACAATTATGGTCTCCAGCGAACTCCAATCAATGAAAGGCGTCGTCATTCTCGAAGGTAGACCCCGCCCGACATAAACGTGGGAGAAAATGACCTTCCCCGCAGCACAAGATGTACGCTCTCCCACCTTCGATCCTGATTCAGCAGATTCACAAACTCGTATCTACACCGTTTCGACGAGTCCATCCCAGACGTATGCCCAACATGCTCATCCACACCTCATGACGTCGCACACCTGTTCGATTGCACTGGCGACCCTAGGACACTCTCACTCTGCGACTTATGGGAGAAACCACGAGAAGTGACAAACTTCTTGAAGATGTCTATTTAAAATTGACGATTTATACACAACGAAAGACGAAGCGAAAAAAAAAACATATCACGTGGGCCTCGCTCTTCGATGACGGCTACAACCGGCAACAACAACAACAACATCTATCATTTCTTGAATGCATTTAATGCAGGCTGTCGTACGTTTGGAGGCGTCCCAAGGAGTCTTTGTTCGGTCGTTCCCCAAGGTGGTGAATCTTTCACCTTCTTCGTCTTCAGTCTCGAAAGATCAATCGGAGCAAACGAGATTGTTGAGCTCGATGAAGATGGTCCTTTTCGTGAGGTTGACGATCCATCAAGAATGGTCTCAATAACCGCGTGATGATTTATCGAGACTGCGAAGAACTTATCATTGCTACAATGCTCGATATCCGTTTCAAAGACACAATGTTCGATCCAAGAGCCATATTCTACTTCGCAAAACGGAAGAACTGGTAGTACTTTTACTTGCCACGTCAAAAGAAGAAGAAGAAGAAGAAGAAGAAGGAGAAGTGACTCCGGATGATTGTGCTAGTGATTCGTCAAACCACTTCCTAAACTATTCTCGTGATGAAGAATTGCAGCGGCCCCAACCTTTGCCGAGCCCCACTACGCTCGATGCAAAAGAGCGCGCTTCTTCCGAGGTCAAAGAATACTTGTTTATTAAGTCAAACTGCAGAGCTGACCCTTATGCTTTCTGGGCAGAGGAATCTACAGCTATTCGCTTCCCATTGCTGAAAATCCTTGCTAAGCAATATCTTAGCTCTCATGCCACTTCGTCCGAAAGCGAACGTCTCTTTTCGACTTCAGGTGCTATTGTCTCAGACTTGCGCACACGGCTTACTCGAGAAAATTTAGAATTTAGAGAAACTTCTCTATCTACATCACGCAAATGAAATACTTGGATTCCTGTCCCTGACCAAGAATTAGAATCGTTTTTCTTTTGTTGTTGTTTTTTTTAAAACTCCATAATGAATAACATTCGCATTTGATGAAAAATTTGTTATGAGAGAATTGACTATAAAATAAAAAATATTGAAGTGTGGCGAAATCTCACCAGTTATTTTTTACCGTTTTTTTTTACCGTTTATCGTTTTCGAGATGTTTCACCGTTTCTAGCAAAAACTAATTTTTATCGCGTCCATCCCTGGTTCTGATATTCCCACACTTGCCAGTGCTCCACAGAGTACGACAATGATATGCTTTTTTTCAAGCATATGTGTGGTCTTCCTATAGGGACTCTCGCGAATATAATCGCTTCCATGCCTCGTAGATGTACTGCTGTGATAGAAGCAAAGAATATGGCAATGAAGTATCGGCTATTTAATCTTAAAATTTATTATTCTTTTCGTTTTAGTCATTTATCGACTTTTTTAAAAATAATTTTTTATTTAACGAAGTGCGAGAATAGCACTTTCGAAGTTTTTGAAAAAAATTGTGAATATTGAAGTTTCTTGTTCGTTTTAACTTGCAAGATAAGATCTTTCAACGTTTTTAAAGAATCTCTGAAAAAATCAGCTCGAAGCTTATATTCTGACGGGAGATATGTTGAAAAACACAATCGTTCGTTTACTTATGAAAGGGTTTGTACTGGGTACGCAAAAAAAACGAACCTGTCGTGTAATTAAGGATACCACCCACATGCTACGAGGGGAAGCGGCACACGATTTAGCCGAGCCACAGAGAACCTCAACCAGATCATTACCGAATGTAAGTTACAGTATGCTTCAGTATAGATTTGACAGGATATAGTGAAAATTACAAAGAAAAAAGAAAAGATCTGTGAGCTGAGCCATTCAAAAATTTGAGTAAGGTGGTAATAAGAAAGTGAATTACAAAACAGAAAGAAAGTTATTCAAAGAACCTGCGCATTCGCAGTATAATTGTGAAAGGGGTGCAGACCGTCCAACATCCGTGATCTCCGTTGCCGCCGTTCGAAAACTTCCAAATCATTTTGGTCCGAGATTACAAGCGAGACCTGATCAAGAAATCTACTTCAGAAAGAAAGAGGGGGAGAAAGATTGGAAAAAAGGAGAGAGCCTATGTATGTGAAGCAAGAAGACCAAATAAGGATAAAAATGGAAATGGACCGACTTGACAATCCGAGTTGGAGATGTTTCCCGTGGTTCCCATTAGAGTCAGCCGAAGCGAAGCGTCTCTCCACGTGACAAGCAAGACTAATCTTTTTATAAATTGTATTTATAACAAACTCTTGCTTAAACTTGAGACTCAGTGAATGTGTTTTCGTGCAAAAAACTACTGAGTTCCAAATCATCGCTAGGAAGACTACCGCATTTTCCGAGCAATCAGCCTCTGTTTCAATGTTAAACAGCATTTACTCCAAGCTCTGAAAACTTCGAAGAACGAAATGAACAATATTTTTGTATGTCCGTGAGAAAAAAAAGCGAAGAGGTTTTTTTTAGCGAGATTTTTAAAGTCATATTCTCAGAGGAAATTACATGATGACTTCGAAGAAGGAGCCTTTTCTCAGTGAAACAATGAAGTCTAGAGGAGGTTCACGCGGTTGAAGCTTCCCCCCTAGGTTGAATTAAGGTTGAAGCTTCCCCCCTAGGTTGAATTAAGGTTGAAGCTTCCCCCCTAGGTTGAATTAAGGTTGAAGCTTCCCCCCTAGGTTGAATTAAGGTTGAAGCTTCCCCCCTAGGTTGAATTAAAATATTGTTTTGTTTGCGTTTCGTTAAACGAATTATTCAATTTACTCTTTTTCTTCTGGCTTGTTTTAGAATGTTTTTTTTTATACTCAGCATTCAGATGTTCAGTTGTGAAGAAGGGGACACCGAATATACAGAACATCTTTTGTCAAAGTTCACTCCAGTGCTTACGTAAATTCTAAGAATCATACAAGTTTTATTTTCAAAACGGCTGCTTATTCAAACATCTATGTAGATATCTACTTCAATTTTACGCTCTCTGAGTAATAAGTTCACGAAGAATTGCTCTGGACCCAAGTACGATCATATAAAACAGTTCACCTTCTCAAATTGTATATTTTTATCTCGTCTTTCAAAGTATAATAGTCATCAAAAATTCTATTTTTCCTGTGAATTTTCCTGCTTGTCTCTGTAGTCGTTGCTCACTTATAATAAAGTCGAAAGCTTCTTGAGAAATTTTGTTTTAAGATTGTCGAAAGATTTTTTTCTCATGCTCAATTTCTCTAAACATGAAAGAGAAACAATGGTTATTCTAAATTATCATAAAATCATGCGATAACTAACATGAGGTTATAGGGAAAGAAGAGATTGTTATGAGACCACACCCAAACTCCCCTCTGCGAATTTTGGTCGTGGACTATTTTCCCGATGCCAACGGATCTTGCGTCAGGTTTTTAGAAGAGAAGTTTAAATAATTAAAGCCTAAAGTAAAATGTTAAAAAAGACCTTTGGAAATGATAATTCATCAGTTTCAGAAGGTTTTGGTTCCTGGAATTGTTTAAAAAAGGCAATAACTTAAAAATGAAGGATTTGGTTATAAAACATTATAAATTTTGAATTATTTAAGAAACGGATAACAAGTACATACATATCATTAACTCCAGTCTATTTACCAGTTAGGGGTTGCTTTTTCCTCCAGGTTTCCACGATTCGACCGGTCGGTGAGGTGTCCTTATCCAGGATATTGCTTAGAGGTTCTTATTATTTCGAGTATAAATTAGGAGTTTTTTCTAACTGAAAGGTTCGAAATTTTTTAGCTGGAGGGATAATATCTATGAAGAATATAAAGATAAGACTTGTTCAACAACATCGGGTTTAAAAAAAAGTTTTTCAATTTGTTTTGCTTCAAAGTATTTTAGAGGTTCCTATTAGGTGTTTTATCACTGAGTTACAGCGCTTTGAGTAAATGGTGTTTGTTGAAAGCAAAACAGGAATCAGATTTAGCAGATATAAAAGTTAGCAGATACCCCTAAACTTTAGATATATACCCCTAAACCCCCCTAAAGATTTAGCAGATACCCCTAAACTACCGAAAACACATAACTCTCGTCTGTGCATCAACTGACTCTATAAACAAAAAAATGTTAACACTTCTTACATATTCTTTCAGAAACATGCAGTAAATAACTTAAAAACTAGCTCACAAAAGAACTCGACTGATCATTCAGAAAAAAATAACCTACTCTACAGATTTTGTCGAATCTTCTCTTCAGTGGAAACATCACGGCTGAATGGGTAGTAGACGAAAGTCTGCGGGGTGATGGCCTAGACTTTGGAAATCTTCTGGTTTATCTCTTATTGCATTTCAAAGAATGATTGTTATTTGTACTTTCGCAAAATGTGTATTTGAAAAAGCCAAGTGCATAGGAAGTACCAAGTGTAATATTGAAATGTTTGTTATTATTTTTTAGTTAAATTTATTAGAAATTTTTTGTTGCTATTCTGCACAAGCCTTAGAATTCAACTTTTCACTTGGCAAAGTAATCTCTGCTAAGTGAGGGATGCGGCCTAGAGCGTTAAACGCTTAACAGGATGCGGCCGGGATGCGGCCTAGAGCGTTTAACGGGATCACTTTGCAGAGATTACTTTGCGAAGTGAAAAGTTGAATTCTAACGCTCCATTAGACTTCACCTTTTTTAAATTTCTAGTTTTAAACACTGAAAGTACAAAACATTTTACTCAATTTTGCAAATAACACTTTTTTCATAATTTAATCTACACATTCTTCTTGTTTTTGCAGCCAAATGGTTCCTTGACCGGTGTCTTATCTCTAATCAATAATAGTGCATACGATGTCGCCTGCGCACTTTATCAGAGAAGTGCGCTGCGAGAAAGGTTTTTCGAGTATTCTGCTCCTATCACACAGGTTTTTTCTACTTTTTTCAAACTCTAAAGAGAAAAAAAACAAGTTTTTTCTTTCCAAAATTCCGTTGAACTCTATTTAACCATCGTTAAGTTTTATTAGTATAACATTTTTCAAGAAAAACTGAGACTTTTTAAAGCCTTAATTTCATCAAAAGCTCGAATTGAACTGCTTTCGCAGACAAAGAAGATGATTCATTTGAAGAATAGTATCTTAAAGGTGAAACCTTTAGTGATTTTTCAAACTCTGAAGAGAAAAAAAACCTATACTTTTCTTTCCAAAAATTCCGTTGAACTCTATTTAACCATCGTTAAGATGTATTATTATAATATTTTTCAAGAAAAACTGAGACTTTTTAAACCCTTAATTTTAATCAAGAGCTCGAAATGAACTGCTTTCGCAGAGAAAGAAGATGATTCATTTGAAGAATAGTATCTTGAAGGTGAAACCCTTATTGATGGTTCGAGAGCTTCCGGTGACGCTGATTTCCCTTTTTTGGGGAATTCTCATTCCATTCCAGAAAAACGTCTGGTGGCTGTTCCTCGCTCTGCTATTAGCTCATATGGTTACTACTTGATATGGTTACTCTTTCATGAAATTATTCTTCCATAGGGTTACTCTTCCGTATAATTATTCTTTCTTTTGGTTATTGATTAATTTAGTGACTATTTTATATGGTAATTCTTCAAAATGATAACTATTTTAGATAAAATTTTCACTACATGCATGGTTGTATTCTCATGTGTAATACACATCCGTCCAGATTCCACTTCTTTTCGTCGGACCAGACCTTCTGCACCGAGGAATGTTTTTTTATCAATAGCCAAATAATGTCATGATTCTCACCTTACTCCAGTCACGTTTGTGCTCTCTGGTTGCGAATTCCAGGCGTCGAGTTTTATGATTCTCTGTCAATCGAGGTGCCGGCTTCATTTTAGAGTTGACAAAGTGTCCAGTTTCCGAAAGAATGCGACGAACCGTCCTCTTAGAAGCTGGAACACCTGCTTCGGCTGCGATCTGCTTCAGTGACTTGGCAGCATTTGACGCTTTCTTCGCGATTGCGCGTCGATCCCGAGTCGAAAACTTTTGTGGTCGCCCACCCTTCTTCTGTGCAGTCGTCTTCAGTCGACCAGAGAGGTAATTATTCACACAATTAGGGCTCCGACCCAACTGGCGTGCAATCTCACGATTGCTCTTCTTATTCGCCAATAACACGTCTACTATTTTCCCCTTTTCGACTTGAGAAAGTTGCGTTGCACTCGGCATTTATCTGCAAAAACAAAACTTTTTTTGAAAATATAAAAAAATTTTTAAAAAACATCTGAAATGAGCTTTTTAAAAAGTGAGCTCATAGTTATGCCATAGTCGATTTTACGGTTTTTGGCGGGAAATGCTCCATTCAAACTATATTACGGTTGTCAAGTGGGTCATATTATTTATTTGCGTGGTCAACTCCATGGCTGTTTTTTTTTTTTTGTTGCGCCTTCTAAAACATCGGAAAATGTTCAATTTGGTGGTGAGCTCAAAGTTATGCCACGCACTGTATTAGGTTCTCCCATAAAATATTAGGTTCTCCCATGTGTAATATTAGGTTGTAATATTAGGTTCTCCCATAAGTGTTGGCAATTTCGTTTTCTTTCTGTTCCAACTTTTCAAAGAATTTTCTAAGGATTAATTACTCAGTAGAATTATGTATATTGTTCTAAAAAGTTCTACAAAAATGATATGAGTGCGCTTGCTCGCGTTGGATTCATTCTATGTATAAATCAATCTCGAAGTTGAGTCATCGTCTACTTTGAATTCGCTCAAAAACGCAGCAAAGCTGAGACGAACGAAAGTATGCGCGAGATGTTTGATGAGAATTTGGTCTACGATTTGTATCAGAGCTTCCGTTCTGCGGATATGAGCCTCGAAGAAAAAACTCTCTTGATGACGCCCACAGGAATTCGACGCAAAAGCATCGTTCGCAGTCATGCAGAACAAGCCTGGTGGAACTACTCTAGAATTTACAATGACCCTCGCTTGTTCCAAAGACACAGTCGATAGGCGCCTCCGCTCGCTGAATTACAGTGAACTTTTTCTCAAAGTGGGTTTCTCACAAAATGAGTCATTCGAAACGCCTAAAATCCGAACTATGCATGACAACGCCCGTTCACATCTCTCAAAAGCGAATAGCAACTTTGGGTTTTGGGCCCACCCAAAGTGCTCTTCTGACTTGAATTTCTCCGATTACCACCACTTCCGAGCTCTGCCGCGACATTAATCTCTAAACGATGAGATCATCGGCGCGGTGACCTCATACTATTCAAATTAGGCGAAAATTTTGAAAGATGATGTCACCTTGACTAACTTTTTTTTTGGAAATAAAAGGTCCTGCACGAAATTCCATTCTTAGAACTTACGCGCGTAATTCAATTTCAATCTAGTTAGTAGAGCAAAATTACAAACCAGTCAAGTTTCATTACATTTTTCTTACGGGCATACCCAGTGACAGAGTCAATGTCTGCGCTCTGCCCTTTTCTTATTACACGGACTCGATACTTCATGTTCAACCAAAAACGTTAAATGCTTTTTTAAAGTACGAAACAAAATAGATTGCGATTAGTTAGTATTTTGAGATTCATTTGGAGAGAAAGACGGCATTTGAAATCTCATATTCTCGTACTTTAAGATATTATTTCGCCTGCTCTCGCCAGATCATCTCGTACCTCACTGATCCAACATTTTTGGGCCCGTGAAATATTTCAGTTATAATAACACTGACTCGATGATCTCATTCATCGAGCAATGATGTCATCTTTACAGATACATCGCACGATCGCTTAACTTTTTTTGAGAGATTAATGTCGCGGCTGATTCATCACATGCGTGAAAAAGAATTCAGAACCCATAGATTTCCAAAACCAACATCCTTAACTTCTATGCCCCGCAGCCGACCCAGTTCTGGGAGAAAGTAATTCACAGTCTTATAACCAAGTGAGAATCAGTTGCTAATACAAACATACAAACGTTGACTAATACTAAATGAAGATAAATGAATCCAAAAATTTTTCCAAAAACGGTCAACACTCATGGGACAACCTAATAAAAAACTCTCTGTAAAGAAAATCCCACTATATAAAGGATATTGTCCCTCTGTAAATAATTTACAAGTTTTAAGAGCATAGGTTATTTTTCTTTTCGAGGTAGGAATTAGAAAACTTCCCACGAACGTGACGGATTTGGAATATATATGTTTGTGTGTAAATGTGCTCTTTATCGGTTTGCTCATTGTGAAGAAAAAAAAAACAATCCAGTTTTTGCAGGTGCTGTGGGCAGCTGTGGGAAGATTGGAAATTTACTTCGGGGTCAGAAAAACATACGCGCGTATCGGAGACGTGAGTGATTTTTGCTCTTTGCTCTTGCAGAGCAATCTGGGTTATAATGAGCATTCGCTTTAAAGAGTCCACTGACTTAGGCATTTCATAAGAGAGTTTCACAGTGCTTGCTTTCTCTTTCCTCCAGCTCACGCACCACATAATAAAATTTATTCAAAATATTGAAAGGAGCACAGCGCACGCAGAGAAAAAAAACTAGTACGTCAGCGAAATTCTTTCAAGTGATAGAAAATCGGTGTTAGTTAGCAAATTGCGCTGGTGAACCAAAAATGCTAGAGATGGAAAGCTGAAGATAAGTGAAGATAATGTATCAAGAGATAGTGTATGAAGAGCTGATGTTAGTAACAAAATGAGTCTTAATTTAGATGGCGTGGTGGGTACTGGACGAGATGCTAAATGGCAGAGTTCATGCATTCTCGTTTTATGCTGGTTCTTTTTTTCAAGCTCGTCCTATCCGAGTCTATTAAATTGAATTTCTTTATAGCACCACAAGTTTCGATTGTATATCATATTTTTGGTGCGAGCTCCAAAGAAGGACAGCAAACAAAGTTTCATTCTTCTCAAATGCAAATTAGTCGATTGAATTTCGGATCAAAAAGTTTTTAGCCGCATATCTGTGGGAAAACTATTGATTAATTTTTTTACGATACTTACTACTTTTAAACAAATTTTATTAGTTGTCTAGACTAAGTTCTGTGATATAATTCAAAATGATGATGTTGCCTTTCTAATGAGGAAAGGTCGTCTGAGTCGCCTTTGCTTCAATGTATTCCAAGCGTCCTTCTTCATGCAACTCTACTCCTGGCTGCTCCTAACAGCGCTTCTCGTCGACTATGATAGGTCACCTCTCAAATCGTCTGGTGACGTCATCGATTTCCTCTCAAGCGGTCGATATAAGCTCATTTGTGACCCAAGCTTGTGGTTTGTTTATTGATTGAATCAAGCTTGTGGTTTGTTTATTGATTGAATCAAGCTTGTGGTTTGTTTATTGATTGAATCAAGCTTGTGGTTTGTTTATTGATTGAATCATTTTCGGAGCTGATTTGATCGTTAGAGCTGATATAGCAACAACCTTTTTTGTACCTTGAAGAAAAGTACTTTTAGATATTAATTATTAACCAATTGCGTACTCTGCCGTGTGGCGTTAGCAAGTTAAATACGACAAAAGCAAACTTATTATCACGGTTTCCTAATCAAAAAAAGATTCAAATATTGAAATTCAAACTTTTATCACAGCTGGCGCAAAAATACCCCGAATTAGATGATGGTTTTAGAGGAAAAAAGCGAAATGGCATAATGAAAATAACTTTTTAAAAATCAGGTTCTGCCAAGAAGTCCTCTACTCGCTGGAGAAGTTCTTCATTGAATTACGCACGGCCCTCCGGCACAACCCTTTGGTGAATGAGTCATTGGGAACCTTTCAAGCTCCCAATGACTCTTAAACGTTGCCATGATGGCTAATCTTAACTACTTAATTTCTCTTCTTCTTCTTCTTAGCGTTTTCCCACGCTGGCCGAGGTCGGAGTAGGGTCCATTGCGTTGCTTCTAGCTCTCCAGAAACTTCTGTGCTTTGCATCTTCCGGAGGAATATTGCAAGGCGGAAGTCTTTGTTGAGCATATCCATGTACCTAGTCTTGTATTTGCTTCGAGGTCGTTTGCCCTTCACTTCCATGTCGAGAGCGTGTCTTAAGATGTCGGGCGTATATCTTCGCATCATATGTCCATACTATCGAATTCTCCCTTCTCGCATCTTGTCTTGTACAGGAGCCACACCGAGTCTTCCCCTGATAATCGTGTTCTCGGCGAGTGAGGCCGAGGGTCCAGCGTAGCATACTCATCTCATTCGTATGAAGAATGTTATCGGTCACCTGCGTGGTAGGCCAGTTCTTCGTCGAATATAGAAGCATGGGACGAATCGCTGTTTTGTACATCTTTCCGCGTTTCCCAACTGGGATATTCCTAACACAGAGGACAACTGTAGCATCTCTCCCTTTCATATAATCTGCATTTGCTCTTTGGCGTGGCGCCGCATTCGTTGACGTGTCCGAGGAGATGACCAAGGTACTTGAAATTGATGGTCTTTGGGAGCGGTTCATCGCTGATGTGAACAGTTCCAGTCATTTGCACTCTGATTTCCTGGAAATCGGTTTTCTTGATCGTTAGCCATGCTTACTGAGAGCGTCATTCCATTCTTGGGTGCGTTTCTCGATTTTGGCACGTTAAGGAGCAGTAAGTAGGATGCAATGGTTGTTGTAGCTGGAGTCAGTAGTTGGTGCGTGACGGTATCCATGACCAGGATGGGAAGGAGAGGCGACAAAGCGCTTCCTTGATAAACTCCCACCTTCACTGCGATGTCAACCGCAGTTCTGACAAAAGTTTTTGCCATTGTCCATCGAATGTACTCTTCAGGAACAAGATGATCGCGTAGTGCAGCGATAATGAGATTGTGAGGTACCCTGTCGAACGCTTTTTCCAGATAGAGGTAGGTCAGGTGAAGGGGCGATCTTTTCTTTTCTCTGCGTGCTTCTCGACGAGTGACCGGAGGGCAAATATTGCATCTGTTGTACCTCTTCCGTTCACGAATCCACATTGCTGATCTGGGATTTCGACGATATCTCGTATGCGCGAGTCCAGTATGCTCTCAAAAATTTTCTTAATATGGTTGAGAAGGCGTATTGGAAGAGCATCACCTTTTCCTTTGAAAACTGGAACGTTAGTGGAGTTGTGCCAGTTTTTCGGGATTCGACCTTGCTTTGTGATGCAGTTAAACAAGTGCACGAGATGCACTATTCCAACATCACCCACAAGTTTCCAGGCTTCGATGGCTATGTCTACCTGTCCAGCCGCTTTCCCAGTCTTCATATTGAAGAGAACCTTGTTTCGTGATGGATGGTACAGGTCCTTGTAGGGGATAGGAAGTCGAAACAGGAGTGTGCTCAAACTCTTGGTCACTCATTTCTTCGAAATGCTCGCGCCACCTGTCTTTGAAGTTTCGTGGGTTAGGGACGAGCTTTCCCTCTTTGTCCCTTATCGTGGCTGCTCTCTGGATGTCCAAAGTGTTGCGGTGTCGAGCCTTGGCAAGCCGATAGATTGCTTTCCCATCTCTCGTTGTTTCCAGCTTCTGGTAGAAATCGTGGAAGTAGGAAGCTTTGGATACTGCAACAGCTCTATTGGCAGCTTTCTTGGCTGAGCTTTCTTGGCTTCCATCAGGCTGCACGCCTTCTTCACTGCAATAACATCCTAAACTTGGGACGAGAAAAAACAGGTTTTTTTCTCAATCCTTGTTTTCCCGGGCTTTGTCAGTCCGAGGATGCACGGTGGCTATGATGCTGTCTTCAAGTAAGAGCCAGTGCTCATTTACGTCCACTGGAAGCTGCTTTTAGAGTGCATACTGGCAAGAGATTGAGATGGATGCTGTGCGTGAGATGAAGGCGTTTCGCTTCTCCGTTTTGAGCGCCACCATTTGACACTCGTGCATTCTGGATTACGGGTTGGCTGTTTCTTCCCCTTCGAGATACTGTAATCCATGAAGAATGGATGGTGCTGAGTTGTAACATGGTCTGATGGTATGACCTTCGCATCTTTCTCGCTCCAAAGCTTCACTCGCAGGATAAGTAAAAAGTCGTTTTGGCTTTGATTTCTCCCGCTCTCGTAGGTGATTGCGTGAGACTGCCTTTTCTTGAAAAAAGAAAAAAAAGAGACGGTTAGATCACTCCGAGCAGAGAATTCAAGTAGACGTTGCCCTTCCGCATTGACCGATCCTATTCCATGCCCTCCATGTTCTCTCTCACGTCTTCGCCGATCTGAGCTGACGTGAGCGTTGAAGTCGCCACCGATCAAGACATTATTCATGCGCTTCTCTGAGTTTGAGAGTTTCTTAAAGAGAGCCGTAGAAGTATTTTTATTAACGTCGCTACATCCTTGTTGAGGTGCGTATACTGAAACGACGAGTTCTTTTGGACGAGGAAATGTGGACGGCCATGACTCGATCCGTAGAGCGGATGACTTCGGTGACGTCATCAGCTAACTTCGAGGAAAGAATAATGCCAACACTGTTTGTTGTAAAAGACGTACCATGGTATATCAGCTTGTATACTTCTCCTATAATTTTCGACTTTCCTTTTGATTTGGTTTCCTGGACAGTAGCAATGTTGACTCTTCTCGCTCGCAGCATAGCAGCGAGTTCACGACTGGGTTCGGAAAGTGTTCCCACAAACGAGGTGACGAGGTGAAATTGGGCTGTACGCCGCGCAGACATACTTTGCTCATGTGTAGCTGCCTGTCCTCGCATATTTGACGGTCCTATCTGTCAAGGTAAAAATGCGTCGCTTCCGGGGACGCCCTAGCATTGGTGATGTCTCTTGAAGAACTTTAAGCCATGGTTTACAACAAAGGTCTTAATGCAATCGGCCTGTTGAGTTGATGGTCAATCCAGCTGGCATCTCGACTTGTGGTTGTCGGAAGTTTCTGGTATTTCTTAACAGTAGAAAAGGCAGGAAAATAATTGACTGGCCACTCGACTCACATGGCCTGGACTAACCCTTCTCCGCCTAGCCATCAGACAAATAGAACCACTGCCGGAAGTGGACTCGTTCAAAAGGGGTCCAATTTTAGCTTCACTCAGAACGTCGTGATTCCGGCAATCACGGTAGCAGAGCTGAGTATGTTTACACCTTCCCACCCACTTTGAGGTATTGTGGCTAGGGAAGGTTAACTACTTCTTTTCTGCAGATGCTTAATGGACTTGTATTGATTCTACCTCAGACGCATGCTATTCAATTTCAGTTTTACCATCGTTAGTGTAATTTTAACCTACACCGCCGTTAGTAAAAATCAGTCGCATTTAAAAAACCCATACCTATAGACTTTCCCACCCCCCCATTAAAATATTATCTACGGCTAGAAATTGAAAAACTCTTACTTTTGGATCTCATCAGGTACTTGGCAAAAGCGAGGAAGAAGCAATTAAACTCGTCGGTCACGGCAACTTCATCTACCAAATCCAGGAGGACGTGGGGGTCACTCTACAGGCATACTCTGCCTGCTACACTCTCATGTTCAACAAAGGTAATGAGAGGAAAAAAATAATGTATAACTTAAATTTTGTTGATGAAAACAGCTCAAAAGTTAGAACTGAGAGCTCTAATGAAGTTAAGTGGCTCATTTAAAAAAAGTCTTGTGTAATGAGATAAAAACGTTTTACCAAAGTTGATTCCACAAACCAAATGATAATATTTTCAGACTATGTATGTATCTAACTGTAATTGAGTTTCAAAAAAGAATTTTGGTTTTGATATGATGATTTTGGGTTGTTTTTACGAATAAGGTTACTTGACAACTTGTGAATGCAAGCTAGTGTTCGTTTCGATATTGCAATGAATACAATGTGAAATCAAAACAAGTACGTGTTAACATCTTCAGATCTTCCCATACGCACGTCTCACTTTCTGTTCAAACCGGGAAATCCATGGCGAGCTATTCTGGACGACGTCATCATGAACAACCACGCGATGATCGATGAAGTCTATACAAGATATTTCGTAGTACGTAGTTCAAAGATTGTCAAACATTATCATAACAATTCAAATGTGTCAAATTTGTTCATTTTCTGTTTTCAGACTTAAGCAGAAAAGTTTTTACACTATATATTTTTTTCAGTGATTACGTAGACGTATGTAATTCAAAAAGTTTTATTCAGTGTTTGTCAACCGAAAACTGGGTTCCGAATTTTTGGTTGAACGAAAAACCTCCTCCGACTCACGATTTGAAGATTTTATGAGAAACAAGCTTATACATGTTCAGAAACGCAACCCGGACCAGTTCAAAAAGGCATGTCCTCCTTTGCCGTACTCAATGAGTGGACCAAACGAACCACTTAGTAGGTTATTTGTTCGAAGTAAAAAAAATTCTCACATTTACCAATCAAACCCTGTTAGTTTTGAGGTTGAAAAAGTTCTCACAGTGAAAATACGTGATAAAACTTTTTCTTATTTTCTCTTTTTTCATTCTCTTTCTCTCTTTCTCTCATTCCCTCTCTTTTTCTACCTTTCTCTCATTCTAGTTCTTCAGCGGGTTTCAATCTCATAAAATCAGCCTAATTTATATGCAGTGAGATGAATTCAGATTTCTGGTCAGTATACGGTGTTTTCGCTCTGGGCATCGGAGGTCTTGCGATTGCAACTTTGGTCTGCTCGTTGGAAGTTATCATAGGTTTAGAAGTTTACAGAAAAAATTCTTCTGAAAAGTTCGATCAAGAACTTTTTTATCCTCCCCGTTCCTATGTACAGTTAATTTTGAAAACTCAAGAAGTAAACCTTCGCAAAAAGTTGGTTTTTTGGTTTCTTTTGAACGTGTAAATTGCTTAATTGCCCAAAACATAGGAAAATGCAACAAAAAACAACACGAAATTCTTTTGAAAAATTTCAACGTCGATCTGTTTTTGAGTTTTCGTGAAGCTCATATAATTTAGATATTGTGTTTTTCTGGAAAAGTATTTTTAGCCAAAGTATTGTCGTACTGGAGAAGACGAAATTCAGAGCAGTTCAAGCCAGATGAAAAAAACATCGGAAACGTATGATCTGAAGGTATGAACGGGTCATTCAGAAGGAGATAGTATACGTCGCACTGGTGAAGTGAAAGACTTCGATGTTCTCTACCGAGTTTGATTACGAAGCGATCGCTGAGTAGTACATTTCTGACTCTTTCTCAATGAGATAAACAAGTAATGGATGTATAACTGTTATATAGTGTTCTTGTGTGACTTTCCATAACTTTATTAGTTTCGTTCTTGAATATGAACGAATTTTTATGTATTTTAAACACTGTGGTTAAACTCATTTGTGAAGATGCAGTTGATAAGGCCCTGAATATTTCATTCTGCTTCAGTCATTCGAGCCCAAGTCGACAGATATTTACTGTAGCGCCAAGGCGGTAGAGAGATAGAGGAGCGGAGGAGAGGTAACGCGTCTAGCAGATATGAAGGAACTGGTTGCAGAGGCCATCAGGAGTCATGTTGTCTTCCACAGCTTTCACAAGAACGTCATAATCCTGTAGAGATAGTTTTTTCTTTTTTCAAGCCTCTGGTTGAACATATACATAATTCCCCGTTTTGCATAATCAACTGTTGAAATCGGAGGCTATTTTTCAAGTCTTCGGATAAAATGCTTTCTGTCAACGAGATCATATGTCTATGTAGTCTTAGTATAGTTTCAGTTATACGCTATCGTGCTGCATCGTCGCATAATCAAAGAAAGAACTGTAAGTAAGAAAAGTTTACGTGAGAATTTGAACACAGTCTGTCGATTCTTACTGAATCTATACGCTGAGATTCTTGATTCTGATAATTCGAACTAGGTTAAAAAACCAGATTAATACCTCGCATGTAAAAAAATTTACTTGATTAACGATTTGTTCGCATTGTTGCTCGAAGAGTTGCAACTGGCCAAAGAAGAGCTGGCAGGCACCAAGCAGGCTCTGAACAAAAATTTAAAACTCAAAACAACTTCTTAAGCATGATTGTAAGAGACTTTGGAAATTTTGTTGATTCTCCAATAAAGATATCGTTCAAACCAAGTCTTCATTTGATTTGATAACAGAGAAGACCAAGAAAACCTGAATGGAAATTTCAATTCTCCAGAGAAACAAAATATATTAAAGTTTTGAGAAGTTTGAAAAATTCTGATGCGAATGACAGTGCTTAATCTCTCAGAATTTTTTCAGATTTTTAATTATTTTATTTTGTCTTTTTATGACTTCTTCATTAATTCAAGTTTTGCTGGAAACGGGCATAGTCCGGTCCAGAGTTTGAACACCTCTTCATCACTAAACTTTTGTACTTCATCGATAATTGAATGTAGAATTGAAAAGATGAAAGTTAAATGCCATTGTCTGGTTGGCTTAGCAAGCCACTTGAGAGCCTGACTGATAATTCAGTGCTCAACCGATTGAGCCAGTCACTGACGTCGACTTATCCCACCTGTTTGCAATCCGGTCCATTCTCATGCACATCGTCGACCACTTGCTGAGCGAACTGTTTGCAGAGGTCACACATAGTTGCCGCTGCGATTTTTCCCTTCTTAAAAAAATTTCAAAACACACAACTCATATAATTTTCCAACAGAATCGTGCTTAAAACAGCAATTTCTTTTTGTCTTATGACTAACTGGATTACAAATTATTGAACTATCGCACAGAAAAAAGCTAGTCCAACGGGCGGGATCGAACCCAACGACCCTCGATTGAAACCGTGAGCGCGTGTCACCACCACACCACGGAGACACACCGCTACTAACACCACCACACCAAGGAGACACACCGCTACTAACTGGATTGCTTTAAGTTCTCAAACCATTCTTCAATATCTAAGCTAAATTCAAATTTTTAATGAGCCTTTTTCTATTTTCTCTTGAACCCCCAAGAACTGAATTTTTCATAAGCTTGTGTTTACTAATTGCATGAAAAATACCTAAATTTCCAATAATCAAAAAAGTGAGTTTGCACATACTTTGTAACTTGACATGTTTCTGAAGCCCCTTGTCTAAGATGATTCCTTTTTCTTAAGGGTTCTTGAAGCTCTTGAGATTCAATTGGCTTCATTGCTACCCATTCTTAAAGATGAGTCGAACTGACGTTATTCGAAGGCATTGCAAGTGTGCTGGCAGTCAAGGCAAGTAGAACAACGGCGGTCATGGAACGCATTTTCATTTAATGTACGCTGTAAAAAAAAAGCAGCTTTAAATTTTTATGAAATGGTTTTATAACAATGAAAAGTTTTTTTTTATTATAAAACGCATCAGTTCCGATACACAAAATTTATTGTTTACATGGACGTTGTTCCTGTATTAAATAGTTGGATTGCAGTTACATCAGAGTTTCTGAAATTGCCATTTTGCAGGATGTACACAGATAGATAGGTTGGTTTAATATAAATATATGTCAAAAAGAACGCATCAAGACAATACGTCATGTGTTTATGAGAAACACAATATTTCGCACCCTAATTTCGCAATCGACTTACTTCCAAATGATTATTTTTTAAATCTCGGCTCAAAGTGAGTCAACTTCTCGCGACTGGTCGTACGGCTTATTTCAAGATCGTATGGAAAAACCAGCCTCAAATTACAGCTTTTGAAAAAAACATTGTAAAGTTTTGAAAGCGAACTATCGTGGTGCCAAATGCCGCGATGAGAAATGTTATGGAGCCGTTCTATGCGTTTCCACGGGTCAATAAGTTTGACGACACATTCTTTTGAGATCATTCAAACATGCCTATTATACATTATTGAATGCCAGAACTAGAAACTAATCTTAAATAGAAGCGCAGGCACTGGTTGAGAAAGTTTCTATTAATGACTTTGCTCCTCTTGGAAGTTCTTATATAGCATTGCTATGAACTGATAAAAAGAACGTCTGGAGAGATTTCTTTCTCAATGTTCTTGCGTCTCTCCATTTAAGACAATGTTCAGTATCTAGCATCTTGAATTCTCTCGAGTTCCGGAACTCTCTAAACAAACTCCAGGAAAATCAAAGTTTTCATGGCGTCACTGATAAGCACCCTGAAGACTTGAAATACGAAACAAGAAGATAGAAACTTTTGAATCAGTCACCCTATTTTCTCACTAAAAGTTCGAGTTTTACTGACTTTCTATGAAAGACTAGTCCAGAGGATAATTCAAAACTAGATTCTGTGAAAAAAATTCGGAATGATTTGTCCAGTAAAACAACTTTAGTTTTCAACAACAAGCAGCATTCATTCATACATGGTTCCAATGAGTCAACTAAAACCAATTAGCCCAAATCATGATTATATTATGTTATTTAACTCAACTGAAAAATAAATCGAGGGACAGAAGAATGAGATGGAGGGACTACTTTGTCAAAGCCGTTAGTCCCCAATTCCTAAGGAAGGCAGAGTACGCTGAGGAGTGGAGTCGTCACATGTCGCAACAGATCCCTTAATCGATGATGTGATATTACCGATGTGGCTTGCTGATCTTGATAAAGCGTTTAAATTGAATTGAATTTAAATTGAAAAATAAATATCTAATTCTAACGCACTTAACGATTCGAGTCTGCATACTTTGGTCTCACATGACTTGTTTTCTTGTACTGTTTTTCATGTCACTCACTATCAAAAGGCCAAAATGCCATTTCATGGACACTTACAGTGTAGAAAGATAACGAATGGCGTTGATTAATGGAGGCAAAGCCATTCTGACCGTTTTGAAATGTAGTTGAGGTCTTATCTAACTTTTTATTCATGAAATGGCCGGAAACTTTGTTTATCAGAAGAGAAAAATTTACATTTTACCACCACGTGATGTCAAAACTCGTCTAAAGAAAAAAAGGGGACTAAGCAAGGACAAGATAACACCGAAGAGAATGGGCAATACAAAGGACACAGATAGAGTCGTTTGATTTTCAGTTCTGAGGGAGACGCTCAGATTTCATTTGAGACATCGAAATACTCGAAGACAAAAGTCTTCTATTGCTTGGTTGATTTGAATCATCGAGTGATTCAGCGTTTCAAATATTTTGAGCAAGCTCTTTTAATTGTTGAAAATCCCACGAAATTATGGCAGCAGAAAGAGATGATATCATATGGTTTGCTTCACCGCGAGCTCTGTCTGTCCTTATGCGTTACAATATTGACGAAGAGGCTTACTCATGTGTTACAAGTGAGAGAAGAAAAATATGTTAAAACGAATACATACAGAAATGAGGTGGGACTAGGTTAGTCCAGTTGTGTCCATCCGCCTGAAGACAAGAGAATGCTTCGCAAAAAAGTCTAAGCTTCGATTGCTGAGATCTTATGATTGAGTAATTATTTGACAACTGAAAAGCTAATAAAAATAATAAACAAAGTTTTGAAAAAGAGAAAACTTCATTCAATCAGAATTATTATTCTCAAGAACTAAGAAGATTGAAGAACAGTTGGATGGAATTATTGACTCCGGACGGTTGTGAAACTTCAGAATGGAACAGTTCATCAACGAGCTCTTTGAAATTTTCAAAAATTACACCATCGTAATTGGAGTATATGACAATGAATAAGATTTTAAAGAACTATTGCTACGTAAGATCCCAAATGAACAACTACTTCAAAACATTTGAAGCTATTCGAACCAAACTTAATTAAAAACGAAAAAAAAAACTGTATATGAAAACATTTAGAAAAATCAAAATCCAAACAAAAAATTGTTGTTTTTTTCCACAACTTTGTAAACAAAGCTACTCATAAGGGCTACCTTAGTCTTGTAAAAAACACTTACAAAGAAAAAAAACGATGCTTGCCAGACTAAACTGCGCGAACGCCGAGAATCGAATAGATAACAAAGATACCGGTATTTCTCATAGTTGATGTTTGAATTTGAAAATAATTCAATCAATAACCATTACGAGGCTTCTTAGCCTTCTGAATAAACGAATTCATCAGTACGATGAAGTATCCCATCATGAACTGGATGAAATGCTAAATACTCAACCAAAATTCAAAATACATTTCGGATGTTCTTGAACTATTTTTTTAACTATAGAAGTTACTACTGCTTTTCTAAATGTATGTCCAGAAATTTTTTTACTATATGCCACTGAAATGCAATCAATACATATTGTATCGACATCTCACCCTAATTTTAATCAATATTTTAAGAGTGAGAAAGAAGAAAGTTCATTGACAAAAAATACAAAACCGGATTTTTTAAATGTAGAGAATGAGCCACTGAACGAGCAGGCTTTTCACATCATGTGTAACTGCTTTCACAGACAAAGAAAATTATTCTTTTGGAAATTAGTTCTCTAACTTTAGAGGTGATTAAAAAATAAGTGCATTAGTATCAATGTGTCATAATTCCAAATACATACGTCTTAACACAAGAGAATGCTTCGCAAAAAAGTCTTAGCTTTGATTGCTGAAATCTTATGATTGAGAAATCATTTGACAACTGAAAAGCTATTAAAAATAATGATCAAAGTTTTGAAAAAAGAGAATTTCAGAAAAACTTCAAAGAGAAAGAATATAACAATAAAACTTCATTCTATCAGAATTATTGTTGTCAAAAACTAAGAAGAAGATTGAGAAACTGTTGCATAAAATTATTGACTCTGGACGGTTGTGAAACCACAGAATGAAACAGTTTATCGACGAGCTCTTTAAATTTTTCAAAATAAAAACCATCGTAATTGGAATATATGACAATGAATAAGAATTTAAAGAACTATTGCTACTTAAGATCCCAAATGAACACCTACTTTCTATCAGAACTTCGAAACATTTGAAGCTAATCGAACCAATCTGATTCAAAAATGAAAAAAACTGTCTATGAAAACATTCAGAAAAATCAAAATCAAAAAAAAATTCTTTTTTTTTGAAAAACAACTTCGTAAAAAAGCTACTCATAAGGACTACCTTAGTCTCGTTGAAGAAAAATTACAAAGAAAAAAGTTTCAAGCCGAAGATGCTTGCCAGACTAAACTGCGCGAACGCCGAGAATTGAATAGATAACAAAGGTACCGGTATTTCTCAGAGTCAATGTTTGAATTTCAAAAAAGTTCAATCAATAACCATTACGAGGCTTCTCAGCCTTCTGGATAAACGAATTCATCAGTACGATGAAGTATCTTATCATGAACTGGATGAAATGCTAAATACTCAACCAAAACTCTTAAAATACATTTCGGATGTTCTTGAATTATTTTTTACCATAAAAAAGTTACTACTGGTTTTTGAAATGTATGTCCTGAAAAAATTACTACTATTTGCCGCTGGTGTGCAATTAATACATATTGTATCGACATCTTACCCCAATTTCAATCAATATTTTAAGAGTGTTCATTGACAAAAAATCAGATTTTTTAATATGTAGAAAATGAGCCGTTATTACACAAAATCCAATGAACGGGCAGGATTTTCCCTTCATGTGTACAAATTCACATCTTCTACCAAAAGTATGTACTAGGTTTGAAAATAAATCTTCGTATTTGTTTTGTATTGTTTATTCCATGAACAGAATGGGTCGGGAAGATGAGAAAAGGAAGAAAGAGCTCTGGAGACATGGACTGTGTTTTGGTGTAATGCATTAAAGAGTATTTCGGCAGTGGGGCGGTGGGTTACAATGGAACTAAGTTGAACACAAACTTTACACATTATCATTTCAAGTTTATTTCAGGACACATGTAGTTAACTAGATTAATTGAAGCATGAGTACTTGATATATTCATTTAATAGTTAATTCTAATCTTTGATGTTTTTGGTTCGGTAGTAGTAAACTGATGGGAAGACTCTTCAAATGATCTTTTTTAAATGTCTCGCTGTTAGGAACAGACATAATATCGATCGGTAGGCTGTTCCAGGTAATGACAGCTCTGAAGGCAAAGATTGAAGCTTTAAAATGGTAATTTTTACTTGAAACTTGAGTTCTATAATTGTGGGAGCTTTTGATGAAGGTTGAGAGAGGAGCGATTGAATAAATAGAAAAAGTGAGACAGTGAACCTTACAATGAATGCATTTATGTAGGAATTTTGAATCTTGTGTAATACGTTCAAGAGGTTCGAGACCAAGAATGTTCAAGCGTTCAGAATACGGTAATTGTGGGTGACCCGCTCTATGGAGGACTTGTCTAGTCACTGCTCTTTGAACATGTTCAATAAGTTTAACTTGTCCAATTGGTGTGAGGACCATGCTTCTATTGCATTTTCGATTATGGGCGAATACTTGCGGTGAAAGCACGATTTAAGACCTGCGACGTTATAGTTTCGAAGGCTTTGAGAAAGCGATTTACTAGAGATTCCGCATTTTCCTGTTTGAGAGTGATATGATCTCGATAGGAAAAATCGACCATTACTCCCAGGTCTATGAACAAATTTGAACATTGTATCGGATTTCGATAATGACGATTGAAGATC
>OZ057404.1:25616261-25653923 GCA_964056735.1 Allodiplogaster pararmata | reverse complement strand
GGGGAGGGGGAAGGGGGGCCCTAAAGGGGGGAAGGGGGGCCCTAAGGAGAAAGGGGGGAAGGGAATTTTCATGAATAAAATCTCTTTCTCATCATAAAAGCCATTAGATGCAGCGGAAAGGCGGAAAAAATACAACACAAACAAACAATAACAAAAGAACAAACAATAACAAAAACATCACAAAAAACAAAACGAAATCATTTTAGATTCACTCAAAATCTTCGAGATAGGTTCCCCGCCAAAAAGCCATTCAAAAACTTCTCAACTTTTCCCTCTTTCTCATGCGTGTTATCTCTCAAAAACTTTTCAAACTCTCTCTCAGAGAGCTGAAAAAGAACGTACAACAGTAGAGAGAGAGAGAGAGGATAGTTAGTAGAGGCAGCAGACAGCAGTACGGAGTGCTGTACTATCGGCTATCGGCTATCGATCCTTTTTCAAAGCACAACAGTGGAGAGAGAAAGAGCAGCCGCGACGTTAAAGTCTAAACGATGAGATCATCGGTGCGATGATCTCATCGTTTAGAAATTAATGTCGCGGCAGATAAAATCCAGATTCTTCAAGCGCGTGGTTGAAATAGTCTTAAAACAAAAATTCAGCCGAGCTCGTACCCAGGAAGCTCTTATCTTAGACCTCAAAGTCATGTGAGCGCTCATAATCATCGCACCGATGATCTCATCGTTTAGACTTTAACGTCGCGGCAGATAGTTAGTAGAGGCAGCAGACAGCAGTACAGAGGGAGAAATAGCAGAGGGTGGTCCTTATTCTACTACATGTTTTCTTACAGTGCAATTGCTTTCAAGTGGGTCCTTAAAGTTAATTTATACCGAGATAGGTTCCCGCCAAAAAGCCATTCAAAAACTTCTCAACTTTTCCCTCTTTCTCATGCGTGTTATCTCTCAAAAACTTTTCAAACTCTCTCTCTCTCTCACACACACGACCGTTTTTTGTTTTGCTCACCGACCGTTTTTGGCACTTTTTTACTTCGTCTGGTACTCGCGTCGCGTTCGCATTGCAGCCCCATTCGCGTCACTTAAACTGGATTGAACCGTGGAATTAAAATTATTATTACATTAAAAAACGCTTAGGCTTAGGAAAAGTTTACGCTAACGAGGCCGAACGGCTTAGCTAACGAGGCCGAACGGCTTAGCTAACGAGGCCGTACGGCTTAGCTAACGAGGCCGAGGGCCGCGACGCGACCGCGACGCGAGTATCAGACGAAGTAAAAAAGTACCCCATTTTTTACCGTAAAAAGTAAAACTAATTTGCTCACATACAGTCAGATACATACGGGTTTTGTTTGAATTTTTCCGTGCGGGAGCTTCCTGATTAGCAATAAAATGAACGCTGTGACTGTCCAAATGGAGCAACTTTTGCATTTTGAAAGAGTCATTTGGACAGTCACAGCGTTCATTTTATTGCTAATCAGGAAGCTCCCGCACGGAAAAATTCTAACAAAACCCGTATGTATCTGACTGTAAGTGAGCAAATTAGTTTTACTTTTTTACGGTAAAAAACGGTCGGTGAGCAAAACAGTGCGCAGCCTAAAACTACGACGTAAACAACGAGCAGTGCGAGAGAACGAAAAATAGTGCATGACGTCAGAGAAGTAGAGATTTCTTATGCCAGCGTATTTTCATTACGAACAGAATGCAAGATTTTAGCAGGTTGTAATTATTAGCAGTCAATTGGGTCAATCGAGCTTGATTTCAATAAAAAACAACAACATTGGGACCGCTTACAGCAAATGCGCTGAAACAGTGTGAAAACGTACGTTTCACTGTCAATCGAGCTTGATTTCTCATGGAAAACCTGCGGTTATTTTATAAGGCAGTGAATTAGAACAAAATTTTTATGTATAAAGTTCTTCTAAAAGATGGTTTTGCTTTAAAATAAAAGAACTTTTTTACTCTAGCCTCCCCTCTCAGAGGTTCAATTGGGTCAGTTATTGGGTCATGTTTTTGCTAAGTTCTCGTTCGCCAGAGCCGTACAGCCTCGTTAGCGTAAATGTTTTCCCAAGCCTAAGCGTTTTTTTTAATGTAAAAATAGTTTTTTAATGAAAAATTAAATATTTTTATTTTTTTAACTTTTTTGAAAATGTAAATGAGTCAAAAGTATGACCCATGGAACCTCTGGGAGGGGGGGGGGCTAAAGTAAAACAGTGCCAATTTTTTCTTCTGTTTTCGATTTAAAGATTGTTGAGAAGTGTCAAAGAAGTCTCCATCACAATACTGTCTCGGAGTTCATAAAATCAAAATTTTTTCCGCATCCTGTGATATAAGACTCATGCTATGATCGAACTTGGAAAATTCAAGAAAATAAACTTCAAATGTTTATCAATTGTATTGTTTTTCATAATATTTTATAACGTTTTCTCTCATGCTTCTCAGATTTTTTTCTACAAGTTATATTTGTTTTCAATCGTTCCCCTCGACTTCTTTTCTTTAATGAGAAAAAATATCATTCTAGTAGTTTTTGAGCACACCCCGTCACACAATGGAGGAAGGAGGAATTAAGTTTGCACGCAATTTTTATTACTTCAAACGGTCCCGCCTTAAAGTAGCTAAAAAGGCGGCGGATTTGAAAACAATTTTAAAACACGCTGCGCGTGCGCACGTGCGTGCGCGTGCGAGCGCGCGCGAGCGCGCTTTTTAAACAAAATTCGATAAGGGCCGTTTTTTCACTTTTTTGTTTGCGATTCGCAATGCATTGGGCATTGAGAGAGCAATGCATTGAGAGAGAAAGCATTGAGAGAGCAATGCATTGAGAGATAAAGCATTGAGAGAGAAAGGGTAAGAATAAGAAAAAGTGGATGGGAGAGAGTAACATTGGCAGAGAGCGATGTAGAGAGAGGGAAAGAGAGAGGTAGAGAGACAGAGGAAAAGAGCCAGTTAGAGAGACAGAGGAAAAGAGCGAGTTAGAGAGACAGAGGAAAAGAGCGAGTTAGAGAGAGATGGGAAAGAGCGGATGCGTCTACGTCTCGAGTGCGTCTCGCGTGCGTGCCTGCGCATCCTAATCAAAATTTTGCGGGCTGGCCTTGTCTATCGAAAGTGGTCGTCTGACGGGGGGTGTTTGAGTAAATTTCCCGAAAAAGCTCGTGGCAATATTTACTTTTAGTTGACAAAAGGGGCACAAATTTAGTTCAAACCACTTCAGGAATTAACAAAACATAAATAAAACTCAATGGACTCTCTAATTGAACACTGCTAAACGTAAACCGAATTTCAAAGTTGGAAAATTCTATTCAGGACTCTTTTTGATATGAATTAATGATATTTTTCTCGAGGTGACATGTAAGATCACTACATTAAACGTGCGGCAGTTCAAATTTGAAAACATCCTCGTGGTTTTTCCTCAGGAACAGCTTGTTTTGGAAGGCTACTCACAACCCATGGGCCGTGACGTACTTATAGTTGATGTAAACTTCTTATCAAGGCTCTCAAGTAATCCTCGAGCTCGAGTCAGCAAGAACCTCAAGGTTTATTTCATGTCTACTTTAGTCTTCAATAAAACAATGAGATTTCTCGGAACTGTTCAACTCATCAATATTTTTGCCAGATTGTCATAACACTTGTGTTTCTCGATGTATGAATATTTGGAACTCTCTTCCCTCTGAAATAGTTTTATTGCCCTCTTCTTCACTATTCAAAAAACATATTCTCAATTTAGACCATAGTTTGATCGTCACTAACAGTAAATTACGTTTTACCTGACTGAACGTTTGTCTTTCGTTTCGATTTACTCTCATTTCTTGTGCAATAACTGAAATCACTCATGTGACAGCTTATCCGTTTGTATACTTCGTGTTTACTAAACTGGAATAAAGAATATCATATTATTAAATAAAGTTTCTTCTCGTGATTTCTGAAGAAGGAATACTTATGCATCTTAAAATTAAACAAAAAGCAGTTCTCCAGATATTGAATGACTGGAGTAATGGAGTGTGTCTTGGTTCGCTACTCCGAAAATTTTCAGCACAAAAGTTGGAAAAACAAGATAAGGAATTGGAGATTGTTCGACCCTCTGGATGCATTTTTTTGAAAGATGCCGTGATCTTCAGTTAGAGCTCTCAGTAACTTGCCAGTTTTGTGGATCCATTTAAGCGCAACATCCATTTAAGCCAAGGCATTTCGGTCTGATAAAATTTAAAAAATTCTTTTACTAGATCTCCGTGTCTTAATTACGTTCAAAAACGTCGTTGCAGGTCTCCTTCAAAAGCACGAACTTCAATGACTTTCATTCTGGAGTTATTTCTCATTGGGAAGACGAAGAAAAAGACTACACTCTTTTCCGAATGGAAGATGGAAGTAGAAGAGCCGTTCTGAAGTACATTTTTTTCCTCTTACAAACTTTAAAAATGCTAAGAATTATTGACTCTTCTCTTCAAAAAGGCCGCCACAAAACCTAAACTATCATAAAAAAACGATCAAATGTTTATCAGGAGTCTCAGCGTTAGTTTAAAAAAGATTGCATATTTTTTCTTTTTTTTTTGAAAATAACATAGAGAAATTGGTTAAGATAAACTTCAAATTTAGTTCTGCTGTATGCTTTCGAATTCTGTTCCTACAATTTTTTTAAAGAAGCGTTTCTCGGCGTTACCTGCTCTCCAGATATGCGTTACGTGTTCCAGATACAAGACCAAGCGTCTCAACTCGGAAAGTTCTCTTCTTGTTCCTGTCGACATTCCGTCTTTCCTTTTTGCTTGGGAACGGTCTCGCTTTATCGATTGTCTAGCGATCAACATGAAAAGAAAGCCTTCCCAGCTGAAGAGGAAGATTCCCCTTAGTTTTGTACACAACGTTAGTTCAATTTTACTGATAAGAAATACCAGCTTACACTTCTCTTGGCTCTGCCGAATCTGAATATTACTTTGATCGCAGTTTGCATTTGAGATTCAGTTAAGCGGAGAGGGGAAAGTGGTTAAAATATTACCTTCGCTACTAAATACATTCTACATACATTACATTTGCACCCAATACGTCATCAACGTTCCGGGAAGTTTTTGTTCATCTTCACAAGTCAACAATATTGTTCATTATCTTTAATTGAGCGGTAGGTATACTCTAGACTTGAAGTTTCGAACTTCAAGTAATTCAACCCTAGATGAAACGACAGTTTGAGACGTAAAGGCCTAACTGTGAAGCGTTGAATATTGATAAGACTTGACTATCCGGACTGGAATAATTATGATAGACTCTTGTGCCAGAAATTATGATACAATTGAATACCGTAGGGGGGGGGGTGCGAACTTACACCCAAAAGCAGGTAGTTCCACGGTGCTGCTTGCACCGTGGAACTTCTGAAAATTAATGTGCACTTTATAGAATTAGGATCAATGCTTCAAATTTAGATCTAGTTAAAGTGAACAAATGAAAAAGCAGGGAGGAAGTAGAAATTCGACCGCTATAGACAATCGGAACAAAAAACTAACATAATTAAGCATTTACTGTTTTTTTCTTTCTTGATTCATTCAGATGGCCAACTTGCGAGACTTTCTTTACATGCATAAGATACATCCGATGCTGTTCGATGGAAGTTTACTCGGTTACTGTATCATCGATTTGGTATTAAAACACTGCTGAGTTAGTGGGTCACCTTAATTTATTTCATAATTGATGTGTAACGCGCGAAAAAAGGTTCAAATGCACGAGTGAAAACTGAAAAGATGAAAAAACTTGCAACAGTAAAAACATTCCTATGCTCTTTTGCGCAGCTCATCATATTAAAAATTACTCACTAAAACAAATTTCAGAAAAAAATACTTACTTAAACAAAATTATCGTTTAGAAAAACTCACTAAAACAAAAAATGTTAATTTACAGTTTCTGATTAATGTGGTAGCATTCAGATTGATCACATCAGTTAAGGCCTTATTCCTTATACCCTCCTGAAAGAGTGGGTCCTTATTCCTTATACCCTCCTGAAAGAGTGGGTCCTTATTCCTTATACCCTCCTGAAAGAGTGGGTTCAGTCCATTTGTTCTTCCTTTAGATTAAAAAAAACTTGAGCTTCAATGATTTTGATTACTTTCCTAGTTTCAAAAGAATCTGGTTTCCGTAATAAGAAAGTTGAACTGTAGAGTTGAAATGTCCTACTATTCTAAGTTTGCCTTTCCTTGTTCGAAGATGTCGTCAGCGTGTTCGTGAAGAATTATCGACTCCTTACAATAACCGCTTTTAATTTGTGCATAAAACTCTGAAAACTATTTATTCAGAGTGTATGGTTTTCATATAAGTGTTCTTGGTATTTCCATAGCTCTGCTTACAAGTGTGAAGTACCACACGCTTTGATAATGCTTCAAGTTTACTTCTATTTCGTTTTAGAATTTCTGAAACTTTTTTTCCGAGATTAAAAAACCAAACTTGAACTATATAAATGACCATCATTACTCTCTTTGTTTAGGTGAGATTTTCCTGATCTTGACTGTACATAACAATACCGTGAAAATTGTGATACTGTTGCAGGGCGGAGTTCAACCTTGTTGATGATACAATATGTTGAAATGTATTTGATTCAAAATTTTGGCCGAATTACAACTATTTAATAAAAAATCTTTATACAGATTTTTTACCAAACCGATAAAAGTATTTTCTCTCACACTCGAGAGCTTTGAATACCTGAGACAGCTACTTTTTCGCGTTTTTAAAACGTTTTTGTTAGTTATCGCTTGCTCGTTCTCATGATTGTAAGCGGAAGTGAGAAACAGGAAAACCACAAGCCACATAGAAGAGCTAGAAAGAAGAGAAAGGATATGTGAAGCCTGAAGAATTGAACTTTAATAAGAAACACAAGCGTTGTGGTTGGATAACCAAGCGCCGGGAACAATGCCGGGATTGTGAGGACGTATGTATGTATGTACATATAATGAAGCTAATGGTCAGCCATGCTGAAACTAAGGGCTTTTGACAAGTATACAGAGAAAAACGGAAAAAATTACTTATAATGAGAAAGAAAAAACGGAATAAGGTAATTTATAATGAGTGATCGACAAATTTTCATGAGCAGGTAGTAATAAATAGCTTTTGAGAGGCAGGTTGCCGAAAACTCATGGTGCGTGTATCTGTGTGACCAAGACCTGAGTTTTAGGTTGGTACCGAGAATGCTCTATTATTCCCAGCACAAACGACGCTGATTTCGCCGTACTTATCGAAGAATATCAGGAGAAGACCATAATGGAAGGATTCAATTCCTCAGCTAACCCTCTGAAGCTAAATAGGCTTCTGGGACGGGTTAGAATTTTTTGTTGAGACGGGTTAATATTTTTTGACATTCACTTCCCAAGATATTTAGACTGGTTGAATTGTTCTAGCAACAATGACTTTGATTATTCGCTTCAACAATGCCTTCGTGTTATTCCGGGTATTGGACAGATGGGTATATTTATACTGCTTTTCTCCACACCAACAACAAAAATTCACCAAATTTTTAAAAGGCGAACGACTCTCTCGAGATAACGATTGCCTCTGAAGGCAATTCTATCGACGTGTTCTTTGTTTATCCCACGGTCATCGATGGCAAGCGATTTTTATACACCACCGGATTGAGTACAGATCGAAAGAAGATACAATATATTTTCCCAGAGTCAGTCTTGTCAATATTGTTCAACTTGATTGATCGGACAAGCTGTCTTGTCATCAATCCTGACTCACAATATTATTCAGGATCACCGACCTTTGCTCAGGCGACCTGTTGAATCGCCTATTTTACGTCCCTTGCAACGTGGAACAAATTTTGGAAGTTAGTCGACGTTTTACTTTGCTAATTAATTTTTCTTTATTTATTAAGAGCATAACTTCAAAAAAATAGCGGTATGCCATCTAATTTCGGAATCTTATATTAGAATGCTCTAAATAACAAGCGAAAAATCTCTCTCCCTCTGTTTCTATTCTCTGTTTTTTGGAATGAGCACAAATAATAGTCTTTCAACTCGAAAGTCCTCAGGCGGAATACGGCTTATGGCGAAAAGACCTACCGTTACGCTTCTACAAATGGGACAAAACACCGAAGAACATCCGCTACAACGGCTTCTGGACGGTGGAAGAGATGAAGAGAATTTTAAAATAAACTGCCATTCCATGAATGGAATCATGCGCTGCGAATGAGAATCATTACTTGCATTTTAAACATCCAGAAAACAGAACTAACTCATTTAAAAGATCAAATTCAGCTATTATAGAATACTGAAGTACTTTCTTATTTTCGCCATCATTAATTTCAGTCTTCTTCTTACAGCAATACCAAAAATTAGCATTCTATGAATATATGTAGCATGTATTTAGTTGACGGTTGCGTCCACCATTGATGTTTCAGAGAATAAAAAAACATCTCTTCCTCTGTTTTTATTTTCTGTTTTTGGAATGAGCAGAAATAATAAGTATTTCAACTCGAAAGTGCTTAGGCGGAATACGGATTATGGCGAAAAGACTTACCGTTACGCTTCTACAAATGGGACAAGTCACCGAAGAACATCCAGCACAAGAACTACTGGACGAAGGAAGAGATGAAGCAAGTAAACTGTCATTTCAAGAATGGAATCTTGCGTTGCGGATTGTTGTTGTTGTTGTTGCCGGCAAACGTCTCGCGTCGAAGAGAGTTGGCTATGGAGAGCCGCTCTCTCCCTCTCTCTCTCCTCTCTTTTTTTTAATTTTAAATACATCTCTTCTTCTTTCCTTCACAATAGTCTCAGAAATGAGGCTACTTCTTTTGGTTTCATCCAGAGATCTTCCAACGTGAGTCTTGTTGGACGTCTAGCGCATTTGAAGAGATGGGCCACGTCGTGAGGTCCATTGAGACAGTCTGGGCAGTAGTCAGGTATCGAGTCATCGATCCGGTGTAAGTAGTGGTTGGTGTACCTGCTGTAGCCTGAGCGGAGTTGGCTCAGCGTGCAGCGGGCGTTTCTGGAGAGGTCCACTTCTTCTTCATTTTTGTCCGGTGGTGGTCGGCTGCCCAGTATGACTGGACCTTGGATGGTTTCCTTTTCTTCTGAGACCATGTTTGTGTGGACTCGGTTGGCGACGCTTTTCCCGTTGTTCTTCTCTGCTGTTTCCGACAGGGCTCTTTCAACAGTGCTTCTGCATGCGATGTAAAGATCAGCTTTCATGTTGCGTGGTGGGGGTCCTTGGAGAAATAATCCGTGATGGAAGTGAGTTTGGCTCAAGGTCCTTGCCAAGTATTGGGCTGATAGCATGTGAAGGTGCGATTTCGATCTCATAACTTTAGCTTCAGCATGTATGTGGTCGACGCTGGCCATTTGATGGTTTCCTGTTACGATACGCAGGCCATTGTTCTGTCCTCTTTGAATTTTGGTATGTGCTGAGGAGGAGAGAAAGCTGGCCCAGGCTGGAGCTGCGTAGCTGTATATGGATTGGCAAATGGCTTTGTACGTGAGACGGAGTGTCTCCTTTTGGTTGCCCCATGTACTGCCGGCTAGCGCCTTCAGTACATTGTTACGTTGCGACATTCGGCCTGCTATGTCTTTCGCATGATGACTGAATGTGAACATAGAATCATATGTAACTCCAAGGATTTTGGCGGTATTCACGGTGGGTACGCTCTGACCTCCGATCGAGACATCCAGGATAGTCTTGTACTCTTTGCTGTAAGGTGTGAAGAGTAGAAGCTGGCTTTTGGCAGGAGAAATAGATAGTCCACGATCGTGGATGAACTTTTCGATGTGTAAGAGACCGGATCGTATGTGTAGCGAGGCAGTGGAAATGCTCGGATCTGACGCCCATAGCGTTATATCATCAGCATAAGAGACGATTTTGATGTTTGGATCGTTGTTCGGAAGATCGCTTAGATATAAATTGAAAAGAAGCGGTGAGAGTGCGCTGCCTTGAGGGACTCCGCTTCTGATCAGGGATGAATAGTAAAGGACCAAGGGAAGAGCCATGAGGCACACCTGAAATAACAGGCATGGGCTGAGATAGCACCTTATCGATTAAGACTGATTGAGTTCGATTACTTAAATAGCTACTAAGCCAATTGACAATATTAGAGGAGATACCGAACGAATGAACCTGATATAAAAGCAGCCTATGATCTACAGTATCAAACGCTTTACGAATATCGAGGAAAATAACATCAACTGAAAACCCTTGAGCCAAAGAATCAACAACAAAAGAATGAGATTCTACCAAAGATGTTACGGTAGAGTTTCTCGCTCTAAAACCTGCTTTATATGGAGACAATAGCTTTGATTCTTCTAAATACGAATAAACTAAGGCGAAAACGATTTTTTCCATAATCTTGGATAACGAGCAACATAACGATATAGGTCTGTAATTATTCAACAGATTGCGAGAACCAGATTTGTGTACTGGTTTAACAATTGATCGCTTCCAAATAGAATATTAAACTCTTTAGAAGAACTGTTCAAGTGCAGGTAAAATTGCACGAACTGGTATTCAATTACGGGTAACTTTAATTTTTTGTTCTGTAAAAAGTTTTTTCGAATATTTTTTTGTTATTTCATTAGAAATATATAAATATATATATACCAGATACCAACATGATGCGTTAATATTTTTTGTCTTTCTTTTTAATTTTCTCAAAAAATTACTTTTTAATGTTTTCATACGGTCTCGTTAGCCTAAGCCGTACGGCCTCGTTAGCGAAAACTTTTACTAAGTCTGAGCGTTTTTCAATGTAGAAATACTGTGTCTCTGACTTCCTAGGTTAGGTGCGGCGTGCAGTATCAGAAAAACATATTTTCCTCTGATCTTCTGCAGTCTCTCGTGCTATCTTATTTCTTATTCTTCTCTGCTTGTCAGCTCAGATATCACCTCGCGCGTATTTGGGTCAGTGTGCAGCGTCGGACAGTGTAGAGTTTATGTTCACTCAGGCAGTTAACTCACAAAATCAGAAATAAAAGTTTTTCGGGTACTTTTTATGTTTTTTTCTGCTTAGGCTCAGGCAAAGTTTACGTTATCGAAGTTTTGCGGTTTAGGAACGAAACCGTACGGCTCAGGAACGAGACAGTAAAAAAAGTCAGATAAGTGGTCCGGCTTGGGGTAAAACTGATCCTGTTTTACTCTTGAGATTTAATGTAAGCAAAAAGAAGCAACATCTTAATTTTTTTCATGTCGTCATACTTTCAAGATACCGCGTAGTATTTCCATATCTTCGAACAAAAAAATCTCGATGGTCGAAAAGAGATCGAAGACATTTTACAATCACTTTTTTAAGACTTCAAAAATCAAGACAAGCTGAGAGAGAAACTAAGCACAATTGCGAAATAAGTCTGTGCTAAATACAAAATTGTGAAAAAAGACGTCGTACTCACAGACGAAAAATGGTGAGGAAGATAGATTGAGAGATAGAGAGAAAAATGAGTGAGTGAGACGGAGACAGAAAGAGCGAAAGAGAAAGAGAGAAAGAAAGCGAAAGGGTTTGTAAAACAGAGATGAAAAAAATTTGAAAAGAGATAGTGAACAAGGTACAAGAAAGAAAGAGAAATCAAATGAAAAAGAATAAACTAGCAGAGAGCAACTGGTAATAGCCTTGACGGGACTCTACAGTGTGATGTGATGTAGTTCACACTAACCCACTCTAACCCAAGAACACAAGTGGTTCTCAGTCCCGTTTCGCTTTATTCTTCTTTTGCTTGTTTCTTAAAGATGTGTTGCTGTTTTTTTAAGTTTCTAGAATTTCCTTCAACTGATCTATGAAAGCATAATTTTTATTTTTTCATGGAACTGCGATTTGGTGCTAGTTTGCTCTGAATGTTTTCGTTTTTCTTAAAGTTATTTCAAAACATCGCATCTTTTAATTCGCTTAGTAAGAGTATCAACTTGTTATGCCTAAACATTATGACAAAACTTTTTTCATAGAATCTTATCCTAACATAATCTGTTAAGCCCTTCAGTCACTGAGCCTAGTTTCGCGTCTTCAACCATTCTCTCACCTGTATGGCGCTCTAGCTTAAGGACTTACAATGAAAATGATTGAGTTTTCCTCATATTACATATCAGGCTTGGGTTTGGAGAGCTTATTTCTGGTAAAGACCGGCATTTAAAGATACTTTTAGCACGGAGAAAGTCGTCATCGGCTTATTTGTACCAACATGAGTGAAATTTCGCGCTTAGTTAAGTGATAAGACCAAGCACTTAGTTAACCAAGTTTAGCACCCCAATCCCAGAAAATAAAAATAGGACTCTATGGCGGGAGACCCATTAATTGGCTTGAAGCCATCTCGAGCCCTAACGTTTTGAACAACAGATGATTCGAGTTGCTTTGTCCATACTTTCATCAGTCTTCCTCAATTTCCGTCTTCGGTCAATGGCTGATGAAACTCGATTGCTTGTCTCATCCAAGCCTCCATTACACAGAAAAAGGAACAACCTCTATATATCGCTGCTGATTCTCTTGACAGGTGCGATCAAGCGTGGCGATTTAACTGTATTATTGTCCTTCCTCGGGGGCTAAATAAGTTAGAGGTAAAAGAAAAGAGAGATGTACCACTATCAAACTCGCTAAATAAGTTAGAGGTAAAAGAAAAGAGAGATGTACCACTATCAAACTCGCTAAATAAGTTAGAGGTAAAAGAAAAGAGAGATGTACCACTATCAAACTCGCTAAATACCGCTCAAATTCTCGGAAAGCATTCGCCCAAAAATTTGGTCCTAAGAATAGTTTTGGTTAATCAAAAGACTGAGGGCGATGGCTTTACCTATCCACAAAGAATTTTAAAAAATAAAAGCACCTTATTAAAAGATTTGATCAATATTCATACAAGCGATTCCAACTCGAAGTTCATAATTGATAAATTAGACAATTTTCAGCTTTGAAGTGACTGAACCGCTAACTTGTGAATATTGTTTCAGATCATACTATCTATTTATCGTGGTAATCCATTAACTGGGAAAAAAGAGAGTCATGACTAAATCAGACAGGTTTTCAGTGTCCCTCTTCTCGTTGAGCTTGTGGGGAGCATCAGAGTTGCCCCATGGCAGATCCTTCAATGAATGTATGAGGTTTTGCTTGAACAATAAAAAAACAGACTCTCCCTATTCAAGTATCAACCTCTTCGAAAGCATTTAACATATTGTTGTGATGTTTTCTGCTTAGTGCCAGTTAGCGAGCGAAGCGATGAACTGTCATCACTAAAGTCGAAAAAAAAATTGTTCGAATTTTTTTTCGAGCAAGTCTGATATGTATACATATCATGCACTTAGACCTACATGTAAGTCAAATACATCTTCACTAGAATTTTTAACGCCTTTTTTGAAACCTCATTACACGAAAGCGCCATTCTGTCTGTCCGAGTATTTGACCTTGCAGGCTTCTTAGCACGATGGCTCCGATCTGGCACAAATTTAGACAAAAAAGGCGGAAACGCCAAACCAGCTCCTTTCATCCAACTACTACGACGTCCCGAAGTGGAAGATGTCGACTGTCTCAGACTCTTCCAAGGTTTTTTTGAAAAAAATTTTTTTTGTATATATATCGACCGGAAATCTTAATTTGAATCAGGCTGTTTCTCACCAGTGAAGTGTGTGAGTTTGAAAGACCAAATTTTAAGAACTGGCTGACTTTTACCCGCAATGCGCGGGTTGAATGAACACCTTCGTTTTAATATATTGAACCAGAATAACTTTGACTGCTTGCGAATGAAGCGTTCGATGTAATCAGAACATATCAGTTGCTTCAAGCGTTCTCAGTCATTCAACTGCGCAAACAGAGATAATCAATGTATAAAAAAAGCCTGTGTAAAACTGATAATTTTACATCAAAAAACAAGGCTCATTTGAAGGGATACTCTTGAAGGTTTTCTATGAAGAGTACCAGGTTGACTTTAAAGATTTTATTATTTCACTTAATATATTTATTACGACTGCGATACATCACTTCATTGAACTACACTAGAGATTTGATGAATTTTGTCAAGGTGAAAAAAACTACACCGAGTTGTTCACCAAAGAACGCCGCCGAATTTTGCTTCAAAAAATTCCGGAAATGTCATGCGGGGCCATCCGAGAACGCGTCTGGTCAAGGAGACAGCCCGATTCTGCCTTCCCCATTGCTCATGTCAAACTGCTGTTTACGGTGAGCTTTTAACTTCAGGAGCCGTGTACACGCAAATTAAATTTTCGAGGAAAATAGTTTCCAAATAAAACAAAGTTCGTCCCTGATTACGGAAAGGTTGACTGTTTCAAAGACTTATCTTGAAAAATGTTTAGTGCATGCGAACCCAGAACAACTGAAACAACAAAAAACCGAGAACTCAATTGAAAATCAGTTTCCAAGGAATTGAAAGTTTTTATATTAGGCTGTCCCAAAAGTTTTGTAAGTTTTCTAGAATTTTTTATTCTTTTTAAATGAAATACATCGAATGATCGAGTGCGGACTGGAAGGTTCGAGAATGTTCTAGAACCTTCTCTGAGGAGGTTATAAATATCCCCTGCAAAAGGTATCCAGGAATCGAAGATTTATCTCGAACTCAACTCCGACTCTTGCTTTATTATGGGTAAAGAAAATTCAACCTCAAAATACTGAATTTGATGTAGATTATTATATCTGCTTTTCCCCATCATTCAAACATGTTCCAACGCATGTAGTCCAGTGAAAGAGGGAATTAACTCAACAATTTTAAGTTCTGCTATTTATAAGTCAGGTTTTAAAGTTTTTGATCAGATCAATGGGTCGGAAGAGATTAATTGGCGATCTTGAACATGGTAGCACGCTTTTAAAATCGCTTTTAAAATCAAGAACAAGAATTTGAATTTGAGAAAATATATTTTTAGAAGTTATTTCCATTCGATTATGTTGGTTGATAAGATTTATTACGTGAAAACATTCAGGCATACAGCAAACCTGTGTTTGATTTTATATTAACTGAATTTAAAAAAGGAAGATATGAACAGGAGTATGAATTTCTCGAGGAGCAGCTTTCCTACACTTATGCCGACGAAAACACTTACTGTTTCGCATTGGATAGCAAGGTTTGTACTTTTTTGAACACACACGAGTAACATTTTATAAATATTCAAGCGGTCTTGGTTACTCTTGAATTCATCTCTTTCCTCTGTCGGTGAATAAGGTATCCCGCCTTGAATCGATTTTTCTGCTTTCAGAGAGGCTCGATGTAATTACAGAACTGGGATATAGCCAGATAAAAATTTATAACTTTAAAATTTTTTTACTTCTCAAAAAACTTTTTACTTCTTCAATTCTTCAATTCTTTATTCCGCTTGGAACAAAACATCATGTTGAGTGACGAAACAGATGACACTGTCACAAAAAAAAAGTGAATTCAGGGAAGGTGATGGAAAGAGAGATCTAAATATGACAAGAACAATCATGAACATTTCATTTTAGGAAAATCGGAAAGCACACAAATGATCTTTGCACTTTTTCTATGCAGTTAACGAGACCGATATTTACTGGGGACCATACCTCACTCCCATATTCAATAAGGGGTCTTATGTATGTGGTGTATATTCTGAGCAGAACTTTATTTGATTTGGTTTTAAAAGCTCTAAAGATCATGTTTATACATTTTTGGGACTTTAGGGAGGTTAGTTCAATATGTTTAGAGAATGTGATATCTTCCTGAAATGTAATGCCAAGATCTTTCACTAATGAAGTAGTTGGTATAATATTGTCTTCTAGTTGATATGTTACTTTTGGATTCTTAGGACCACAGTGCATGATAAAGCATTTTTGAGTTGATATCACAAGTCCCCAGGTCAGTGAGTAATCTGAAATGGAATCCAGACTTTTCTGAAGAGAGTCTCTGTTTTTGGAAAAAAATTTGAGGTCATCGGCATATAGAAAACCATAGACATCTGGCTCTATGTGCTCCATGATATCATTTATAAATATTGAAAAGAGGAGGGGTCCAAGGCAACTCCCCTGAGGAACGCCACTGTTGTATACTTTAGAGCCTGATAATGTATCTCCGATTGAGACTTTCGAGGACCTGCTTGTGAGAAAAGAACGGATAAGATAGAGGAGGTTGCCCGTTATTCCCACTTTTTCAAGTTTTGTGAACAAGAAATCTTATGTTTACAGAGTCGAAAGCCCGTGAAAACTTAAAAAAAAAACTTTACTTTAAAAATTTAAAAAAAAGAAAACTATAAGCTTTTGAACTAAACAGTAAACAGGTCTCGCCTTCGCTTCGTGACAACATTCGCAATCTCTCGAAATGTCTTCCGAACGTCTTTCTTGCCTCGAAAGAGTACCCTACCGACTCGCAAGGCCACTACCACAACTATGCTCTCTTAGACTGCTTGAGAGTTATTCGAGCTCGTCCCTGGAAGTACGCCATCACGTTGCAGGTTATTTCTAAGATATATGATCTGTTTGGAGTTAGTCATCTGAACCTTATTTGAAAGATCTCGAAAAGAGTTTTGGGTTCCAGAATCACGACATTGTCGTGAAGACTCATGCGGAAATGTCGAAAATCTTCACAGCTCTTAATGGAACGAGTGATATCGAGGTTTCAAACTAACAGCTCTCGATGAAATCTTTTCTTATTTGTCATGCAGAGTTCTTCTTTCCGGAATGTTAAGAAATACCTATTCGAATGAACACACGTTAGCTTCACATCTTATTTTTTGAAAGTTTAGTAGAGCTTCATTGAGGAATTCGAACTGCAACACAATACAGATGACCAGTATGTTTAGAGACAAATCTTCACAGCGTTCTCATGCGTGCCTCAATTCATCGATTTCTTTTTCATTTTCTCATGTTGTAGGTGTATTAGCGGTTTATTCCTGTTTTGAGTTTCATAGCTCTAGCTCCATTTCCTCAAGTTTGTTTAGGCGTTGTACCAAAATGGCCGCGAGAAAGCTGAAATTGCGCGAATACTCAAAGCTCCTCGCTCAACAGTGTATAGCACTATTACCGTGCACGAAGCGGTCGTTCTTCAACAGTTACCACCCCAGGCGTGATCAACATCCCTCGGAACCGAATCACACGCAACCCCAGGCAATGCATGAGAAAGCTTGCACTCTCTCTCCGTATCTCTCGTGAATCAACTGGGAAGATCGTGAGAAAACGCTTCGATATGCGTCCCTAAAAGCTGCAAAAACGACTGTATTAGATGATCGACAGATGCGTCTACGTCAAAAACGCTCTAACCTGCTGTTGCAGCGATGTGCTCGGGTCTAGCACCTCAACACTCATTGGAACGATGAGAAAATTTTCGCATTGCAGACAGATGTCGTTAAATTCTCAAAACGACAGAAAATTGAATTATCGCCTAGAGAACAAGTCATCCTCAATATCTTATTGTTTGAGGCGGAGTCTCCGCAACAGGCAAAACACCGTTGGTTTTCATTGTTCCAAGTTTGTGAATCGATGTCAACTTCCATATAACAAAGATTCTCAGAGGAGTCGTCGAGTCTTAGAATAAGACTCGCTATCAGGGAATCAACTGGGAATTTCAGCAGGACTCAGCGTCAGCCCACAAATCTAACATTGCCCAGAAATGGTTGCGCACTCACACTCCTAACTTTAAAAGCAATGCGGAATGGCTTCCGAACTCCCCTGATCTCAGTCCACTTGACTTCAGCGTTTGGTGGATATTTCAGGTCAAGGTTGGAGCTACTCGATATAAAACTGTTTCCTCTACAGGCTTCCATTCTGATAGCATAGTACCAAATCGACATCCAATACCTACGTGCATTGGCATCAGGATATGAGCAATGTCTCGGGCCTGCGTTCGGGCGAGAGGCGGTCACACTAAAAGTTCTTTCCGATAATTAGTTGTTATGATGTGAAATCAATAAATATTATGATGAGAAGCCAAGACTTACGATTTGAAAGCAACTACAGGGTGCTTCAAAAGTACTTGGATAATACATGATCAGCCTTGGTGGGAAAAATACGCATCTCGCGCGCTAGAAGATGACATCAAATTATTCTTCGATCTTCTCTCTATTCATTACTTTTTTATTATCAAATTTTAATGTTTTAACTTCACTTGTAAGATGCGCCCTAATCCACCTCGAGCTGCAATTCTGGATTTAAGCAGTGTCGGTCACCCCGCTTCAGATATCATCCTTCTACTGGGCGTTCCTCGTTCAACCGTTTATAATACTCTCAAACTTGGTACGTTCTTTGACCATCTTCGTACAGACCGTCCAGCTTCTGCCAAAACTCTTCGGAACAGGAAAATTGTACAGAAACGAGTCAAACGCAACCCTGGACTCAGCTTGAGAAAAACGGCTGCTGAACTCGGTGTATCTGACGCATCGATGAGGAGAGTTGTCCGCGAACAGCTCGAGATGTACCTTCACAAATACCGAAATCACCATAGATTGTCGGACAAACAGGAAAAAAGCGAGGCTCGAAAAACGCCGCGGACTCCTCTCTAAGGCCGCGTCTGGAAATCACCTCACCCGTCTTTTCGCGAATGAAAAAAACTTTCACTATTGAACGAAGTTTCAATCATCAAAATGGCAGGGTGCTTGCATCATCTTCTGAAGCTGCTAATTCTGTCGGGACAATCGTGTCTCATGTGTCTCACCCCGCTTCCGTCATGGTTTTCGCCGAGGTGTCGGCTACTGGTCGCACTCCACTCTTTTTCGTTCCAAAAGAACTCAAGGTGAACACGGAACTGTACAATTCAGATATTCTCGAGAAGAACATGAAGCCCTGGGCTGATGCCCATTTCGGAGATCAGAATTGGACGTTCCAACAAGACGGAGCTCCGGCCCTCACCGGTAAGATAACACAGGTCTGGCTTTCACGCAATATGCCTTCAGTCCAGCTGGAGAATGGCATGCAAACTCACCCGACTGGAATCCCATGGAATTTTCCTTCTGGTCCATCTGACAGAGAAAATCCTGCTCTTTCGCTCACACCCACTTGTCCAGCCTGAAAAGGTCCCTACAGCGTGAGTCGACAAGGATTCCCCAGGAGACTCTGCGGGCCGCAGTCTATGAATATCTCAAGCTTCTTAGAGCTGTAATTCGGGGCCGCAGTCATATTTGATTTTTTTTTTGTGCCAGAAGTGATGAAATAAAATAAAATTTTATACAAAAATGATTCCACAAATTCACAAAGAAATGGCGAGAAATTCCGATTTATTTTACGATAAACTTGCCACAGACACCGAAACAACACGAATTGCCGAACTAAATTCCCAGCACCGTCTTATATACTTACTGGTCAGAGTGTATAAAGAAGATTCGGTAACCGCGTGAAAATTCCTTTTCGACTTTCTTTTTGCAAAGTTTAATTTTTTAAAAGCCGTTTCTCAGCATAAATTAACTCAAGTTGAACGTTGAGTTGTATTACTTGAAGTTCTTCAATCTATGATAACATCAGCCTCCAATAGTCTCATAAAATAGCAAGACAGAATCTTGAACTGAAGTTAAGGCTTGCCATTGCAATTTCAGGTTTACGATTGCCAAGAAAGTCGCTGTCCGAAAACACTTGAGAGAAATCTCGGAAAACTTCGTCTTTGTCCGAGAAACAGAACTGGTGAGTTGAAAAGAAACAAAATATCGTTAGAATAAGTAAAACTTACCTATCTTGAAAACATTTGGGTATATACCAGGGGGAAACCTCATTGCAGATGCTACCTGCTCAGAAGCCAGTCTCCGGTGGGCAAAGGGGGTTCCTCAGGTTTTTCATCTATTCAATTTTCCGTTTTATTAACTTTGTTCTTCAAAAACGCTTCCCTCATTTAATCGAAAATTGCTTGTTCTACGTTGATATCGCAACAACTTTGATTCAGCAACTTGATAATATAAAACAAAAAATGAAGAAATGGCTTCAGATGAGCCTGTCCCGTCAAACTGTCGATTACTTGCTTGACGAGATCGACCTTTCTCCCCTTCTGCAACAACTCAATCATATGGTTATTCCCTTTGTTCTGCTTTGCAGAATCATCTTGCATGGCTTTCTTATATGAGATGGGTATTTGAAAACACCATAATCTAGGTTTTTCATTTACCTATTTATCTCTAGTATATTTCTCATGTTTTTCGTTCAATTCTTTCTCTCTCTGTCTCTGTCCACTCTAATTTTCTTTTTTATCTCTTTCTCTATCTTTCTCTGTCTCTTTCTCTATCTCTATGTCTCTTTCTCTGTCTCTATATCTCTTTCTCTCTTTCCCAATTTTTTCTCTATGTCTCTCTCTCTACTCTGGTTCTCTTACTTTCTGCCTCTCTCTATCTCTCTGTGTCTCTACCTCTTTCTCTCGCTCTATTTATATCTGTGTTTCTCTCTCTGGCTCTCTTTCTAGCTCTCTCTCTCTCTCTCTCTCTCTCTCTCTCTGTCCTCTCTCTTTTCCTACTGTCTCTCTCTTTCTCTTTTTCTGTCTTTCTCTCATTCTTTCTCTCTGTCTCTCTCAACTCTGACTTTCTTTTGTTCTGTCCATCTCTCTCTGTCTTTCTCTCTGTCTCTCTCTCTGTCTCTCTCTGTCTCTCTCTCTTTCTCCACTCACACTCTCTTTCTCTCTATTTCTCTCTGTCTATTTCTCACTTACCTTCTCTCTCTCTCTTTTTAACACTTTATCTTGTCAGCCTCACGGTGCAGACGAAGAAGCCATCGCCTCTCTGGCGGCGACAGAAGAGATCCATCTGCCCGGAGGCTACACCTACCGCTGTCTTCCTCATTCCAACACCTTCATATCTAGGTAACTTACGTCTTTTTCCCTTCTCTCGTCCAACATAAAAGTTCTCCTGTGTTCATTCATGGTAGAGCTCTCGATAGAGTTTCTATCTCTCATGGTCAGCACACCAATAAGAAGTTCCTATTTTCATTTGAATTAAATTTGATCTTAACTTAGAAGTCTTTTTTCAAAATGAAGAACAACTATTTTGTAAAGGTTAGATTCTGAACTATTACTAGCTTTCAAGTTTTTTTGGTTTCCAGGGATCTTTGACTCAAAATAGAAGCTCATATTAGCTTAGAGCCTAATTATACTCTGCTGATGCTACTATGAAGTGATAATTAAAATTTTTCTATACGTTATCAGTCAGCAGATCAACTTTGCTAGAACTCATCACTTAGCCCATCGGTCATACATCTTCCTCAGTTAGGTACAACGTGTGGTCCAGTCATCCCAATGCGTGTCAATCAAGGCAGTGGAGGCACGAACTGTGTGTTTTCGGCGTTGAGGACTTGCCTGCGATTGTTTCAAGCAGCCAGCGGAGTATACTCGTTAATAAGGTTGGTGGGTCGCTGAGTTCTCTAATTTTCACTTTCTTTTTTACGAGTCGAAAGTTTTAGTTGAGAGAGTAATAATTAAATATATTCTCGTCAAAACAAATTGTATACAAATTTATATACACGCCGTACTTTTGTTTCATCGTGTTGCTATCACAAAAGAAGCATGTAGAACTAGACCATACTTTTAACGAATCACAATCAGTGAAATATTTTCAAAGGATACAAAGATCCTTATAAAATCACTATTATAATCATTGAATTACAAAAAAATTTCATGTGTAGTAATTTAGCATCAGAAAGTTATTATTAAAATTGATATGGAGTAAAATGTAATTTTTGGAAGTTTAGATGATGCCTTCGTTCGATTACGCAGCAATCTCGTGTCTGTCAGAACTGATCACCAACCGCAGTTTGGGCATAAGCGAAACACCAGTTTTCCAGCATCGCTTCTACGAAAACCTTCAGGCAGTTCAGTCATGACTTTACTTATCTCTTTCTTAGCTGTAGTGATGAATCTAATAGTTTACGCTTGAAATCGCAAAACTCTGACAAGAAATTACTAGGTATAGTTCAATGAGAATTTGAGTTTTCTAAGAAATGTCGACAAAATCGGCTATATTCAGCAGTCAGAAAAAAAAGATTTGAAAAATCACCGGAATAAATGATGATCACGCTTGCATACCATGACGAGCCTTTGTCTACCGCAGCTCTGAAAATGGAACGAAGTGGATGTGTGCATTTAAAATACTAATAATAATAATAATATTTTATCGCAAGGGTGATTTCGGAAGGGGCAGGTAGGGGGTCTAATAGTTATTGAACAGTGATTCGTATCAACACCAAGGCTTGACCCTTTTCAAAGTGAGAAAAGAGGTAAGTCGATTTGGTAAAGACGGTTCGGGTCTGGATTCGAGTCTTTGGGTCTGAAATACATTCTATTTGGGTCTGAAATACATTCTATTTGGGTCTAAAATAAATTCTACTACTTTGAAAACAGGGTGAAATTTACTTCAAAAACATGTGAACAAGAATGAAAACGTGGCACTAACCCAAATATTTGCGATTTCTCCTGTGTCAGCGAAAAATTGGGCGGACTTTAATTACGCCTTATGGACTACCTTTTTTCCGTGCAGTGATTCAACAGTGGTTTGTCTCGAACGCTAAATTTCTTCTTGAAAAATCAGGTTCGATGGAATCGTGAGAAACACAGTCCGCAGTTTGATAGGACGAACTTCAACTGTCATTCGATCGGTTGATTGCGTGGAAATGTTTCAATCTCACAACACAAAGCTTCGAATGTTGTTTTTGTTTCCTTTCCATGTGAGTCCATACGTATAAGCAAGCGGTTCAGCACTCATTTGTTCCTACATGATCTCATTTCATTGACTTTTGTTTTAGAAAATGTCAATAATGAAAAAAAACATTTCAATAGAACTTTGGCTTTTTGTGTTTTCAAATGTTTTCAATTGTTTCTCTAAATAATGCGTGTAACTTTTGCGTCCAACAAAAAATAGGCCTTTTAAAAAAACTTCGCCTGTTACTTCTAAGTTCAAGCAATTTACGTTTAGAGCCTCTGCTGAACAAGTTTGAAGTTGAATAGAAAGTTTAAACAATAAAAACTCTGAATTTTTTGATCAACTATTGCAATAATTTGATTGTCAAAGTTGCCTAAGGTTCTGGTGTAAGAAACCGATGATTTTCTTGAATTCTCGCGTTTATGATCATTAAGCTATTCCCAGCAATTCTGTATACAACATTTGCTTCTATTTCATTTCTATCAACTAAGTTTTTCGGCGCAACTTTTTCAATACCACATGTCTATAATTGAACTATTTTTCAATGTTATAAACATGTTCTTGAATACAAAACACAGTCAAATGAGCTTTATCGATTTATGTGCAATGGAAATTTGAATAAAGTAATTTTTGGGTCTTGGAACAACGTCTCTTGAACATCATTAGAAAATGGAAGGACAAAATGTCTTCGATAGGATACTTAAATAGCACTTATTTCCTGTAAGCGAGTATCAGTTTGGATAAATACTGTTTGCAAATTAGGTTTTTTTTCACTGCTGCAGTCCTTTATGCACAATTATCGTTCGCATCTGCTTCCGGCTTTTGAGAGTCCCTTCTAATGGTCCGAAACCATTCTGCTGATTTTTTTTGTGATGCAAACCACCCATCTGCTTTAGATATCTTAGGAGTTAGTAATGGGCCAAGTTAATTGGAACAAGCAAAATTTGCAAATATGTTAAACAATAGATGTAGCTCTATGAGGAAAAATCTATTTCAAAGCTTACAATCAACTCCAAAAAAGGGTTTTTGTAAATTCACCGTCCTTTTCGGGCTATCGAAAATTTTCCTGAACGTTGAGCGGAGGAGTAGGATAGATCCTTTCTGTTTAGAAAAGTTTTTCTTCTTCTCAAATTATAGCAATAAAAAATTTGTGCTCCGTGTTTCCCTGATGAAATTAGCAGACAATCAAAATCTGAGGAAAAAATTGCCGTTCAGTCTACAAAGAAGCTTAAAAGGTCAACTTCTTCTTTGAGAAAGAAAAAGATCTTTTGTGAATCATTCTCTTCTTTTTCCTTCTTTGTTAAGTATGTCAGAAAAACATTTGGTGCGAAAAAAATGGCCGATTCTGGATCAGAATAATTGCGCCTTTTCTTAGGAGACCAACGGGGAGTCAAAAGAAGGCGTGAAATGTTGATAACAGAGAGAGAGAGAAGAGAGAGAGAGAGAGAGAGAGAGAGAGAGAGAGAGAGAGAGAGAGAGAGAGAAAGAGATAGCAAGAGAGCGCGCGACCGAGAGAGAAAGATATGAGCAGCAAGAAGAAAGAGACAAAAAACAGACTTCAGAAAAATGAAGAAGTGGAGTGATGAAACCAGCATGAAGAGAAGGCGCAACAGAATCGAAAAAATATGTATTCGTTATTCTACTATGGAATAAGATGGAAGGTGAAAAAAGCGGAATATAAAGAAGAAAGAAGCCTTTTGTAGTTGAAAAGATATTTTAACGATGATAAGCGAAGTGAATCATAAACAATATTTACAAATCAGAAGTTTCCAGAGAGATCTCACAGGAAGATAACAGAGACAAAGGCTTAGTAAAAAAAAGGAGATTGATAAGATTTAGGGGTGGGAGCTTGTGATACGGTAGTAGAGCGAAACATTTCACCTCCCTATAAAAGCCTTTAGTGGAATGGAGGGCAGTATTCATGTCTTATGAAATCTAGAGACCTTCTCCGTTGTCCGCTAGTGAATATTTTTTCCTCCCCACTACCAATTTGAATTTTTTTTCAGGATCAGCGTATCAAAATTCATGATCCTGGTGAACGAGTTTTTTAATAGTTGATGTCATTCTAGCTTTACTCTATTTGAACCATCCTATTTAAATTTAACAAGTTCTAAAGATGAACAAAATGACCCCTCGGAAGACAAAATGACCCCTGGGAAAGCTTGTTCTGTTCTTGTTAAAATACTCTGTTTAATTGCCAAAGATCATTCAAACTTGCGGGATGCAGAAATGAGAGAGGTTCCTCGTTAGTAAAGTACTGTGGAACAATCATCTTCTGTATTTGGATTGATCCCTCCCTTACCCTTCCGTACCCTCCCCACAATACACAAATAAGCCTTCCGAGCAGCCATTTTTCCTCTAAAGCGAACTGCTGAAGACAAAATGACCCCTCGGAAAGCTTGTTCTGTTCTTGTTAAAACCCCTCACTCGATCAAAAATCAAGAATGTCTTCGAGGACAGCGCTGAGCTTGCTTCAAATATCTGCCACACAAACGAGACTTGTGAGGTGCCATTCTTGCCTCGAACCTAAGTTCAAGGAGGTAAAATGGTCCCTGCCAAGTCTTGTTCTGGATGAACTTTCCTACTACCGTTTATAACTCGAGCACTTTCCGGATCAAGCAAGAACAGGTCTTGCGAAGCGACCTTCTTTGCCTGATATGATAGAGTCACAGGACAAGATGGCCCCTCGTGAGGCATGTTTTGCTTATGATCACATCATCGTTCACCCTGCCAGATTAAACGTGTTTTAAAAAATTTACTCTTTGTCAAATAAACACATTCCCCCCCTTCCTTGTCTGGAAAAAATAATCGAACGATTTGTTTTAATTAGACAGAAAACGACCAGAAAGAGGCATCATAATCGATTCCACTCGAGACCTTTCACACCTTCCCAATTCTATTCAAAGCTGCTTTTTGATTATAGGTCCTATCACACAAACGAGTCTTCCAAGGCGACCTTTTTTGCCTTTTAAGCGCATAGCAAAAGACAAAATGATTGTCTTGGAATGCTTGTTCTGTCGATCTGTTCTGAAAATTAGAAAACCAGAAGCTTTATACCGCGTCTTGACAGTATTGAAAGTGAAGATATTTGTCTTTGCGGATTCAGTGGACTAAAGAATGAATGACAAAAGTTTCTTTCACAAGTAATTTTTTTTTTATAAGCCGAAAGATTATTTAGTATTAAAAATTTCAAACTTCCACTAGCATAATTCACACAAAAAACAAACTGGTTGAACATAATTAACAGTCTCACACGGTCAACATCAAGACTGGTTGAACGTGTTAAGCTCACGAGAAAGTTTGAAATTTCATTCAACTGAGTTTTCAAAAGTGGGAAGAGAACTGTAAAATCCCTGATCAAAATAATTTAGCGTTCCGGTTCAATTCAGTGCTGCTCAGGGACGACATTAGCATATTGGAACACTCTCCCCACAATGGATGCGTCGCTAGTTCGATTTTGAAGTGAAAGCATTTTTAGAATGAATACTTCGCTCAATACGAAATTTATAGAACTTCGTGCTCGAAAAAATACCTTCTCAAGAAAATCCAAACTGTCCTATTGTTTTCAATGACTGTTATTGTAACTGGTAAGTGATGAATAAGTTATTTTATTATTATATGACAACTTCATCAATAATTCTTTCAAGCTTATCACTCTCATGTAAAAGGTAAAAGTTTTCATGTATCAAATTCTTTCCTTTATGTAATCGTCGCGACGTCTAACATAGAAAAAGATCGGAAATTCAATTAGAGGCTGACGGTTTAATTTTCGAAGGACCACAGAATTTTAAATGTTTTTTTCAGTTGGAAAAAGACTGTATTTAACGAGACCACGTGAAGAGTTTGAGAACTTGAAGTGTTTCTTGACTGAATGAATCAAAATTTTCCAAAATTTCAACTCCCTTAGGATTACATTCTCACATACAGCTACAATAACTGGTCCTCGAATCGTATCTCTATTAAAGGCCACTTTTAGTATCTCATAAAAAAACTTATGTCTTCTTTTTGAAACTTGCAGAAAAGTCGCTCTAACACTCAGTTTGTGCTTTTCTTCACTCTCATGAAAACTCGCTTTGAATCTTCCGCTACATCCTGCTCAAAAGTCACCGATGTCTGCCGCACGTTTTATATTTCTATAGTTTTGTCTTCAAATAACTCTCGTTATTTTTTATCGTTTACCATCTATCGTGAAGTCCTGGACAGCCGCACGTTCAATCTATCTATAGTGACATCACATGTCACCTAGAGAAAACTATCATTGATTTATACCAAAAATCATTGATTGGTTACGGTATACGTTAAATATTGTTTTTCCAGTTTGGAAATTTGAATACGGTATACGTTAAATATTAAGTCAAATGAGTTTTTTGTAGGTTAAACTAAATTCCGAAAGTAAAACCGACTCAAAAAAGGTCTCTTTGCGAAGCAAAAGATCTTTTGAATTCAAATCTTCCTGATGAGAAATGGTGATTTTGTCAAGACAAGCCTGAGCAATAAAAAAGTTTCAGCTTTTCTTGGAATGAACAGTCTAGTGAAACGTATAAAGACGATCAAATTAGGTAGAAGAAGACATAGAAAAAAGGAGAATCCAAAATTTCGGAAATTTATTTGGTGAAGCCATTCAACTTATAAGCACTTAATGTTCATTTTCTTGAAATTTTTTGATTAGCAGTTAAGAAATTCAATAGTGATTAGGTTGAATCCTAGAGCACCAGATGGGTAAAAGATAAGTTTTATCAAAAGTAAGAGAGATGTGAATGGGACTATTCAACGGTCCTTGAATCAAAAACAGAGAGAAACTCTTAAAACAACAAAACAAACTGTAAAAAATTTTATAAACTTTTTTTGCTTTTTCACTGCTGCCGTATACATTGATCGCAATGTTTTTTCATTGTGCTGTTGAACTTGATTGACTTTGGATAACTCAGTTTCGAACTGTTTTCAGCGCATGTACTGTCAGATGCTTCTTCTCCATCGTACAAACTTCAACTAAATTCAACCCATCTAGTACACTAGTTGTAATAAAAATAGTCTGGCATCTTAACAACTTTCTGCGAAATTTCAAAGCTCTCACGCACCGATCATTGCTTGTGTCCTTGCGTTGAAGTGTGTTCGTAAACGGAGCAATGAGCTCACGAACTTCTGTGTAACTTATTTTCTTCTCTTCAATTACACTGAAGAAAAATCAATGGGCTATCAAAAAGCGTGAGCTAGATGAACGGCTCTTGACCGGTTTTTAGTTGAAAATTGATCGTGCTATTGCAGTTTTTTTTAAACATTTGTACGAGAATGAAGTGTTTAAATTCAATGATAGTTCATCATCTGATATGTTCATATTCCACCAATTTCCTAAAACATTTCATTTCATGTGCAGAAGTGAATTCATTCGAATGAATACAGAACCAACACTAATTACGATGAAATGCAAGCAGCCCGAACATTCATCAAAAACACATTTTGATTGCTGAGCCCGTTATCACAAAAATTCTCAAATAATCGAAATGGGGATCGCCAATCGTCACGTTTCTCCAATATATACATACATTCATTATTTGCAGCGAACACGCCTATAAAATGTTTTCTTATTAGAAAAAAACCCGGGACTAAGATAATAATAATATTTGATAACGTCGGCCTAATGTGCTTGTAAGAACTGCCGAATGAAACAGAAAATCATGACTTAAAATTCAAATTGTATCAAATGAAAAAAAAAGTGCTATCGAATATTTTTCTGTTATAAATCCTATGAGCGGTAAAGTTCAAAGTAACTCCAGCAAGGATTGTACAATAAGAACATTTTTAAGTAGTACAAGCTAGTACAAGCTCTATTTTGTCCAATCATAGCGATTGTAGTTCAACAAAGGTCACTTAACACTGTTGTAAATTTCGACAAAAAACGACCGCTCTTAGAGCGGGGAAGTCTTTGATAATGAGAAGCAAGCAAGAGGCGAAGGGCAGAATTAGAAGAGTCATGACACTACAACATATGATGTCATGAGACTCATTATACACTCCTCCGCTCTAAGAACGGTCATTTTGAGACAAAAAGTTCTCAACAGTGCTGATGAACTATGATATAGACAAGTGTAGATAAAATATATAATAATATATATAGCGATATGCTCAGCATATCTGTCACCAAGGCTTTGACACCCCGACGAATTTAGATGATCATATGATGTCATGACACTACAACACTACTTAATGAAGCGAGAATAATATCAACCGTCTTTTTTTTAAAGGGTGAGTGCAGTATCGTTGAAATACCAAAGAAATTAAAGGTATATTTGGTTGTGCCATCGAATAGAAATTAAGCTTTGTTCTGCGCCTTAAGAAAAACTATTATCTTTCAACAAAAAAATAACTGTTAGTCAAGCCTGCTTTTATCACTCGCTTTAGGTGATGATGTTCAACTTAAAAGCAAAGGAATTTTTTTATCTTGGAAGAATTAAACTAGACTAGTTCTAGACTAGACTAGACTATTTCAGGGTGATGAGAACATGGAATTCTTTGATAGCACATTTAAGCGGAGATCTTTTAAGAAACCGCAAATTTTTACCGATTTATGCTTTTCCCCGAATAAGTCAAAAAAGTTTTTGCAGCGATAAGTCTGGGGAAATAATCACAAAAAGCAATCACATTAATTAATAAATGAATGTGACAAGCATGTTAATTTTGAAGTAAATAAAAATTTCGAATCAGTAATTGATCATGCGTAATTTTTTGAGAGTGTAAAATCTTCGAGAATCCGTTCTGCCATGCATTAGTATGTGTTATGAAAAACTCGGTTAATTATTGGAAAGGAGTCAATATGTAAAATCATAAATTACTCTGAAAAAGGACTTTTGTGTTGTAAAACCATCGTTCTCAGTCAGCTTTCAAGGTTTCGTTTGCTCTGAAAAATTTTTTTAAAACTGATATTTGAAGCCACACATAATACATATGTTACTAAAAAGTAAGACTTTAAATTATGTAAAGCTAAATTTCTTATTTAAAGTTCTTCAGGTATTATTTTTCCAGTTTCATGGTCAATTAACTTTCTCTCTTTAAATAATATTGAAATTGATTCACGACTTAGCTTTGAAATTAATTCACGACTTAGCTTTGTAATTGATTCACGACTTAGTGGTGACAATGAAGCGTCTTTTCATAATCAATTTCCGTGCGATCGTTTCAGTCATGCATATTTTTGAATGATTCAGAGGAAGAAAACAAATCTTTTTTTCTTTTCTTTAGACGTTTGCAATCTGATATAATCGGAATAATAAAAACCTTAGGACTAACCTTCAAGCACTTGATTCCGATTGTATCGTTTTTGTGCTGGAAGAGGAAACTGATCGACAAGAGGGATGTTTATCGAAAAAGGCTGATCTGAAAATGGCCGCTTGTCATTTGTTCTTATTCTTGATTCTCCATGATTCTAAGAATTGTCAACGACTCGAATATTCAAAGAATATTCAAAATTCTATAACCGTAATTAGGCTGATGATTCAAAAGTTGTTGACTCAGAAACTGTTACGATAAAAGATCCAATCAGAATTAAAATAGGAGTATTTTCCTTCGCAAATAATCTTTTAGGGCTTCGTCTTGAAGTTTTCGTAGGATAAGAAGAATGTCTGACCGAGAAGGCTGCAGAAGATACGTCGAGAGCATAGTAACCATGAAGGATTCCAGCACGACACACAAATTCTTCCAAACTGTATCAAAAAGCATTACTTTACTCGGAGATAAGCGATGGGAAAGTTAATTCGAAGATACAAAACAGTACCATGGTTAAGCTTACCTATGGAACAAATCAAACCTTCGAAACAAAGTTTTGAATATGTAGCATATTATTCCAGAGTTGGGGAACTTCATATAAAAGTTTAATACTGTGATGTATGAATCGCAGAACTACTTCCCACAACTAGCTGCAAGAGAAAGAGAGGATGAACTTAATCAAACTAGAGAGATAGAATTACAGTGGAATTTACACAGAGGTAGAAAAGGTTAGAGAAAGCAACTTTTAAAGAGCGACTAACAGAAGGCGGTCTCCAGTGCGGGCAGAAGTCCTGAACCGCAGTCGAAGAGTCCCCAGCGAGCGACAAAGTCGAAGATTGGATGTTGAACGCCGAAGAACATAAAGAAGAAGTCGAGGAGACGGAAGACGACGATGTATCGGTATGGTATTAGCTCGTCCTTAAAATCACTATGGTTGGAAGCTTCGAGAAACACAAAAGCTTGAAAAAGACATGAATTGTAAAAAATAGTGAACTTTTAAATGATTGTTTCGATTTATGAAAGAAAAAAATACTCGAAAGTTTGTTCTAAGCATTTACAGAGGCGCATTTGTAGTTGAGAGGGTTATTATTCTACTCGTTTGAAATGAAAAACTAGATACTGTAATCTTCATGGAACATGAATAAACACAATAAACGACAGCTACTTTCGAGATAGTTTTTGCAGTTTGATACTTTTTTGTATGTGTGTTGGAGATTTCAATATTCCTCACAACCATAGTCCAACTTAAAATAATGAAGTCACCGTTAGTCGTCATCAATAGTATCGTAATCACTATTCTTAAGAATCCAGGAGTGTAGGCTGACCACTTTGGATACTGTAGTAACGATGATGTGTGTCCCATAGATGCCGATGAGGAGAGAAGGGAGTGCGAGAAAGTCGATCACCTTGAGTGCGACCATTCCCTCGCCCGCGTACTCGAAGTAGATGATAAGGGAGACAAGGGTGGCAATGAGACGAACACAGGGCGCCTGTAGAACCATCCACTCACACGCGCGGATGTAACGACTGCATAAAGGTTGCTTTTAATTTATCATTTTTTTCTCCTGATTTCATTTTCTTTTTAAAAAAAACAAGAAAAGTTTTAATTTCAAATTCCGATGATTTTTTTTAAATAAAAAGGAAGCTGTAACGATGTGAAGCATTCCATGTGAAAAATCTGAGGACTTCTCACCAAACTTTTGCAAAGACTCCAGTCTATAGAGTCAATTTTTTTTAGCAAAAAAACAAGAAGATGTCAACTTCAACCAAGACTGAGCTAGAACTTCCGCTAGAACTTCGAAAAAACACATCAAAACTCGATACTCAACCTTTCCAGAGGCATTTTCGGCATGCAAGGGAAGAAACAGCAGAAAGGGGGTGTTGATAGTGCGATGTAAGTTGTACTCTCAGCCAGCTTTCGGACTGTAAGAAGGGTTTTATCTCTTCAGAATTTTTTAACGTCTCACCAAAGTTCTGAAAACTCTCAATAAATCTACTCAAATAAAAATTTTTTGAGCCGTTTTAGAAATCGTGTTACCAATATCATTGCCATTTTACTTAATTGGGACATTCTCAAAACCTGTCATAACTAAGATTATTTTTGAATTTTCCTGCCACACGTGTTTTAACTAGGTGACCACTTAGGTTTTTGTCTGACACATGAACTTTTGTTGTTCTCAGTGTTAATAACACATAAAAAATTGGAAGGTCACACAAGAGAGCGTGAGCTCAATGTTTCGTTTACGAACTTTCTTTAATACTACGACGTAAACAACGAGTGGCTGAACTTTTTCTCAGTAAGAACCTAACCCACTACGCTTTTGCAGTCGATTCTCGAATTACGTTCAGAGCTACGAGCAACATGGCTTATGAAACCATACAGTGTAAAAAAATTTTTAAACTTTCTGTTTAATTACAGATTATCTCGAAAGGTTGAGCAAATTAGAAAGCATAATGAATGGCCATACAATGATACTTCATTTTCTCTCTACATTTTTATTCCGTCATTTGTAACAAGGGACTCCACGAAAAAATTACCAAAGTTGTGGTGGCCGGAGAAAAGTTGCACTAGGAGCAGAATGATGACCCAGAGCGCCAGGGAGAAGTACCTTTGAATCAGTTTTTTTCATTTCCGCCTATAAAAAACCGGTAATAGGCAGGCAAACTGGGATTCAAATACCCTAAATCTGTCGTTCTGTCGTTTCTACAGGATAAAAAAAATTATGTCGTCATTTGATTTGATGAAGCTCATCATCGAAAACCCTGATCATGCAAGGGTTGTTTTGAGTGAACTTTAATAACTTAGCAAATTCTTGAAATGGCTCCTCGAGAACTCATTTAGTATGAGCTTTTACGGCGAAAAAGACTTGCGAGTAGAAATTGAACTTCATTAGTGAAAATATTTTTAGGTTTTTTTCATATTTTTTGTTTCGAAAAAAAAACTGACTGGAAGCTGGCGAGATGCGCGAAGAACCAAACCCGAGGCATGAACATCGCCACCAGCGAGAGGATCGATACGAACTGGAAAGATGAAAGAGGCAATGATTCCTCGTTAGTGTCCTCCTCTTTTTCTGTTTTTACGTTTTTACTCAACAAAACAAGAAACTGGTTTTTTATGGGAGTATAAATGACAGTTTTCTGTGTGTAAATGGAATGATGAGAACTAGTAAATTTTGATGCTTACTTGTTCTTATTTCCGTCAATCGTTCTGATTCGATTCAAAAATACATAATTACATGAAAAGAATGAAGAACATGGAGAGCTAGATCACATGTCATTAAAAATATGTTTCACTTTAAAATTGTTAACAGGTTACTGATTTCTCGTAGATCATAGAAATAACCCAGTTTTCTAGTAACTATATACCTACCGGCGCAGTGCTGGCGAGATATACAATGAAGAGTCTGCGACTTGGATGTGTTACGTAGCCTGATTGCAGCAGAATTACATGTGACAAAAGAAAAATTAAGATATAACTAAACTTTTTTTTCAAATTTTCACATTTAAACATGGATAACCGATTGGAAATTCCCCTAACGAAAGCAAGCGCTCTTTTAAGCATTTAAAGCAGTTATTGTGAAACAAGAAGAATTAAAACATCATTACAATTCAGCTTACCTCAATCACTTTTTTTTGTTGTTTAATCACAAAGGTCTCTTTCGTTCCTGCTGAGGCAAGCTTTTGGGCTCTCTGGGTGATGCTGATCAGGTAGTGCCCAGAGAGAACGGTTACGGTAAAGTTGAAAAAATTCTCAAAGGCTCACTCAGTATCCATGAATACTATCAATAAGTGCGCATGTATTGGAGATTTCTTACAAATATCCATACAAGTGTTTAAAAAAAATCAAAAAGTTTGACTTTAATCTACCTACGAGAATGCACTCACTGATAATGTACATGAAATGCAGAACAGCCAGGCATATGGTGGCCACGCATGTTATACATGCAAGCGTGATGGCCATGATGGAAGGAACCGTCAAAGCTGCAATAATACGATTTTTTTTAAATTTATGAGCTCTGGTACACAAAATGAATTATTTTGTGCAGAAAGTCCTGATAATTTTATTTCTTCCAGGTGAATTAATTTCTAACAAGCTGTATTAATTTTCGAGGCATTGGAGGTTTAATAGGGTAGAAAGTTACATTAAATGTTTTCAGGTTCTCATTTTCTTTCAACCAATAACTCGTTTTTTGCTCTCAAAGGAATCTGATCAACTCATCAGACGTAGATTACCTTGAACGTGTGATGTTTTAACCGTAAAAACTTTTTCGTCGAATGAAGTTCACGTGGAATTTGATATATGCAATTTGATATAATGACCATCACATTGAAAAACCCGTTCAAGATTAAACGTTTGTTTTTTGAGCGTTGAAGAAAAACAATGTTAATTTCTATAACCATTTGTTCTGTCTATATCTCTTCCTATCTCTCTCTTGCTCGCTTTTCTTTCTCTTTCTGTACATACAATCTCTTTCTTGCTACCTGCTATTACATGTTGAATACTTCATTTCTCATCATTATTAACACATCGCCAACCTAGCAAATACTCTTTCGCGTGGGGAATGGTTCCATTTGCATTATCACAGTCGACGAGGGAGTCTGTCAAGAGCTTCACGAGTTTGTCCAGCATCTTATTACCGTGAGGTTCTGCTCTGAAAATCAAAACTCCTAGCGTGTTTGTTTAACGTTTCACGCAACAAAAAACGTCGTTCGTGGCATGCCGAGTGCTTCAGAAAAACCTACGCTTCGCGAGCTGAGAGAGGGAACTCGCAACGTAAGCGAAACTCAAAAACCAGGTTTTTCGAGAGCTAAAAGGTTAAAAGAGTGCGTTATAATAGAATGGTTGTTTTGAGTGCATTAAATAAAGCTCCTCGAATTTTCTGTTAAGTTTGTGGAATAAAGTTTATTTTCTCTCACTTCCACTGGCGGTCCTTAAAGCATTCAAATGCAAAATAGGGTAACAAGCGACTAAATTTACAAGCCTGTAGAAAGGACAAATAAAATAACGGTTCTCATCCGATGAAATTTGATTGAATGTTTTTTTTCACAAAAAAAGGTTTATTAAGAATTTGTAAAACGATGGAGGACCTAAAACTTTTTAAAAAACTTTCATGAAAGCAGCAAACGACTGTAACGTTACCTTGACACATTATAGTTAGAATAATGCATTGTTAACGTCAGTATAGGAGAGTAAACTTAGCAGATGAATAGAAATAGCTTACGACTCTTCAGTGGAGTGTGCCCTGAAAATAGCATAACTCGTTGAAGTCATTGAAAAAAAAAGAAATATAAAAAGTAAGGGAAATAAATAGAAAAATGATATGAAAACTTGTTGGGAGCCTCAGTCGAGAAAAGAATAATTTATTTCCTTTTTCATTGTGGGATAAAACGATTGGTGGAGTAAAGAACTAACCACCGAATAAACCGATTAACATAAGGAGTAATTAAGAAAATGATAGTGACAAGATTTCTCCATACTGATGGAAAAATACAAATTTTATATGCAATTTCATGAACCTCATCACATACATATTGAATTAGTCTTCATATTTCTGCTCTATTCTATTGTTCTTTAACCTCTTCTCTTTCTTGTTATATCTCTTCAACCTAAATCAATTCATTTAAAAAAGGTTTAAGTAGTGGAGTTGATCATAACTAGCACACATGAAAAGGAATAATGAATCACTTTTTTTAACTAAAAAGAATCAGAAAAAAATACTAAATAATTTTTAGAGAATAAATAATATACATAATTTCTCTTTCAGAGTCTTTTAAAATGTTTATGTCGGTCCTCCAAGTAAATCAACGCCCTTGATACTTTAGAAATATGATTTATGTTGTTTTTGATGAGAGAATTCGAGTATATTTGTACTAGTGAGATGGTATTCATGCGTATACAATGAGAAGATGAAAAGTCTAGCCCGAATTCCATAAGAGGGCTCAAATTACAAGTGCACTCAGAACACCAAACCATCCCACCCTTTCTCTCGCCCTTGTTCTCCCTCCCATTTCTCTCATACATCGAACCAACACCATGAGAATTTCTCTCAAGAAGGTTGTTCTTTTTTCTCTCAGACAACACTGTGTTTCGCACCAACAAAAACGGAGTTCATTATTTGAAACACTAATGCGGTTCCCGATATTTTTTCGAACCGAAAGAAATGAATATCTAGATAGGATTATGAGTGTTCGACGTGAGAAAAAGGCCAACTATTTGAAGGTTGAAGAGAAGGAGAGAGCTAAGGGATGACCAGGGAACCAAGGGATGACCAGAGAAGGAGAGAGCTTGGAACCAAGGGATGACCAGAGAAGGAGAGAGCTTGGAACCAAGGGATGACCAGAGAAGGAGAGAGCTTGGAACCAAGGGATGACCAGAGAAGGAGAGAGCTTGGAACCAAGGGATGACCAGAGAAGGAGAGAGCTTGGAACCAAGGGATGACCAGAGAAGGAGAGAGCTTGGAACCAAGGGATGACCAGAGAAGGAGAGAGCTTGGAACCAAGGGATGACCAGAGAAGGAGAGAGCTTGGAACCAAGGGATGACCAGAGAAGGAGAGAGCTTGGAACCAAGGGATGACCAGAGAAGGAGAGAGCTTGGAACCAAGGGATGACCAGAGAAGGAGAGAGCTTGGAACCAAGGGATGACCAGAGAAGGAGAGAGCTTGGAACCAAGGGATGACCAGAGAAGGAGAGAGCTTGGAACCAAGGGATGACCAGAGAAGGAGAGAGCTTGGAACCAAGGGATGACCAGAGAAGGAGAGATGAGTGCTAGGAATTGAGTAAGTATGAAACAGAAGGTTGAAGAGAAGGAGAGAGCTAAGGGATGACCAGGGAAAGGGGAAGATGAGTGCTAGGAATTGAGTAAGTATGAAACAGAGTGCACAAAAAAGGAGGATCTTTCTTTTTTTAAAAGCGTATAGCTAAGAAAACAAAAGAAAGCAAAAAAGAGAGAAATTTAAATACTCAAGTTCAGAAGCGCAAAAAAGCTATACATAAAAATGATTCAAAAATGCATAAAATAAGATAACAAACAATTTCACGCCAGAGAGTATCGCATTCTAGCCGAAAATATATGAAAAACGATAATCATTAGAGCACTAGATTTTCGGTCTGAGAGCTCTCAAGTATCGGGTTCGGTTACCATCTTGACAAGCGAAAGAACGGTTGTTTCTTTGCATCCACTCATCAGCATGGTTGAGCTCGGTCCCTAACAGGAGTTGAACAATTTAATACCGTATCGTTAAAACCATTATTTTCATTTTCATGTCTTTGCGTTCAGCTTTCTCACACGTAATTTATTAGGAAGGTTAAGAATATAATATATGTTTTTAAGGGAGTGAATGTTGATTATGAAGCACAAAAAATCTTTATAAAGAACCCCCGAGTTCTCTGGGCAGTTGAGACCGTCAAGACAAGTAAGAAGTAGTTGAAGTTTAAAGGTTGGTACTTTGGTGAGTTTCTAATGAATCACAAGTCAACAGAGTAAGTTAATTTTGTTTCACTTATTCAGAAAGAAAGCGTCAAGTTTAGGTAATTAGCAAAGTCGCTAGAAGTAGAAGGGCTGGTACAGATGGTCAGAGGTCAAATTGGAAAGTGGAGTAGTGAATAAGAGGAAGCGGGCTCTTCGTCAACAGATAAAAGACATAGAAGGAAGATAAGAAATTGACGAAGCTCAGGAGACGGAGAGGAGGAGTGTTCTGCACGGAACTTCAACATCTAATTCATCTCTTTTTCTTCTTACTCAACCTATGTCCGTATATGTCTTTACAATCTAATGCAAACAAAGCACGTTAAGAGAAGCGTGGAGGTTGGTCTCCTCTTCAAGAAGAAGCTACTGTACGGCCCGCTATTCTTCCCCTCATCCTACTAGAGAATTGGAGAAAAAATCGCTAAATGTTTTCTATTTTAATAAATATAAAGAAAAAATTGAAACAAATCACTGTTTTAGTATTCAAAAATTTTAATTGTACAGTTTTTTTATAA
>OZ057404.1:25466261-25611261 GCA_964056735.1 Allodiplogaster pararmata | reverse complement strand
AAACAAAAAAAAAACAAAAAGTCAAAAAACAAAAACAAACAACAAAAAAACAAACAAAAGAAATCAAAAAATTGCAAAAGGTGGTCACAAAATATGTATTTAAGCTATATATTTGTACTAATGGTTTCGTTCCAAAAAGTCATTGACTCGCTCTTTGGCTCTTCAGTTTCAAGAGTTCGAGGATAAGACAACATGTTCTCAAAACTTTACCTCAAAACTCTCAAGACTGGATACATTATAAGTCTTTTCATGATATGGGTAAAGTATTGTTTGGTCATTCGCGACCGGCTTCTTTCGCGTAACAAGAGACCGGTTTTCCTCCAGAATCACTTCATCTGAGAGAGCCTTTCAACCTTTTGGACGAAAAACCCAGTCGAGGACGTGGTCAGAAACACATCATGAGCTCTGCCTGACCACTGAGAAGTGTTGGTTCACTGACGAAGCCACCAATTTTACCTCTCTCTCTCTCTCTCTCTCTCTCTCTCTCTCTCTCTTTCTCTCTCTCTCTCTCTCTCTCTCTCTCTCTCTATCTCTCTCTCTCTCTCTCTCTTTCTCTCTCTCTCTATCTCTCTCTATCTCTCTCTCTCCATATTTCATGGCTCTCTATATTCTCTTCCCTTCTTTCTCTTTCTCTATCAATTTCTGACTTTCTTTTTATACTGTTTGTTCACCTTTCTTCCTCATGCTTTTTCTCTCTAAATCTCTTCCTCTTTTTTGCTCTCTTTCCCTCTTTTAGCTCTTTTCTTTGTTATTTCTCTTCCTCAGTTTCTCCCACAGTCTATCACTGTTTCTTTCCCTGCTCTCCTTAGCTATCTCTTCCATTGCGCATTCGCCCCTTGTGACTCAAAAAGTCATGGTTGTTTGAAAGGCTCTCGCGGGAGTTCCAGTCTCCTGAAGGGACGGCTGCTTCAAATACAATGATGAAGAGAAGCTTGGCTGGGTAGAGCGAAAACGTTGGGAGGATAAACAGAGGGGAGAAGAGAGAGAGTCTGAAGTGGTAGGAAGAAGGGAAAGAAACAGCGAGAGCGTGTATCAGAGATGAAGGACAGAATTTCAGAGAAATAGAACCACCGCTTGAGTAGCGAGATGGGATAATTGCGAAAAAGAAGAGGAAAAATGAGAAATGAGATAGAATGGTCAAGTAAAATGTTCAGCGATGAAGAAAGAACTGTTAGAATAGGTGATTATTTAGTGCATATGGCGAATCGAAAAAGGAAGAATTAGATTAGTTGAGCAAATGGAAAAGGAAAAAAAAAACATGGTAAAATGAAATAAGGCAAAATCGGTAGAAAAAAAGGAAAACTTCAAAGGGGATTATTAAGGATAAATTAAGATGTCATAATACATATAACAAAGTCTAGCTACCCAGACAAGTAAAAACAAGCAAGAAGTCGGGAGTTATGCAAATAATTGAAGATGCATGAAAGCACAAATTTTATGAAAAAGGAAAGGAGATTAGAGACTAATATGCAGTTGGGAGGACAAAGAAGTAGAAAATCAAAATATAAAACAATATTTATGAAGAGGCACGAAATGAAAAGACGGCAAGTCAAACAGAAAGATCATGAGGTATTATGTTTATTATTTTTATAAAGTATTCGTTCCGGTAGGAAACAAGTTGGTATGTTGGTACTTTTGTTATTGTAGTGATAACGCACTCGATTCCGATAAGAGAACACCGCTGTGCTCGATACTATCTAGTGATTCACCTTTGACCGTGTGGTAAATACAAATAAAAACAAATATACTCATAAGCATTTATGAAAGCATAAAGGGTAAAGTGTGAAGATAGTCAAGAAAAGAGTGAGTGAGAGAAAAAGAACGAGAGACATCAAATGAGAAAGAAGAAGCACAAAAAAACTAAAAACTTGAGATAGTGAGAAACGAGACAGTTGGATCAAAAAAGATTCAAAAACCGCAAGGTCATATAAAAAAAAACCTCTTCAGCGAGTTAAAAAAGAATAAAAATATTAATAAGTACTATTAAGTTTTCTGTGGAAAAACAATTACTTTTTCTCTAATGCTCAACTGTAAACGATGATCTTCGCTTCTTTGTATCGAGTTGAGAGAGCTTATTTGCTTGTTTACCATCCAATAACCCCATCTCCTTTTCGTCTCGCTCACCCCAATACTCCTGTTATTTTCCACTCATTTCCTAGGGGCACTCGCGAAACTATTTGAGGTCCCAGAAGAATATATTTTGAAACTAGAGAAGCATAAGAAAGAAGACTGGTGAGAGAAGACATCGCGAGAATTGTCAAATAAGTTTTTTTTTGAGAGCTTCTGCTTTCAGAGAGGTAAGAAGAACTCAGAGAAAGTTAGTATCAAAGAGAGAAGAAAATTTACAATTCTGTTTCGATTCTTCTATTCATGATTAGAACATAAACTCTAACAAGGAAATTTCCTATTACAAAATAGTTTCGATGAACTGTTTGAATGTGCGGTAACTTACAGTAATAACTTTGCTCGCGCTTGTTCTCGCCTCGTGGCAGGGCACGCGCCCATGAGATGCGGGACAGACCTACCCCATAGAACCAGTAATTGCGCGCCGGGTCACTGCTAGTCTGTGTAGCAGCAGTATGGAGAGTCAGATTCATGATAGAGTACTATCAAATTTTTTCACAACCTTGGTTTGGGTGGATCTGTCAGGGTGGAAGTCGAACTCGAGGCTCTTTTTTCACAATAGACGAGCACACGACCATTATGCCACGGCCGGACAAACTTACAGTGTCAAAACTTTTAACAATACTAATGCATCTAGAACTAAATTTTCTTGTTATATGCGAATTCTCTCACCAAACAAGATCGAGCAGAATTTTGATTGTTTGACATAGTTTTTCGTTGGTGATCTGCTAAAGCGTGCTTTCGGCAGAAAACAAAATAAGGAAACATCTTGTAAATGAGATCAAAGAGAAATATTTTAATTCAATGTATCAGCAAAACACAATTTGACAGAAAAAAAGGGCGTTGGATTTTTTTATATTTTGACTGAGTTTTTTAGAAATAAGAAAGAAAAGTAACGCCACTACTCTCATCGTTGATGACAAAGTGAGAACCGTGCTCTTCGGGGGGGGGGGGGGGGGTGGGGGTTGCATATTAAGCTACTACGAGAGTTTAGAGCTGAGGCTGGTTTTACCGTTTTACAACAGTAAAATAAACCAACGAAAAACTATGTCAACAATTAAAATTCTGCTCGATCTTGTGTGGTGAGAGAATTCGCATATAATAATAAAATTTAGTTCCAGATGCATTAGTATTGTTTAAAGTTTTGATGAGTGATCCATAAAAAAAGAGGTAAGAAAAATCCTGAAGAAAATTAAAAAAATTTGTAAAAAGAGGCAGAAAGTGAAGAGTGAATGAACGAATTGCAACAAAAAACAAATTATAAAGAAACATAATCGGGAAGTATTGCAATGAAAGAACATAGGGCTATCCAAGGGAATGCAACAAAGGAAAAATAACAAAAAGAACGGAAAAAATTAGCAATTTTTCAGAGAAGTGTTCGGAGAATAAGATAGTGATGAGATGTTCTATGTACAGAATCTGCTTCAGGGAAAGATCAGATGAAAAGAGAGGGCGAGGGATTGGGAAAATGAAAGAGGAGGGGAAATGAGAAAGAAAAGAAGTGAAGAGAGACAGATAAAAGAGGAAATGAGAAAGAAAAGAAGTGAAGAGAGACAGGTAAAAGAGGAAATGAGAAAGAAAAGAAGTGAAGAGAGACAGATAAAAGAGGAAATGAGAAAGAAAAGAAGTGAAGAGAGACAGATAAAAGAGGAAATGAGAAAGAAAAGAAGTGAAGAGAGACAGATAAAAGAGGAAATGAGAAAGAAAAGAAGTGAAGAGAGACAGATAAAGAGGAAATGAGGAAGAAAAGAAGTGAAGATAAAAGAGACAATACAAAGTTATAAAAAAAGCTCAAACATCAGAAAGTTTCTAAGTCAGAAGCAAGAACTAACTCAACAAAACTTTTCGGAAAGACCAGACAAAACAAAGACCAGAGAATGATAGAGACATATTATAACAAAAGATAGGAGTGAAAAAGAGAGAAAAGAGTGAACAAAACAGAACGAAAGAGAAAAAAGTGAGAGAGGGTGAGAGACAGATTAATGAAAGAGAGAGAATCATAGAGGGAGAAAGAGGGATAGAGAGAAGGAGAGAAAGAAAAAGAAAATAGAAAGATATTCACATTCAAAGAAATGTAAATTAGCCTTGACTGTTGGAGATTGTTATTTGGTTGGTGAGGAGACAATAAATAAAATTAATAGATTCCATAACTTTTTTGAAATCTGCTTAAATACCGCCATCAGACTTAAACTGGAGCAGAAGGCGAAATCTTGACGCTCTCAAGAACAAAATATCGTGCAACAGAGCATAGCTCGCATGCACGTACCATTTTCTGAGTAAAGCGGTTGAGAAAACCACTTTTGCCTTTGAAATGGGCCAATATTGGTATGCACGTAATATTCCGTTTTCAAGGAAAACTGACCCGAGTTGGTGATAAATTTCATTTCTTTTAAAAATTGATTTCAAGGAAAAATATTATCTGCGTGCACAATGCCTCCACTCTGACGTTTAAAAAATTGACTTTTTATGGAGACGGAAAAATCGAAAACTTATCAAGAAACGCGTTATTCGCGTAGACTTCTGATTCTCATTCTCGATTGAAAAGTCAATAATCCTACGAAGCTTCCGGTTACTCTTTGTTTCAACTTTCAGATTCGGTTACGTTTTTAATACGGTGTCTGATGTTCATTTAAGCTCAACTCCCTTCCGCTCCTTTCCTCCAAATAAGAAACAAATCTAAAGACAAAAAACAAGTTGATTAACAGTGTGAATTGGTTTTTGCGTGCAGTGTGTAAAAAAGTTCGAGGTCGACCCTGGGGCATCGACCCTGGGGCATCGACCCTGGGGCATCGACCCTGGGGCATCGACCCTGGGGCAGCCAATGATAAATGTGCTCAGAAGTAAATTTAGTCATAGATTGAAATGAGCAATATTCTACGAGTTAAGATGTCTTAGCTCTGTTTTCTATGTCTTATTTTTTACCCTATCGCTCTGCTTCTTTCTCTCCCTTTTCCTTCCTTTCTGACTCGGTCATTATATTTTTATGTCTTTTTTTTGGACTGATACCATATAATTCTGAAAATACTTCACAGTCGATCAGCTGCTTTCTCAACCGGTTTTCTGACTAATCGATAATGGGAAAAACTGTGAAATTGGCAGCTCACACCTTCCTATGCCCAAGTCTAGATCTCTCCACTTTCGTTCGTGTCCTCGTTATGTGCAAGTTTTTTTTCGGAATAGGAGAGCTGAAACGCTTTTGAGAACGAATCGAGTGGGATTAGGTAGTCGAGAGATGTATTATCGCATGTGAGAAAAAAAGCACAGAATGTTGGGAAGATAGAAAGAAATACAGTGAGACTAAAAGAGAAAAAGTAAAGAAGAGAGAGAAAAGGAGAGCACAAGATAGAACGAGACAGAGAGAAAAAAGAGAGAAAGAGAGATAAAGACAGAGATGGAAATTCTGAGAAAGAAAGAGAGATGAGAAGAAAGAGAGAGAAGAAAAAAGAAAAAATTAGAGTAAAGAGAGAGATTGAGATACAGAGGATTCAAGAAATAGGGAAGCAGAGAGTAAAAAAAGAAGAGAAAAATAACAAGAGAGTGTGAGAAAGACGCCGAGAGAGAAAAAGACTGAGAGAAAAAATTGAAGGTCGAAAGCGAAAAAAGGTCTCAGAATGAAGCGAAACAGGCATGAGAGTAAGATGAGGAAAAACAGTAAGATGAGGAATAAAAGTCGTCGAGATATATGTATGTAGTTAACATGATAACAAACTACCGCTTCCCCGTAGTGCGTCCCGTTCTGAGCCCCTTCGATTGGAGCCTCTTCCCCTCGTCCCATTCTGAGCCCCTTAGATTGAATCCTCTTCCCCTCGTCCCGTTCTAAGCCCCTTCGATTGAAGCCTCTTCCCCTCGTCCCGTTCTGAGCCCCTTCGATTGAAGCCTCTTCCCCTAGTTTCGTTCTGAGCCCCTTCGATTGAAGCCTCTTCTCCTCGTCCCGTTCTGAGCCCCTTCGATTGAAGCCTTTTCCCCTCGTCCCGTTCTGAGCCCCTTCGATTGAAGCCTCTTCCCCTCGTCCCGTTCTGAGCCCCTTCGATTGAAGCCTCTTCTCCTCGTCCCGTTCTGAGCCCCTTCGTTTGAAGCCTCTTCCCAGTGTCCCGTTCTGAGCCCCTTCGATTTAAGCCTCTTCCCCTCGTCTGTTCTGAGCCCCTTCGATTGGAGCCTCTTCCCCTCGTCCCGTTCTGAGCCCCTTAGATTGAATCCTCTCCCCCTCGTCTCTTTCTGAGCCCCTTCGATTGAAGCCTCTTCTCCCCGTCCCGTTCTGAGCCCCTTCGATTGAAGCCTCTTTCCCTCGTCCCGTTCTGAGCCCCTTCGATTGAAGCCTCTTCCCCTCGTTTCGTTCTGAGCCCCTTCGATTGAAGCCTCTTCTCCTCGTCCCGTTCTGAGCCCCTTCGATTGAAGCCTCTTCCCCTCGTCCCGTTCTGAGCCCCTTCGATTGAAGCATCTTCCCCTCGTCCCGTTCTGAGCCCCTTCGATTGAAGCCTCTTCTCCTCGTCCCGTTCTGAGCCCCTTCGAATGAAGCCTCTTCCCAGCGTCCCGTTCTGAGCCCCTTCGATTGAAGCCTCTTCCCCTCGTCCCATTCTGAGCCCCTTAGATTGAATCCTCTTCCCCTCGTCCCGTTCTGAGCCCCTTCGATTGAAGCCTCTTCTCCTCGTCCCGTTCTGAGCCCCTTCGATTGAAGCCTTTTCCCCTCGTCCCGTTCTGAGCCCCTTCGATTGAAGCCTCTTCCCCTCGTCCCGTTCTGAGCCCCTTCGATTGAAGCCTCTTCTCCTCGTCCCGTTCTGAGCCCCTTCGTTTGAAGCCTCTTCCCAGTGTCCCGTTCTGAGCCCCTTCGATTGAAGCCTCTTCCCCTCGTCTGTTCTGAGCCCCTTCGATTGGAGCCTCTTCCCCTCGTCCCGTTCTGAGCCCCTTAGATTGAATCCTCTCCCCCTCGTCTCTTTCTGAGCCCCTTCGATTGAAGCCTCTTCTCCCCGTCCCGTTCTGAGCCCCTTCGATTGAAGCCTCTTTCCCTCGTCCCGTTTTGAGCCCCTTCGATTGAAGCCTCTTCCCCTCGTTTTGTTCTGAGCCCCTTCGATTGAAGCCTCTTCTCCTCGTCCTGTTCTGAGCCCCTTCGATTGAAGCCTCTTCCCCTCGTCCCGTTCTGAGCCCCTTCGATTGAAGCATCTTCCCCTCGTCCCGTTCTGAGCCCCTTCGATTGAAGCCTCTTCTCCTCGTCCCGTTCTGAGCCCCTTCGAATGAAGCCTCTTCCCAGCGTCCCGTTCTGAGCCCCTTCGATTGAAGCCTCTTCCCCTCGTCCCATTCTGAGCCCCTTAGATTGAATCCTCTTCCCCTCGTCCCGTTCTGAGCCCCTTCGATTGAAGCCTCTTCTCCTCGTCACGTTCTGAGCCCCTTCGATTGAAGCCTCTTCCCCTCGTCCCGTTCTGAGCCCCTTCGATTGAAGCCTCTTCCCCTCGTTTCGTTCTGAGCCCCTTCAATTGAAGCCTCTTCCCCTCGTCCCGTTCTGAGCCCCTTCGATTGAAGCCTCTTCCCCTCGTCCCGTTCTGAGCCCCTTCGATTGAAGCCTCTTCTCCTCTATCTAACACCTAGAAAGAATAACCTCTGCAGAGCGTTTTTTTTAAAATAACATGTTCTACTTCTTGGAAAGCTTTATAAAAAAATGAACCGATTTAGTTCATGATTCTCACGAAATCACTGAGAGTTCACAACGGAAAAAAACATTTCGAAAGAAATCATGTCCGAAAACCGAGAAAAACCTACTAAGTTTTTCCAAAGTGAAAACAGAATTCAAAAACTATTCCCAAGAAGTGTATATTGTTACAAAAAACTGCACTATACAGGGTGCGGCGAAAGTTCATGTGGACAGTATTTTTCCAATAAAAACTTAACGGATTGAGTGAATCAAACAAAATTTTCATCAAAGTTTATTCAAATAGTTTGGGATATAACTGCGTTTTCAAATTTCGAACAGCCCTCCTTTCTCCTTGACACAGGCGCGGAGTCGCTTGTGTCAAAAAGAAAGGAGGGCTGTTCGAAATTTGAAAACGCAGTTATATCCCAAACTATTTGAATAAACATTGATGAAAATTTTGTTTTATTTACTCAATCCGTTAAGTTTTTTATCGGAAAAAATACTGTCCATATGAATTTTCGTTGCACCCCCCTGTAGTTTTAACCGTTTCCAAAACTGCCATATTTGACCGTTTTTTCTGTGTGTACTGCAAATTGGCAGCGCTCGTGGGCTTATGGTTTCGAAAAATTTCTTCATTTTAAGCATGAGGGATTTTGAATAAAATCCTATTTGTATTATTTCATCTGTGAAACTTTTTTCGTTCCCCCTTTTATCGCTCCTGTCCTTCAATCCCTGTTGTTTCCCTGAATTTTCAGCATTTCCACGCAATGTTTATTTAAAATTTCAAAAACATGAAATATTGAGTGTTGAAAGCACTAAAAAAATAATGAAACTTTCTTTGACAAGGTTTCATTAGTTCTGGAACGTGGGATGTTGATTTGGACGGAACGGCTTCAATTTGTTTAAATCCTGCCAAAAGCTGAGTTCTATCTTTTCGGTTGAAAAAAAATGGGGTAGAGTAATTAAAGAAGTCGAAGTCGAAAGTTATTGAGGAAAAAAAGGAAGGTTCCATAACATCCAATAGGAGTTTCGGTTGCCTTCGATGTATAGGAAGACATTTGAACGGGGCTTCTTGAAAATTTTCTTTATTGATACTCCTTCGCGCAGACTAAAGTTCTCATTTTGTTGTTGCTAATGTTACTTTGAACTTTACCCACTTTTAGTTTTTTAAATCATAGTTTCTGGGTAATATATCTAAAGTAAGACAGTGAAATTTTGCCAGGTATCATAAGTAAATCTTCCGATTATCCATTCATAAGCTCTTAAAATTCCTATGTTTGTGTATGTGATCAGTGCGTTTTGACGCTTTTTCAGTGCAACGAACGAGACCCGGAGACCATTTATTCTCGCGGAACGTCGCTGGGAGCCGAGTGATGAACAGTGAGCCCCAGGAGAAACCAACTTTACAAATTGTTGCGATGAGAAAGTGTTCGAGAATTTCCGGTAACACGCGTAACATGTGATTGAGAATGCATTGGTAAATACTTTTTTCTGACAGCTTTAAAGTTGATCTCTCATCTCCAAATTGTTGGATCGCGATGAATAGCGAATGAAAGGATGAAACAAGCGAAACAAGGGATGAAACAAGCGAGAGGAAACATAGCAACAGGAAGAGATAGAAAAAGATCAAGATATACATGAGAGAAAACAGAGAGAGAGAGAGAGAGAGAGAGAGAGAGAGAGAGAGAGAGAGAGAGAGAGAGAGAGAGAGAAGAGAGAGAGAGAGAGAGGGGATAAAGAAAGAAAACAAGGGTAACCAAATGAGAAATAGAAAACGTGAGAGAAAGAGAGAAATGATCAATCAGGGGAGAAGGATAGAAGAATATCCACATTAATGGTTTTTCACCGTGTCAGACCAGGAAGAATTTACAAACGGAGAACAGGAAGAAAAGGAGACAATACCAGGAACGCATCATTAAAATATGCATAACGAAGTACGTTCAATGGAGAATAACTAAGAGCATTCATAAAATAAAACAATGAAAGAGTATTCTTTTTGAATATAGAGTCTTCATTTCTAAAAAGCGTTGAAAGTAAAAAAAATTATGAAATTTCATAGCTAATAAAATTATGAAAAATCAACGCTGAAAAGAAAAAAAACTGTTCACTTGTTCTAGGACGATTTTTGAAGGGTTCTTCTATTTTGAGAAGTGTTCTCAGCCTCATTCTTCGAACAATAAGAGTAATGCCGACCTCGAGTAATATCGAATTACTCACATATATATCAAGTACTCAATTTGAATATAAGACTGAAAGAGCAAGATCAAATATCGAATATCAAACTGGCAGTTGAATATCAATTAACAGCAAGCCCTCCATTTAACTCCTGCAAAAGGCTGCCCGAATCAACTTGTTTAGAACTCCGTATCAAGTGTTGTATCGTATAACTCTTTCTTGAACGCTTTTTTCAACTCCAACTCAAACAAAAGCGAAATTCGAGAAAAGTTAATTACCTAAGTTCTGAGAAGCTTTTCTATATCTAATAACTTTCAATTTTAAAAAAATCAAGTTTATGGTTATACAGCACCGCTCAAAATGTTATCATATACTGAATTATCGAACATAACTTTTATAATACAAAAACAACGATTGAAGCTCAAATTTTTAGATTCTTTTACTCGTATTTCGATGTCCAACAGTTCGAACCATGACTTTAAACAAAAATAGTATGAATTAAGTTCGCAAAACAAAAAAGTAAACAAAAAATTATGGAGAAAAAAAACAGCTTCTTGCATGCTTTTACTTGTATTTCGATGTCCAACAGTTCGAACCATGACTTGAGACAGAATTCGTATAAACAGCAAAAAAACTTGGAGAAAATCATGGAGAAAAAACTGAAAAATTGAAGGTATACCAATTTTGATGTATTTCCTGGAGATGATTAATAAATTTCTCCTAAAGATGTCTGGTACGGTACAGACGCCCAACAAAACTTCTGTGAAAATTTGAGCTTTGAATGTTATCTTTGAAAAAGTTATTTTCAATAATCTATATGTGATAACATTTTGATAGGTACTGTAGTTTGTGAAGATGTATGGATATGATGCTTTGGAAAATTTAATCATCACGATTCGAAAAAAAAAGTTCTGAGTATTTAGGTAAGATGCAACTATGCCTGAGACTTTCCTTTGTTGTCAAATTGAGATTCGATTATGTTCTTAGAAATTCTCTCATCGAGCAATATGTATGAAGCTGTTGGTATTTCATAACTCTTCAAAATCCAAGAACGTGCAAAAAACAGAGGCCGCGAGTTACTGAGTCACCAAGATCAGTCTTTACAACCTATTTCTTCAAACTTTCCCTTTACAGGAAATTCCGACTCAAAAGTGAATCGCTATGGCTCGATTCACTGTGAATTTCGGTGTGTGTTCGCATTCCGCATGCTATGTTGGGTGGTGAGGATAGGTAAGTTGACATTTTTAATGGGATTATTGAGGATATGAACAGAGGTTATCGGGATATGAAAGAATGGCCTTCGAACTTTGTATTCACCCTCTCTCTTTCTCTCTCTCTCTCTCTTTCTCTCTCTCTCTCTCTCGCTCTCTCTCTTTCGCAGATGTAGTCCCAGCTGGATATGTAATTTTCTCCCTCTTCACCGGTTCCTCTATGTCTCTCAATATCTTTTAATAACAAAGATCTTTCATCTTTCTCTTCCTTCTCATTCTTCTCAAAACCTGGAATTTTTCTTTTCTTCTCGGTTTTCAATTATTCTCGTTTTCTTCGGTCTGTGTTCCCATCCCACATGCTATTATATTCCACTCACCATTGAATCTTCCATTTCAGAAGAAGCCCTATATTTCTCGCGGTTTCTTAAAATTTTGTCATCCCCTCTCTCTCTCCCTGTTTTCTTTCCTATTTTATTTTTCTTCCATTTGATCAGCGTCTCTTAGAGCTTTTTGCTTTAGAAACCCTTACGTTTCATTTTTTTTATTTCTCCATGCGTGGTCATCAGTGATTGGAGAGCTATTCAAATAAGCATATGCGACCGGCCAAAGAAAGACATGAGTTGAGCAGAAATAGAAAGGTGCAATTAAGGCTTACTAGAGAGGACAGAGACGAGAGAGAAGGAGAGAGAGAGAGAAGGAAGAGAGAGAGAGAGAGAGAGAGAGAGAGAGAGAGAGAGAGAGAGAGAGAGAGAGAGAGAGAGAGAGAGAGAGAGAGAGAGGGAGGGAGCGAGTTAGAAATGGAGGGAACTAAAGAAAAAGAGATATAGAAAGGAAGTACAATAAATACAGAGCTTTCGTGGGAAGCATCAGAGAAGTGATTTAGAGATAAAAGGATAGAATTGAGCTGCAAATAAATTTGAAATAAGAGTGGATAAGAGTGGGTTGGAAAAAGTGAAGAGAAAGAGGAACAATGCAGCTCACGCTCCATCGTACATTATATGGAATGGCATTTTCTCAGGAAAATAAGGACAATAGGATGAGTTGATCATCGGAAGAAGAATGAAGATGGGCCGATCCTGATAGTAATCCTTTGCATAAAAGAAAGAAACAATCACTCGAACCCGAACCAGGAAAATACCGTTACCTTCAAGGATTCGTCGTATTTGACTTTGCAAATGAGCAAATAAAACGAGGTCTGAATTGATCCATATGATACTCATCATTAAAGCTTGCCAAAAAAACAAAGATTTTTTCATATTCTTCTTCTTCTTTTTCTTCTTAGCGTTGTCCCGCGCCGGCCGAGGTCGGAGTAGGGTCCGCTGTACGGCTTCTAGCTCTCCAGAAACATCTGTCCGTTGCGTCTTCAGAGTGGAGTCTTGCAAGGCGCAGGTCTCGGTTGAGCGTATCCATATATCTTGTCTTCGGTTTGCCTCGCGGGCGTTTGCCTTGTACTTCCATGTCAAGGGCGTGTCTTGCGATGTTGGTCGCGTCTCTTCGCATCACGTGTCCATACCATCTAACTCTCCCTTCTCGCATCTTGTCTTGTATTGGGGCCACGCCGAGTCTCCCTCTCACAATCGTGTTACGCAAACAATCTAGGCGAGTCAGTCCTAGTGTCCAGCGTAACATTTTCATCTCATTCGTGTGGATAATGTTCTCGGTTACACGCGTTGTAGGCCAGGTCTCCGTCGAATAGAGAAGCACGGGACGGATCGCTGTTTTACACATCTTTCCGCGTACGGCAGCTGCGCCGGCCGAGGTCGGAGTAGGGTCCGCTGTACGGCTTCTAGCTCTCCAGAAAAATCTGTCCGTTGCGTCTTCAGAGTGGAGTCTTGCAAGGCGCAGGTCTCGGTTGAGCGTATCCATATATCTTGTCTTCGGTTTGCCTCGCGGGCGTTTGCCTTGTACTTCCATGTCAAGGGCGTGTCTTGCGATGTTGGTCGCGTCTCTTCGCATCACGTGTCCATACCATCTAACTCTCCCTTCTCGCATCTTGTCTTGTATTGGGGCCACGCCGAGTCTCCCTCTCACAATCGTGTTACGCAAACAATCTAGGCGAGTCAGTCCTAGTGTCCAGCGTAACATTTTCATCTCATTCGTGTGGATAATGTTCTCGGTTACACGCGTTGTAGGCCAGGTCTCCGTCGAATAGAGAAGCACGGGACGGATCGCTGTTTTACACATCTTTCCGCGTACGGCAGCTGTGATATTCCTATCACAGAGGACACCTGTAGCTTCTCTCCATTTCATCCAAGCTGCATTTACTCTTTGGCGTGCCGCTGCATTTGTTGACGTGTCTAAGGAGATCAAAGAACCAAGGTACTTGAATTCGGAGGTCTTCGGGAGCGGTTCACCGCTGATGTGAACAGTTCCCGTCGTTCGCACTCCGATTTCCTGGTACTCGGTCTTCTTGATGTTGAGGCGTAAGCCATGCCTACTAAGAGCGTCATTCCATTCTTGGGTGCGTTTCTCGATTTCGGCACGTGTAGGAGCAGCAAGGAGAATGTCGTCTGCGTATGCGATGGTTGACGGAGCCGGTAGAGGACGCGTGACGGTATCCATAACCAAAATGAAGAGAACGGGAGACAAAGCACTCCCTTGGTGCACTCCAACGTTTACTGCGAATGGCTCTGTGATGCCAACCGGAGTTCTGACAGTACTCTTTGAATCATCGTACATCGCCATTGTCCATCGAATGTACTCTTCAGGAACCTGATGATCGCGCTATGCGTATGAAATAAGATCAAGAGGGACTCTGTCGAACGCCTTTTCCAAATCGAGGTAGGTCAGATGGAGAGGTGATATTTTCTCTGCGTGCTTCTCGACGAGTAAACGGGGTGCAAATATTGCATCTGTTTTGCCTCTTCCGTTCACGAACTCGCATTGCTGAGCTGGAATATCGACGATATCTCGTATGCGTTAATCCAGTATCCTCTCAAATATCTTCATAGTGTGGTTGAGAAGACGTATTGGACGGTAGTTGCTGCACACTCTGGCATCGCCTTTTCCTTTGAAGACTGGAACGGTCGTGGAGTAGCGCCAGTTATGTGGGATTTGGCCTTGCTTTACGATGGTGTTGAACAGGTGCACGAGATGTGCTAGTCCAACATCACCCGCAAGTTTCCAGGCTTCGGTGGCTATGTCGTCCGGTCCAGCCGCTTTCCCAGTCTTCATCTTAGAGAGTGCCTTCTTCACTTCCTCGGCCGTGATGGTTGGCACGGGTGTGGCGTGGGAAGTCGGGATGGCAATGTGCTCAAACTCTTGGCCGCTCATTTCTTCGAAATTTTCGCGCCACCTGTTTCTGACTTTTAAAGGGTCAGTGACGAGCTTTCCTTGTTTGTCCCTTATCGTGGCTGCTCTCTGAATGTCCAAGGTGTTGCGGTGTCGAGCCTTGGCAAGCCGATAGATGGCTTTATCGCCTCCTGGTTGGTTCATCTTCTCATAGAGATCGCGGAAATAGGAGGCTTTTGAAACTGTGACAGCTCTTTTGGCGGCTTTCTTAGCTGAGCTGTATGCAGCGCGGTTGTCAGCCTCATTTGACGTCCTCCATCTCTTGTTCGCATTCTTTTTCTTCTTGATCGCATCCTGAACTTCGGAGGTGAAAAACCAGGTGTCTTTCTCGATTCTTGGCTTTCCGGGTTTCGCGCTCCGCAGCTTTGCTCTCAGGATTAACCAAAAGTCAATTTGACTCTGATTTCTTCCGCTCTCGTATGTGAGTCCGTGAGATCGTCTCTTTTTGAAAAAGGAGTTCACGACTGCTAGATCGCATCGAGCACAGAAGTCAAGTAGCCGTTGACCCTCAGCATTGATCGTTTCGATTTCATGTCCTCCATGTTCTCTCTCACGACCTTGTCGATCTGAACCGATGTGAGCGTTAAAATCTCCACCGATCAAGATGTCTTCATGAGACTCTCGAAGTTTGATAACTTCCTCTAGAGAGTCGTAGAAGTCCTCTTTATCAGCGTCGCTACATCCTTGTTGAGGTGCATATGCTGAGACGACAAGGAAGTGATTGTTGGACGAAGAACTTCGGACGGCCATGACTCGATCAGAGCGAATGACTTTGGTTACATCATCAGCAATTTTCGAGGAGAGGATAATGCCAACACCATTTCTTGTTGATGACGTGCCATAGTATATCAACTTGTATCCGTCTTCTATCGGCTTCGACTTGCTTCCTCTTCATTTCGTTTCCTGTACAGCAGCAATGTCGACCCTTCTTGCTCCTAGCATTGCGGCCAGCTCTCTACTGCGTCCCGTCAGTGTTCCAACATTTAATGTGACGAGGCGAATTTTGGCTGTACGCCGCGCAGACATACCCCGCCCATGGGTAGCTGCCTGTCCTCGCATATTTGACGGTCCTAGCGGACAAGGTTAGACCGCGTCGCTTCCGGGGGACGCCCTAGCTTTGGTGATATAACTTGAAGAACTTGAAGCCATGGTTTACAACAAGGGTATTCATGCGATCGGCCTATTGAGTGGATGGTCAATCCAGCCTGGCATCGCGGAACGTGTTTGTCGGGAGTTCTTGCTAATCCTTGACCGTAGGAAAGCAGAAGATTAATCGAAAATACGCCTCGACTCGTGTGGCCTGGACAAACCCCTCTCCTCCTAGCCATCTGACGTATAGATCCAATGCCGGAAGTGGACTCGTCCAAAGGGGGCCCAATTTTAGCCTCACTCAGAACGTCGTGATTCCGGCAATCACGGTAGTAGGGCTGAGTGAGCTCATAAATATAATAATAGTGATGATTATTGAAAATTTCTCGAGGCGTGGTAAATTATCTGAGATTATCTGAGATCCAACCTGGTTTTTGCCAAAAAAGACAATTTATTTTTGGAAGTCGCATACATAAAGGGAAAAACAATAAATCCGAGAAATCGGTGAAAAAACCCCATATCCCTTTGCATCTCAAGTTCATTCAGAAAACCAAAAAGCTGCTGCATGCTTTGACCAGCGCTTTGGCTACCTCATTCTTAACGATGACATGGTTTGATCAATACGTTCTGGTTATGAAGATCGCTGAATACGAACTGAGGTATGAAAACGTTTAAACTCGAAAGAAAAGATTCGATGCTTGTCTCAATTCTGGATGAGCGGCGAGTCTTTAATTGATGAACAAGGAAGATTTATCACTTGCTGAAATCAAGTTACGTGTTTTTGGATCTGGAAAATACTTGCAATGAACATCCTTACTTAAATCTATTTCAAATCAAATTTTTTTCTAAAATTTTCGTCTAAACAGAGTTTTCGAGAACGTTTTTTCAAAGTTTTCGATTCGTTATTCGCTATTCAAGTTGTAACACGGATGTTCTTTTGTGAGATCTGAACTCCATTCCACTAGAGAATGATAGGTTTGAGTGCTCTCATCTTCGAATGAGGATTCCGAAACTTCTTTTTGTGCCCTCCCCGGTGCTCCGGAGGCGAGTTCGATCGACCAGCCGATCGTCGATTTGGTTCGGCGGAGGGAACGTAGTAACTGGTGCCAGGATCCGATCGGAACGCAGGGAAGGATTCCAGGAGGTTCTCGTACTTGAACGACTCTGAGTTGAAACCGGGAGGAGGTCCCAGCAGGTAGGGCTGCATTGAGCTCGACTCTGCATTCTGAAATATGGTGATTAGTAAATAGACTTGTGAGTGAGAATTAGAGAATTAAAAGGGAGCGAGAGCAATTTAAATCTCTCGAGCTTGAATTTGAAGTTTCAGAATGGAAAGTTTCAAACAAAGCTCAGCCAGTTTTTTGTTCGAGCGGTTTTCATTATTATTTGATAATCTGTTGGAAAACAATAATTGACCTTTTTCCCTAAATCGTGTTCATGGAGCAATCAGCTTCAAGAAAATTTTTTCACCCAGATCAAACCAGGAGGATTGGAAATTTTGGGAAGATCATAAATGTTCAGTTTCCAAATCAATATGTACTGACCCCTTCGCTAAGACCGAATATGGTTAAGCTATCTTGCTGACGAATTCTAGTCTAGTAAAACTGGCTGGACAGAACTCTGTCGTCTCTTTTACCGAGGGCGAGCAAATGAGTCACGTAGGACAATTTACGAGTCAAAGTAGAACTGTTTAGTTTTAGCTGGCCATCATTAAGATTCCTTAATTTCTACCTTCGATGCTGGACAGAGACAGTATCCGAAATCCTTGCCAGGCAAGCCCGGGTATCCTTCGGGACCCTCGCTGCCATGCTCTCCGGGTATCCCATTTTTCCCGGGTGGCCCCATCGAGCCCAAAACGCCGGGTAACCCTCCTTCGCCGTTTTTGCCAGGTTTACCAGCTTTACCGCGTGCCCCAGAAAGACCTGAAATTTGATCATTAAACATATTCTAAATAATTTAGAGTTCTTGTTTTTTTTTCTCAAAACTCTTGGCCAGTTGAGTACGCTTAATCACAATGTTAAAAGAAAAAGTCTCTTTAACCTTTTGGACCCTTTCGTCCCCTCTTGCCTCTGCCTCTGATTCCGTTCTGACCGGGAGGGCCTTCTCGCCCGAGCTCGCCCTGTGGTCCCACAAGGCCAGGATCGCCAGCTGGCCCAGGCACGCCTTTCATGCCATGTCTCCCGGGGAGTCCACGTTTCCCCTGCTCGCCTGGCCGCCCGGGTATGCCCTTCTTTCCATTCGGACCTGGTTCGCCAGGATGGCCAATAGGACATCTGACGCAAGGCTTCTTCGCTCCTGTTGCTCCACTTGAGGCAGACTCAAAGTGTGGCCCATGAGGCCCAGGAATGCCTTTCTCTCCGGGTATGCCTTTTGATCCTCGTCTTCCGGGGGGACCGGGAGGACCTGAAAACTTTTTCTTATTATTGGAAGAGATAAGGTAGTTATTTTTGAAGATGAGGGCCATTTTCATAGATATGAGAGCAATTCAAGCGGTAGTAAATATGAATTTTAGAATGTTTTTGACAGTTTTGTTTGATAGTTCTTCTGTATAAACGCAACCCAATCTCTGTTTCTGTTGGTCTAAACTAACCTGGACGTTTTACAAAATTTTATCGCTAGTTGTTTTTAACATTAGTTTATTCTACTCTTATACTGAAACTTTTCTCCTGAATGAGTCTTATGTTTTTATATTTTAGGTCTCTCACGTTTAAACTTTTTCTCTGAAAAACAACTAGTTACCTCGCGGGCACACTTGAGCAGACTCCACACACGCGCAAGAGTCATCAGCTTGGCGCCTTTTGCGGTGTGGGAAGAAAGAGCGACCGGCTTTGGATGCGGTACCAACTGAAGCCGTCCGATAAACGATTGCGTCCCAGGCATCATTTGAGAATATCTAGGAATTACGGTTGTTAAAAAGAACTATAAGGTTTCCAAACTTTTGTTTCATTTCATTGATTATCATTTCAAATTAAAACCTAAAAGATGAGATCAAAAATTTTTGTACACTCTTATACATGGCTTAAGCTAATTGAATGAAACAAGAAGAAATAAAATCTATGAAAAATATGGGACTAAAAAGAGATGTTTGAAAAATTGTGTAGAAAAAGAAAGAAAAGGAAATTAAGAAATGAGACGAAAGCAAAAATAAAAAGAAAGAGAGCTTGATAGAGAAAAAAGAGACGTAGGGTATTTGAAACAAAGAACCTTAAACTGTTCCAATTCGTTGAGTTTATTCTCGTAGAAGCTGTCCATATCCTGCCAGACGTAGATCAGTGCGCCTATGACTACAACTAGGACGAGGAGACTACTCACGGCGGCCATCGTGGCCAAACGAGTCAAGGAACTCATTCTAGAATAGAACAATCACAGATAGGTTGGACCTTCATTTAACTTTAATTACTTGCTTCACTCGCATAGCTGTAAAATTAAGAGATTGAATCAAAACAAATTAATTTTATTCGGATTGATTGTTTGGAGATTTAAGATTCGTTTTTGGTGAAGTCTATTTAAGACTTTATACTTTAAATTTTTTATGCATTGCCTAGAAAAAAAATCATTATTTTGAAGGGAAACATATATAGGAAAGCTGTGGCTTGGATGGCGTTGAAGGGAAAATTTGGAAAATAGCCTGTTCCATGGAATGTGCTGCGTTTTATAGTTGATTGCCCCGTTTTATCTTACGCTTGAGGGCAAAAAAAAGATTAAGCGAGATAGAGGGGAATATCAAAGGGCTGGATTGGAAGAGAAAAAGAGAGAGACAGAGACAACTTGAACAACTTGATCGTATGATTGAGAGATAAGAATATCGTTCTTAACCTTCTCCTTATCCAATCAAATAAGTGACTTTGGTTTTTCCTTCTCAAATCATCAAACTTTCTTCATCTTGAGCTTCATCAATGAAAACTTGATGTCTAGAAAAACAAAAAAAAACAATCATGAAGGAATTTCCACTAATCATTTTACTTTTCACGCCCAGTTGCATCATTTTGAAGTAGTTTCTTTTTCTTTCTTTACGTTTAAACCTTGGATACCTGTGGCCCGTTTGAACCTTGGATACCGACAGGTTCACTCTCACTCTGATCAGCCTTATGCAGTGTTTTTATTTGCGAAAACATAATGAAACATAACGACATCCCGTTTTTTTTTCCACGTTATGTTCACAACTAAAATTTGTATAAATAATAGTCTCAAATGGAATAGCGCTTCAAATGTGCATGGTGTACGGTATTTTGTGCCCTTTCTGTGACATAGAAGTCGCGGTGTCTCTCGTTGTCTGCGGCGAGAGAGTATTTGAGAACACTTATTTTGAGAACATACAAATTTTAGTTGTTAACATAACATGGAAAAAAAAAACGGGATGTCGTTATGTTTCATTATGTTTTTCGCAAATAAAAACACTGCATTAGTTTCTCATCGAAGCTGAAGTTATTGTGTAGTATCCACCGTTATTCGCAACATGAGATTTTAGGTTATCTCTCTGATTTGGCTGATGAGTCTTGTTGATTAAGTCTTTAAGTTCTCTGTTTCTGAATACATTGATCAGCATGGGACTGATCTTTACTCCGAGCTGCGGAACACATCAAGTCTCTCGAATCTATATATATGTATTCTAATACTGTTAAAATCTTTTCTTAATATTTTATCGTACCGGAGTTATGGCACAAGGCTTTCGTGAAACCAATTCACAAGAACAAATCGAAAAACTCAGTGGAAATTATTGACCAATCTCCCTAACTTCGTCTATTTCCAAGGTAATGGAGAATATTATATACGATTTCTTATCAAATTATCTAGAAAACAGCTATATTCTTTCTGAGTCGAGAAGCTCGCTCCACGATTCTGAGTCGAGAAGCTCGCTCCACGATTCTGAGTCGAGAAGCTCGCTCCACGATTCTGAGTCGAGAAGCTCGCTCCACGATTCTGCTAACAGCGTTAGCAGAATCTCATTCGTTTATTCTTAAAGCCATTGCTGACGGTTTTGTCTTCCTAGATATTTCCAAAGCTTTCGATTCTGTTAATCACCACTTACTGTTATTAAAATTGGAGTATATTGGGTTGAAAGGCTTCTGTCTTGATTTGATAAGGATTTTTTCGAATGACAGGTCTATGTAAGTGTCTACAGATGACGCCTTATCCTCCCCAACCAAAGTAAATTGTGGAGTCTCGCAAGGCTCTTTGCTCGGGCCTTTGCTTAAAAAAATGTTTCATTGGTGACGTAAAAATGGTCATACCCTCTACTGTGAGCTTTTCTTTTCTTGCCGACGATTTGAAACTATACTCTTTGGCCCATGAGTCTTCCCTATCCTCTGACCTCCAATTGGCCTTGAACAACATTTCAGTTTGGTGTAAAAACTGAGATATTGAATTGTCATTAACGAAATCCACTGTCGTCCATTTCGGTAAACAAACGAGACCTTACATGTACTACATTGATGAAGAACCGATACAGTGTTCCAATTTGTTCAAAGACCTGGGAATAATAGTCGATAACCAGCTTTCCATTCAAGATCATATCAGTATCAAACAGAAAAGTGTGGAATCTCTAGTAAATCACTTTCTCAAAGCCTTCCAAACTTAAGACTCGCAGGTCTTAACTCAGATAGTATTTAATAAATGTGTCGCTAACACTTCCCCTCACTCACATTTATAATGCATGTTCAATGCTGCAGTCAACACCGAAAACTTGGAAGCATTATTTCATTTCTGCAGTACCTAAACCAGGAGAAGACCCTAACCTGTCGTCGTCCTATAGACCAATATTTATTTTATCACCCTCTTCTAAAACCTTAGAACGTCTAGTTCGAAACATACTTCTGGTTCATTTTTCAATAACAAAAAATCATTCCGCCCAATCAGCATGGATTTGTGAAGATGATTGAACTAACTCCCTCTCAATTGTCAAGCAATTCATGTCATATACTTAGATTTTTCACGTGCATTTCATACAACTTCTCTTCCGAAGCTTATGGCGAAGTCTTAATACTATGGAATCACCGATCCTCTACTATCCTGGTTAGTTTCATTTTTACACGACCGCTTTTTCTCTGTACGTATTGGCAAAACATAATCGAAACCGATGCAGATCACTTCCGGAATACCTCAGGGCTCAGTTCATAATCGAAACCGATGCAGATCACTTCCGGAATACCTCAGGGCTCAGTTCATAATCGAAACCGATGCAGATCACTTCCGGAATACCTCAGGGCTCAGTTCATAATCGAAACCGATGCAGATCACTTCCGGAATACCTCAGGGCTCAGTTCATAATCGAAACCGATGCAGATCACTTCCGGAATACCTCAGGGCTCAGTTCATAATCGAAACCGATGCAGATCACTTCCGGAATACCTCAGGGCTCAGTTCATAATCGAAACCGATGCAGATCACTTCCGGAATACCTCAGGGCTCAGTTCATAATCGAAACCAATGCAGATCACTTCCGGAATACCTCAGGGCTCAGTTCATAATCGAAACCGATGCAGATCACTTCCGGAATACCTCAGGGCTCAGTTCATAATCGAAACCGATGCAGATCACTTCCGGAATACCTCAGGGCTCAGTTCATAATCGAAACCGATGCATATCACTTCCGGAATACCTCAGGGCTCAGTTCATAATCGAAACCGATGCAGATCACTTCCGGAATACCTCAGGGCTCAGTTCATAATCGAAACCGATGCAGATCACTTCCGGAATACCTCAGGGCTCAGTTCATAATCGAAACCGATGCAGATCACTTCCGGAATACCTCAGGGCTCAGTTCTTGGACCGCTTTTGTTAACTATGTACATGCCGACATAACTCAAGTTCTTCTTCCTTATCCTAAAGCAAAATATCAATGCTACGCTGATGATAGAAAGATGCATGTTTCATACGATAAGCGCTCAAACTGATAAAATGTCCAGGTCCTATTTCTTCTCTCAAGTTTTTCTATTACAATATGCGTTCCGTTCGTAATAAGCTAGACGTATTTCGCCTATTTTTAGAAAATAGACAGCCAGATATTGTAGCTCTATCTGAGACGTGGCTGAGTTCTAGAATAGCTGACAGTGAAATAATTGGATCCTTACCATATAACATCATTCGTAAAGACCGCGACTCTCGAGGCGGTGGTGTCGCTATTGTCATCAGAGACTATATTACTTTCACAAAAGCTTCTTTCACCACTTCTCGGGATGAAATTACCGCAATTGACATTTTACTCTCAAATACCTTCTTCCGTTTAGTTGTTTGTTATCGACCAACTCCTTTTACAACCGAGCAAACCCGTTCCTTTTGTGATTTCTTGTCGGATATTTTCTCTTCCACTAATTACCCGTATGTTCTCGTAGGAGACTTCAATTGTGATGCTCTATCTCCCCCCAATACTCCCTCAGATCATGTTTTAAATTATATGGTTACTTCACTAGATTTGTCTTTCCTCTGTCGTTAACCAACCCGAATTAATCGATGTATTGACTGGCTTATTACTTCTCAGACGTCTCTTTTCTCTAATTGTCGACTAATCCCCCCCCCCATTATCTCGATCACAGAATCTCTATCAGCATATCGCCTCTCTGACAAGACCTAAACCTTCCCCTCCGCTCCAACTCATTGACTAATCTGGTCACATATCAGTAGATTCTAGTAATAATTGTGAAATTTTAGCATCCGAATTCGCATCTTCTTTCACTCATGATAACTGTTTCTATTGCTCTTCCTTTGGCTCACATTTATAATATTTGTATGGACACTGGTTCGACTCCCACTATCTGGAAACATTCTTTAGTGACAGCCATTCCGAAACAAGGCAAGAATGCATTTATACCCTCTTCATATACATAGACCTATTGCTATTCTCTCACCTGCTTCTAAAACGATGGAAAGATTAGTTAGATCAACTATTTTTGAGCACTTGAGTCGATACAACATTTTGCCTGTGAATCAACATGGTTTTAGAAAGAATGCCTCTGTAGTTAGCAATTTGCTAGCTTGTGAAGATGATTGGAGTCGTTCGCTTAGTGAGGGCTCTACTGTCGATGTTATCTATTTAAATTTTTCACGTGCGTTCGACACTGTCAGCATATTCAAACTTCTCTACAAATGTTCTCATTACGGCATATCCGATCCCTTACTCTCTTGGCTAGAATCTTTTCTCACTAATCGTACTTTTTCTGTCCGTATGGGAGACAAGATCTAAATTCCGTTCTTGAACCATTTCCGAACGTGTGTTACCAAGCATACGCTGACGATGTTAAGATTTATGTTTCGTACAAGAAAGAAAACTTCGTTGAACGCTGTCATGAATTACAATTGGCTTTGAATGCTGTATATGATTGGTGCAATTCTAATGATCTCACTCTTTCTTCATCTAAGAGCACTCATCTGCACATAGGCTCTCACACTCTCCACCCAGCCTACAAAATCAACGATGTTCCTCTGACCCCTTCCTCAGAAGTGCGGGATCTCGGAATCCAAATCGTACCGTCTCTCCGTCCAGTCTCCAGTCATATCAGGCGTTCCGCAAGGATCGGTTCTTGGTCCCGTTCTCTTTATTCTTTACATATCTGATCTAAATTCCGTTCTTGAACCATTTCCGAACGTGTGTTACCAAGCATACGCTGACGATGTTAAGATTTATGTTTCGTACAAGAAAGAAAACTTCGTTGAACGCTGTCATGAATTACAATTGGCTTTGAATGCTGTATATGATTGGTGCAATTCTAATGATCTCACTCTTTCTTCATCTAAGAGCACTCATCTGCACATAAGCTCTCGCACTCTCCACCCAGCCTACAAAATCAACGATGTTCCTCTGACCCCTTCCTCAGAAGTGCGGGATCTCGGAATCCAAATCCTACCGTCTCTCCGTCGAAGCCAAGCAGTAACTGACAGGGTCTTAAAAGCAACGGCAGCAATGTATTCTTTGTTTCGAGCAGTTTCTATCGACGATTCCCAGATACTTGTCAAATGTTTTGAAACTTATGTCTTACCTCACTTAGAATTTGCATCTAGCTTTTGGAACCCATATTTTGCCAAAGACATGAAATTGATTGAAAGAGTTCTGAAATCCTTTACACGCATTGTCTTCTATCGTTGTTTTCCCGACTCCAATTACCCACATTCTCTCCCATCATACAAAGATAGATTAGCTAGCCTCAATCTTTCGCCCTTTCGTTTTTGATCTTCTTGAGTGAGTGAAAAACCTCGAATAAACTTCCATCAAAATATTTGCGGAAATTTTTCAAGATTCTAAACCCTATTATTTCTTGTAAATTCTGTTAATTAGCTCAAAATGTTTTTTTTCTCTCACATAAAATGCTGTTCTAATAAATTTCACGAGCGATGTCCCGTGAACTCAAATGAACTTTTTGTTGTTCTTCTTTAAACACATGTTGTATTAATCAGTATAACATTTTAAGTTTTGTTCTCGAATTTTCAAAGTGAAACTGCAATTTTTCATCTATGTTTCGCTTCTTCAAAGTTCACGACAAGTAGTATCAAATTCTCATTTTATTATCAGTTGGCTCAGATCCAAGGAGACTGAGTTCAATCTCCCCCCCCCATGAACCAGTTTTTACATGCAGAGAACCAAGGATTTAAATTGGCTTCTGAGAACGAGAAACGACTTGATTATCAGTAACCTATCGGGGCTTCATGGTATGCTGGTGCATTTTGCGGCTGTAGATTCGATGAGGCATCACCTCCATGAAACTCCGTAATAGGTGGATTGGGCTTTAGGGCTGGTGTCGTTGACTGAGGAGATAGGGCCGGCGTATAAGAGTCCGAAGGCAATGGGGCAGAACTGAAAGCTTCGTAAACATTTGAGGTTCCGGTGTGAACGGTCTCTACTGAGTATGGTTGCTGTGAACTGTGTGTTGTGCTGTCGTCCTCAGTATGCTCGTAGCCTCCATAAGCTCCAGGATTCACCATTACCGCCATCTCTTTAGTTCTTTTTGGACAAGGACAATATGCGGCATCGGGTCCCGGGATACCAAGTCCCCCTTCTGAACCAGGTTCTCCTGTGGGGCCGTTTTCTCCAGATCTCCCTTCGTAACCACGGTCTCCTTGAGGTCCTGGTATACCATCCGGTCCCAGTTCTCCATCGCTGCCAGGATTACCCGCGGGTCCAGGTCTGCCATCGTGGCCAACTGGGCCTGGTGCCCCTTGTCCTTTTCGCCCATTGCGGCCGATCTGACCCGCGTAACCGGGAGGCCCTGACTTTCCGTCTGACCCTCTCTCTCCGCGCGGTCCTAAAGGGCCGTACTGCCCATTTTTGCCCGGGAATCCTTTGTATCCGGGTCGACCTTCGAGTCCTGGCAAGCCATATTCTCCATCACTTCCTGGTTGTCCAGGGGGGCCAGGTGGGCATGTAAAGCACTCTCTAGTCATAGCCTCCATCATAACCTCGTAGCCCAATTGGCCAGTACGTCCATCTACACCAGGCTCGCCATGTATTCCCGGGATTCCAGGCTCTCCCGCAGGTCCTGTGGGCCCTGGCGGGCATTCATTTGGTCCTTGGGCACAACCACAAGAAGACCGTTTTACACGTCGTCCGATCAGTATAGAATGAATAGCGGAGACAGTTTGTCGAGGATAGCTTCCGATGGGTCCTGAAGAAATCATATCCGACCAGGCATCATTTGCGAAGATCTGGAAAATAAAAGAATAATGCTTTGAGATTTTTTGTTCCTGGTTCTACGAGAGCCTATGGTAAGTTTCGAGGTTTTTTAACGCTGTAAAACAGTTCTACCTATGAGAAAATTAACTCGTAAATTTCGCTAGTTTTTGAATTAAATTTCACACACGGTTGTAATGTGCACTTCGCGTCAAAACAGCATTTGTATTTGTACCAAACTCACGGATGCTCGCGTGTTCACGCCGCGTTATGAGGTTCTCAGGTGATTTTATTGGGTTTTTGTATATTTGGCGTTTGCAACTAACTCATTTATAGAAGAAAAAATAATGAAATAGATTTTCTGATATTTACTTAAAATAAAATTATATTTTACCTTGAAATCTTCCATGTCTTCCAAAGCTCGTTCATGGAAATCCGAAATCTCAACGAACGCGAAACCTAAAACAACGTCAGCTTTATTTGTTTTTTCGTTGAAGGTTTAATCTCTTCATAAATTTGTAAGGTAAGTTTTGATTACTTTTGGATGAAAATGGTTTAAACAGGGAAAGAATAATCAAAACAAGCAGAAGTTTCGTTTAAAATAAAACAGAAGTATGTATAAGCATTCTTCCTATTTATTTCCGCGTAATATATGCCCAATATGTACCTATAAGAGTGATTGCAGCCACAAGAGCCGTCGCGGAACCAATCGATATAATAACGGAGACATTCTTCCCCACCGAAGTATCCATCTTTCCTCCTCCTTAGATTAACGACCGCCTGACTTTAACTAGATTATTAGGGTTTGAAAAATTGTCTGACTATAAAGGGAATAAACAAGGAAGATACCGCATCCAATCTTTGTGAGAGATTTGAAATGAAAAGAATTGGTCCGAGGGGCAAGTTCCGATGTTTATTGTTCCTTCCTCTAGTCTGTCCTTTTATACTCCAGCAGATATATGGAGATTTCGAAAGATCAGCTATCGGCTTCGAAATAATGGCTCCAACAACGACATTGGTCATACACAAAAGAACTGGAACAATAAGGAAACGAGAATGCCAGGACAAAAACATGTGAGAGAATGAGGGTCCGCCTAGTAATTAAACACACAAAGAGAAACTGAATTACGCAGAAAAAGAAAGGAAGAGCAAACAGCGAAAGAGAGGAAGAAGAGTGAGAGCGAAAAGAAATTTGAGAGAGAACGGGAGAAAGAAATATTGTCATAGAAATACAGCCAGGAGAAAAAATAGCAAAATTAGAGACCAAAATACTCGCTAGCAGTGTGGGGAAAAAGCAAGACATGACGAGTTTAATTGAAGATTACGTCACAAAAAGTCCGGTCAATCTACCAATTCCGTTCCTTCTCAAATCTTTCCAGCACAAGACAAAAACGATGCCGTTTTCGTTCTCTCATTATTTTTTATGTGAAAAAACTTGCAGAAAACTATTTTCGATTCTGAGAAATGTGCTCCGTTAATGAGATGAAAGTTTGTAAACTTTTAAAAATAACAACAATAAGGTCATCAAAAAGCACTGCTTTAGAAATTATAAAATACAAGGATATGTAAATATTAAAAAATTCAAAAAAGTTGATACTCCGTTTTTGCTTTTTTCATTCATTTTGCATCTCATTTTTCTTCCATCTTCGCCTTTACCTGAAGATGCTGTTGGAACTGGCTTTTACTAAAACCATTCATTGTTTTTTTTCTTATCAGAACGACTCATTTGTGAAGAAAAAAACTGAGAACGAGAAATAATGACGTTACTTTAAATTGCTCTCCGTTATTACAGCACTTTTTTTTTCCTTTTTTGGTGTTCTTAAGTTATTTGCCTTTATTCATAATAGCAGACATCAACTTTGAAAATCATTTGACTGCATATTAGCGGATTATTCGATTTTTTTCATATGTTACATGTAGAAATTTCATTGTTGAAAGAGCTTTTAGACAGCTGGTAGTCTTCCAGAAATTGATTTTTGATCTTGTCTTCTTTCAATCTTGTTTTGGAGCGACAAGAGAGCCACGTGAAAACTGAACCCGCATCTGGTAGACTGTTTTTATGGTGCCTAGAAGACAAATCATTCGTGAACTGGTCTCGTTCAAAATTATCACTTTTTTTCGTGAGCTCTGTGCATAATGTAATTTGGAAGGCGACATTCAAAATTTTATAAAACTTCTCAAATCATGAATGCAATATAATGTGATAAATATGTAATCTTAATTCTTAACTTCCTTATTCGTAATTCATCGTTTTGTACCATTATTTACATTATCACATTCATTTTGCAATTCAAAGAATGAATCTCACACATTTTATAGTATCTTCCACCCATCAGTTCAAGACTCTATGATCTACTTTTTTAAATAGAGATCATTATGTTCATTCATTTAAAGAACATCATCTTTTAAAATCTTTCCTCCCTCCAACATCGTCTTATTGATACTCCTTCAACAAAAAAATTATTTTGTGTTTGTTATTATATATATATATATACATGTGTAGAATCACACTGAATTAACACTGAAATGACTTAACATGTAGCTGCCATTAACACTGAAAGTGTTGTCCATAGTGTTAAACAGCAAAAGTGTGTTTTGAGTGTCTTTCTTGTTTGGTAAAAATAACAAACGGCCTTTCGACTTCTTTCTATGTCCTCCCATTGACTATTGCCGAATTTTCGTCTTACACCAAATGAAAGGGAAATCTGTGTAAGAATCTAAGGTCGATGATTTTCAAAATGGAACTACGACTTTTTTCGAATTACCGACACTTTGTACCGCGTCACTTTGTATACGACACTTTGTACCCGACACTTTGTACCCCGTCACTTTGTACCGCGACACTTTGTACCGCGACACTTTGTACCGCGTACGGCCTCGTTAGCTAAGCCGTACGGCCTCGTTATCGTAAACTTTTACTAAGCCTAAGCGTTTTTTTAATGTAAAAATCTATTTTAATGTAAAAATAAAACGCGCGGCCTCACTCAAGTCGCGGTACAAAGTGTCGCGGTACAAAGTGTCGCGGTACAAAGTGACGGGGTACAAAGTGTCGGGTACAAAGTGTCGTATACAAAGTGAAGCGGTACAAAGTGTCGTGATACGACTTTTTTCTCTTAGGTGACTATTGAGCACCGCCCGTCAGACGACCACTTTCGATAGACAAGGCCAGCCCGCAAAATTTTGATTAGGATGCACAGGCACGCACGCGAGACGCACTCGAGCACTCGAGACGCAGACGCATCCGCTCTTTCCCATCTCTCTCTAACTCGCTCTTTTCCTCTGTCTCTCTACCTCTCTCTTTCACTCTCTCTACATCGCTCTCTGCCAATGTTACTCTCTCTCATCCACTTTTTCTTATTCTCACCCTTTCTCTCTCAATGCATTGCTCTCTCAATGCTTTCTCTCTCAATGCATTACTCTCTCAATGCCCAATGCATTGCGAATCGCAAACAAAAAAGTGAAAAAACGGCCCTTATCGATTTTTTTAAAAGCGCGCACAAGCGCACGTGTTTTAAAATTATTTTTAAATCCGCCGCCTTTTTAGCTACTTTAAGGCGGGACCGTTTGAAGTAATAAAATTGCGTGCAAACTTAATTCCTCCTTCCTCCATTGTGTGACGGGGTGTGATTGAGGTTACCTCATATAGATTAAGTCTGTGGCTTTAGCTTTTGTGCTTTCTGATGCTCCTTTTCTGATTTTCGAAAAGTATCTTTCGGATGCTATCGATTATTCTTCGATTACATATGAAGCGAAGTAGACCGATATGGTCACTACCGCCAAGCTAATTGAGCGTTTGATTGGGTTCAGGTGATCCGATGATATACGATGATTAAAAAAAACTTGGCAACTTTTTTGCAATCAAAATGCCTCGATCGAACTACGCGTAGAATAAGCAGCCATTTCACGGAAAAAAAAGAAGAATCGACTAGATTTTTGCACAAGTCTTAACAAAAGATTGAAAAGTAGTCAGTTCAATCTTCTTAGCAAAGTGTTCGATTTCTGATTCACAGTACTCGTTGGCATTAGCGTTGGCGTACTTATGGCACACCCTGTAGATGAACGGATGAAGAAAATTACAACAAATAAATCAAAAACAAAAAAATTATTGTCAATAAAAGAATAGGATAGCAGTTCATACACTTGAGAAGCTAAAACGCGGTATTTATGTACTATTTGTATGTACTATGTGTATTTATGTACTATGTACTATGATTATGACAAAGAAAATCACAAAAGTTTCATCTTCATTTCATCTAGAAACTGGAATAGAAACTTCTTAGGAGAACACTCCATTGTTGAAAACTTGGAGGAGATTTTTATTAATAAGAAAAAACTTTGAGCTGGATACATGACTTTTCAGCAAGCTTATGAAGAAAAAAAAATACACAAAGTCTCTCTTCACGAAATGGATAATATAAACACATGAAAAGTTTTGCGAAAGTTGGGTCGGGTACAAAATAATTTTTTTTGTTGATTTGTATAAAAGTTTGTTTTTTTTCTTCAAAAAACTTGTACTCGAATTTTTTAAAACGTTATATGTATACGAAAAAAATAATATATACGAAGCATCTTGAACTTTTTTCTGTTTTGAATAAAACCGTCTAAACCCAATGGAACCGTCTAAACCCTGTTCAAATCCGCCAGCTTTGTTTAATTTTGTAAATTCTATGCTCTATGTCTCTTTTACAAGGATTGTGTCCGAGAAAAATCAAATAAGGTTTGATGTTACTTGGGAACAGTCGGAGTTCAACTGCAGACGTGTAAAAGAACTCGACTCTAAAATATGTTGCAAATTTACATCAGCATCTAATTTACCCACAATCTCAACCGCTTTTCCTGATTATATTATTTTGATCGGTCGTTTTAGTTCAATACGCAATTCGATAACCTCGAAGCACCAATGGATATCGTTCTCACTAAATGTTCAGATAAAGATTGTATAATGAGTTTTACCGAGCACTTTCCCTAACATATGAATTGGTCGTTAAATAGTCCATAAAGTGCATTGGTTGCTATCCATAATTCACAAACACAACATTGGTTGATGAAAAAACAAGCAACACTAAAAAACATTTTAGGGAAGCACCATCGCTTTCGTCATTCACTTTCGCGGTTAAGAATAAACGGAGCCCCCCGTACTGTCAAGAGCAAAACGGAGCCCCCCGTACTGTCAAGAGCCAAACGGAGCCCCCCGTACTGTCAAGAGCCATACGGAGCCCCCCGTACTGTCAAGAGCCACATCTCAAACCTCGTGGCCTCGGCTTCCACCTATTCTCATTTTCTCCAAAACTTGATTATCGATGCGTCTCTAATTTTGTTTGTGTTTTTCTATGATTATATCTTTTTTAGTTCACAAGTCCCCTCAATTCACAGAAATCAACACACACACACAAAGTATTAAAAATCATATTATGGCTGAAAAGAAATGTCCCATGGCACCTAAGTTCCTTGGCATTAAAAATAGAAAGCGTCATCCGCAACGCATAACGCCTTCGCGAGCATAACAATTGACGTTCTTCAACTCGTCCTCACTCCAGAAACCGATGTGACGGACGTTCTTCGGGGATTTGTTCCACACGAATGAGTTGTGGTTGACATCTTCTTTCCAATCACCGTATGCCGCCTATAAAATTAAACTCCTATTTTTTGACCCCAAAGAAAAACGAACAAGATAAAAAGCCAAAACTAATGTTCATTTACCATTCGTGTAAGTATAATATCTTGATATAGAAAGGGGGTGATGAAGAGAGAAAGGGAGTGATAAAGAAATGTATCTAAAAGAATGAGGACCGGTTGGAGGGTTAGAGAAATAAAGTTGCACGTCTAAAAAAACTGAACATTACAAATAGTTATGTTTCAAACCTACTTTGGTAGAAGATGTTTATTTCGACACATGAAGTAAAAAGCCTGCTCGCTCATTGGATTTTGTGTGATAATAGCTCATTTTCTACATTTAAAAAAGCGGATTCTGTTTTTTGGTCAATGAACTAAAAAAAATTTTAAACATTGGTAAAAATTGGGGTAATGTGTCGATACAATATGTATTGATTGTACTTCAGTGGTATATAGTAGTAACTTTTTTTTTCTCGACTTACGAAGATTTTTGTAAGTCATGTGTTTCTTGATATTCTTACGTAATTCACTTGATGAAAATGTTTGATCGCTTGAAAATAAGTCCCGACTAACTTCCAGAAGTCGTTCGACGTTGCAAGGGACGTAGAACAGATGGTTCAACAAGTCGCCAGTGCAAACTTCCGAGACCCTAGAAATAGAGCTTCAGCCGGACTTTCGTTTGAATCATGCTGGTGCCGCCTGTACTCTTTCAGGTGCTCATTTTCCAGTGTGCCAACAAGAACATGATTGGTTCCTCGAACTAAATGATTGATATTTTCTCTGAATTTTTTTTGTTAAGCAAAAAATTCTGATTGTAATTTTGGTCGACAGTCCGGGGAGCAAATAGAAAAGACGTGGTTACAGATAAAAAATTTAAAAATCGACATACATAGCATTTGTTGACGACTCGAGAACTTTTTTAATTGTACGAAGAAAAAAATTAAGATACGAAACTGTGGTGTGATACTTCCCATGTCAGCGAATGAGTGTTGACAACTCATCTTTTGGTGGATGAAGTATATTGAGAGAAAAAAATCATGACAGAGAATCATAACAATAAAACCGCTCTGATATTATTTCGTGCTATTTTTAACCGAAGTTATTTACTATTTTTAACATGTCCATTGCACCGGTCGATGGAGCTGAGTAAGCCAAACTCATTGATGGGTGCTTTCGACGCATGCTTCCATCCGTTTTCTTACTTTCAATATATCACAGAAAATTTATTTGCTAAACCTAAAACGAAGGCGAAAGACGCAGATATTGTGAAACATTATCGGAAAAAGGAAGCAGGTAAGGCACTGAGAATTCTTTCGAGAATTCTCAGATTCTGGAGTTTTTCAAAGCTGATTTTCAGTGTTTTGAAATAGTAGTTGATATGAGCTGGCATTGATCGTAGTGGTATATTATTTGTATATATCTAAGTAGTGAGAGGACTGACCGCGGAAACAGAAACTGGATCTTGCCACCGTCCATGTTATCCAGTCCCGGTGTGTAAGAGAATTCTTCTCCATCGACTACAGTCTCGTAGAGAACAAAGAGGTCAATGTAGTTGTCACCAGAGCGAATCGTGATCTCACGAGAGTCGTTCAACTGTACAATCAAATTCGTTAGTTTTAACTATAGTTAGCATTCATAATGGGAAGAAGTACCTAAAAACAACCTATATTTTTTCACAGTGATGATACCTTCATTGTCTTCTTACTTATTTGAGATTGCCAACGTAACGTTATTTTATTATTGGAATTTTCAAACCAGGTTTAATTTAATTAGATGAAGCAGCTATGGCGCTCTGAACTGTAAATACATGATGAATGAAAAAAAACCATGTCGATTGCACTTACTCCACCGCGAAAAACCTCAACAATGATCTACAAAAATATCTCATTCGAAAATCTCTGAGGTTATCTATAAACTTAAACGATACAATCTTCAATCTTTTCTATACATAGTATAAAAATAATAGATTCTAACATTTATAGGCGTTAATACATATTATAGCAGGTGACGTCATCAATATCATATAAACAGATGACGTCATCAATGACGTTTCGCTTCAATAAAACTGTCGACTATATAAGCGACGGCTCTTTGAATTTCTTTCAATTTGTTCTCCCTTTTTTCTATGTATTCTTTTTAATGCTTTTAAAGATATAAAGGTTTAATTACCCAAGTTTGAGGTGTTGCCACACAAGACAACCCCGACAAAATGGCGACCACGGCGACCACGGCATAGTCAAGCAGGGACAAGCAGCAATCAGTCGAGCAGGGACGAGCAGCAACCAGTCAAGCAGAGACAACTACCAATCAACTGATCATCTTGCTGCAGCGTCTCAACCCTGCCCTCAACTCTTGGACACAAGTTAAAAATTCAAAAGAATTTTCAAATCAAGAATTAGCCTCTTCATTCAAGCTTGAAATAAGGCATTCCTCACTGATCACCTTCACTTCATCATGTCCGGCCGTATTCGGACCTCGATAGCACAGGCAAGCAAGGCCCTCAAACACAGCATCAACCAAGCAAGTAGTTTTCTGGACAAAGCGGAAAATACCACCACAAAAGAGAATTCTGACTCTGAGATCACAGAGCACCTTCAAAAAGTATTTGACGAGCGATCCATTCTCCTAAAGCCCTATCGCCGCTTAGAGAAACATCACAACGCCTTCGAAGAACTGAAGACAGATTCTCCCAACGAAGTGTTAACCTTTGACAACTTCATCGCTAAACACGGAGATTATCGAACTCTCCTCAACTTGGCGACTGAACTACTAAACCGTTTCGACACCCTCGTGACAAAATTCATCACTGAAGGTCGTTCTCGGAAACTGCCTCTATCTGACATCATTGACGAACACAATGAACAATCCTCGCAAATTTTAACAGATTCGTTTCAACAAAAAACTGGAACTGTTGAAACAACATCAAAAGCGGTACCACCCAAAACCAACTCTACAACGGATGTGGCCAATCACACAAACGAGCCCCTCTTTGCCAACCACGGACCAAGTGCCTTCACAACAGCCGCCCTCCTGTCTGATCGACCCAAGTTCAGTGGGGACATTCTAAAATGGCCCTCTTTCATCGAAAGCTTTCAATCTCTAATCTCACAAGGCGGAGTACGTGGAGTAGATCGTCTTTCAATGCTGAAAATGTGCGTTCAAGGCGAAGCAAAACAGATCATCTCTGGCCTAACTTCTATCGATCACAACTTTGAAACCGCTCTCCACTTGCTGAAGATGGAATATGACCATCCCATCTTTGTACAGCAGACACTTCTCAATCGCATTCGTGACCTTCCCGATTGTCAAAACTGCACAAGCCTAAGACCTTTCTACCTCAGCTTGAACGCTCTCGTCCAACAACTGCTCCCCGACGGCACTTTAGAAGGAGGAGACACCTACCTCATCAATTCCATACTTGGAAAACTACCCACATCAATGAGCGCTCGCATTGCCAAAGATATGTCTAAGCGTCAAGTGACAATATTCACTATTATGGACATCCTTCAAGAATCAGTCGAAACAGAACGCTTCGAACAACTTTTCTCTAAGCATAATGCGCGTTCGAAAGACAACCATTCTCCGGCAGCTAAACCAAGGCAAGTCAACCGTCTCTTCTCAGCTCCAACTCACAACCAACATCGAGCTTCTAATACGAAGACTTGTCAACTCTGCGGCGGTAATCACTCAGTCTTCGCATGCACACAGTACGCAACTCCCCTCGATCGCAAAAAAGCAGCATTCCAACTGAAGTTATGCTCGAACTGTCTCTCACCAAGTCATCTCGTAAAAGAATGCCGGTCTCGCAGACGATGCCAAAGCTGTCAAGAAACACACCACACAAGTACTTGCGAGAAACTATTCAATAGAATGACCCCGCAAACAACAGAGCGTACTCCTCCCAGTCCTAACCCGAAATACAACTGTAACGCCACTTCAGGAGAGAGACATCGCAACAACAAACAGATGCATCCGCGAATCACCCATCATACATCAACTAACTGTGCAATTACGCAAAATTCAAATGTAGTCCCCATGAAAACACAACAAAAACTCTCGTCAACACAAAAGACCACAGCTCCTGTCTACACAAACGACATGAATCCTTCTCTAGCCATATATGCAACTCTGTTCAATCCAAAACATCACGAACTCCTGTCGGATCACTGTGTCGTTCTTTTCGACTGCGGATCGACGATCAGCTACATCGATGAAAATCTAGTTACATATCTCGGCTTGGAAACTTCGGATCGTCGTAACCTCAAAGTAACGACGTTTCACACAAGTGAGCCACAAATGATAACATCGACGCTGCATATACTGGGAATCAAGTGTGTGAATGGTGACCCGTATTACCTGCCTGTCCACTCCACCGATTTCATCATACCAGAGATATCTTGGATGGCACATACATCCGGGATTACGCCAACATTGATCAGATCTCGACCCCAAATTTTGCTCGGTCAGGACACTCTTTTCGACCTGTTCTTCAATAACATTACAACGTCTGATTTGACTTCGGAACTACGGCTATTACACACAACAATAGGAGACATAGTCAACTTCAAAAAATCCAACTCAACAATGAAGTTCATGACCATGGTTGCCGAAGTAACTGAATGCTCGCCGACGCCATTGCACGACGACATACCTTCGCTCGAGCAACTCGAGAAAACCGTCGATTCATACCTCTCGCTCGAATCTTTTGGGGTGTTGGACACTCCGGAAGCAACGAATGAGGACCAGGCTTGCCTCGAACAATTCAGAAAGACCATCAGATACGACAAAGAAGAAAAACGGTACTACGTTCAACTACCATTCAAAAAAGATCCCAATCTTCTTCCATCCAACTTCGGACTCGCTTTCGGCAGACTACGCAACAATTATGACCAACTAACAAAGAGTGGCTTGATCGAAAGCTACGATGCAAACTTCCGAGAACAGATCGAACGGGGCATACTTGAAGAAGTACCCTACAACGAGATTTACAAGGACACTGGATGCCACTATCTTGCTCACTTTGGAGTCCAGAAGCAATCAAATGAAACAACCAAGTTGCGGTCTGTACTCGACGGCTCTGCTAAGAGCCGAAACAGTTTCTCACTCAACGATTGCCTCTTTCGAGGACCTGTGATTCTACCAGACCTGATCGGCATTCTTCTACGTACCCGGACCGCTCCGATTCTAATCTCTGCGGATATCGAGAAAGCATTCTTGATGGTAGGCCTGGAAAAGGCTTCTAGAGACTTCACCCGCTTGCTGTGGGTACGCGACATTCATCAGATCCCATGCAAACAAAACCTCGTGGTATACAGATTCCGAAGAGTCCCTTTCGGTCTCAACACGTCTCCCTTTCTGCTGGCCGGAACGATTCTGCATCACATGGAAAGAAACCCGTCTTCGATTGGTGACAGAATCCGAGACATGTTGTACGTCGACAACATGTTCGGTCTGGCTGAAACAGAGCATGACGGAGAGCAAATGTTCCACGACTCACGCAAACTTTTCAAGGACGCATCAATGTGTCTCCGTAAATTCGTTTCCAACAACCAAAACTTGAACGACCTCTTCCGACAACACGATGCAGCATCAGAAAACACAAACTACACAAAAGTTCTTGGTCTCACTTGGAACACTTCAGAAGATATCTACTCTCTACCTCCATTTCCTTCCTTGCCGAGCATGCCTTGGACAAAAAGAAAGGCACTCTACTACACTGCAAGCCTATTCGATCCTCTAGGATTCGTTACGCCAGCAACTCTGCCACTCAAAATCTTCCTTCAAGGATTGTGGAAAGAAAAACTCGGATGGGATGACAGTTTTCCAATACATCTCATGAAAAGTTGGAACAGTATAATTGCACCCTTGACCGACGAGCCAGCAACAATCACTGTTCCACGACTCTGCCTACCTTTCTCTACGGATGAATGCACTTTCGAACTACATGCCTTCACGGACGCCTCAAAAGTTGCCTACAGCGCAGTAGTCTATTTGGTTACTCGTCGCCCTGACAACTCCACTCACGTGAAGATGATTCTCGCGAAAGCCCGCGTCGCTCCCTCCAAGTGCTCGACAACTATTCCCCGAATGGAATTGCTCGGAACATTACTTGGAGCAGAGCTTCTTCATAAGACAATCTCTGAGATTCGCCTTCCGATCGGAAAAACATACCTGTGGACAGACTCCATGGTATGCCTTTTCTGGATTCGTTCGATTTCCAACGACCGGCTTCCGATCTTCGTACGCAACCGGATCACTAAGATACAGACCCTCATTCCAAAGACCGAAATACGTCACGTCAATGGAGACAACAATCCCGCGGACTGCGCAAGCCGAGGATGCACATTCTCGGAGCTCGGACATCACAAGCTCTGGTGGCAAGGACCCAATTTTCTTCGGCTACCCAGCCAACAATGGCCAACTCAACCAGTGGAGATCGCAGACGTTTCTTGCCTGCTCACTTGCATCGACATCTCTCGATTCTCGAAGTGGACAAAACTAGTTGGAGTCATGCGAATGGTTCTTATCTTCATACAGAAAGCAGCGAGAAAGCCCATTCACAGCCCAGCAGATCTCACAGAACTGAGCGAACGAAAACTTTTCTCAATCGCACAACAAGCATCTCCACCACACGAAAAGCAATCATCTATTCTACGCCTCTACTTCGACAACCAAACTAATCTACTACACTCATTAGGACGCATTGACAACTGCCAGCTGGACGAGAAAGCTCGAAGACCAATTTTCCTTCCACATCACCCAATCACAAAGCTGTTCTGCCTGCACACGCATCAACTTTTAGCACACGCGGGAGTCGAACACTGCGTACGAGAACTACGCCAACGGGTATGGATACCGAACATTCGCAAGTTCGTCAAGCAAGTCAACGATAAGCTCTGCATGACCTGCATCAAAAACAAAGCAAAACCGTACGTACTTCCCGACTTTCCCCAGCACCCAGAAATACGAATCAACACTCCGAACCATCCGTTCCAACATGTTGGAATGGATATGACCGGACCTATCGCAATTCGCAAAAACGACGGAACAACTGAAAAAGCATGGATCTTACTCATTACATGCATCAACGTCAGATGCATTTATCTCGACGTTCTATGTGACCTGAGCACCGCCACATTGCTCTCTCGCATACGACGCTTTGTAGCAACACACGGAGCCCCTGTCACCATAATATGCGACAACGCGACAGCTTTCAAAGCTCTAAAAGACGTACAACAAGTGCAACTCGTGGAGGCACTCCCTCCAGAAATCATCGACTTCTGCGCACGCCAAAAAATCGACTATCATTTCATCACGCCCTACTCGCCATGGAGTGGCGGGTTCTATGAACGACTCGTTGGCCTCACGAAGAGCTCCCTCAAGTCTACCATTGGAAGAAGAACGCTTGATCTGGAAACTTTCACCACCCTCGTGAAAGAAACAGAAGCCATCATTAATAGTCGCCCGCTCACGTACATGGCCTCAGGTACAGAACTACTACCTCTTCGGCCGATTGACTTCCTCAGACCCAACGCTCAAATCTCTCTCCCTCGGTTCCCAAAAACTGATCGAGACGACCCAGACTACATGCCACGACTGCATTTCCGCGATCACCTCATCAACTCATGGCAACAACAATCACAAATGCTTGATCAATTGTGGAAACGTTGGGTACAAGAATACATCACCAGCCTTCGAGAAAGAAACCAACATCAACATCCTCACGGAAGGCTGGTCAACAAAAAGAAGCCGAAGTTGAATGATATCGTTCTCATCGCAGATGAAAACCTAAAGAGAGGACAATGGAGAATCGGCCAGATCTGTGGTTCCAAGAATAACCTGGAACGATCCGCCATCGTAAGGGTGGCCAATGGGGGTACACTTTCCCGTCCCATCTCTCTACTGCACAAAATGGAAATCGACAAATCGGAATCTGATGAGAATGATGAGCCTCAAAACCCTCCAAATTCTAATGATCAGACAAGCCAGAGACCAGCAATCCGCAACAGAATGCGAGCCAATAATCACATTGTCTCTCTAACAACACTCGTGATGCTACTACTTCTGCCCATATCCAGTGCAGCAACAGACTCTCGTTGTCGTGACGAGACCGAGCTCAAAATCAGAATGCTGTACATGACACCTTGCACTCAACATGGGATCGGAATTGCGCAGGCCACCTCAGCAATTTCATCAGAAATATGTTGGACCACTATGCGATGTCCATCCGGGGTGATCCAGCCGCTCAAATTCGTGCACAAAGTAAACATAAATCACTGTGGACCACCTTGCCAGTGTCCCAACTGGACCTCCTCATGCAGTAACTACGATGGAAAATTCCGCAAAGAATGGACGAGAGAAAAACTTCCTACAGAAATCACTGAATACGTCCCTCCACAAGTTTGCTCCTTCAACAAGGAATCACACTGTTCTCCACAAGAGAAATTTGGTTTTTTCAACCGAATAGCTCTATTTGATGGCACACTCCTCATCGTCCCCAACATGAACGTCGCGACTTCAGAAGTATACAGAAAAGACGACTTCCGATGCTTCAATCCAAACGGTACCGAGTCTTTCGCCAATCCACCAGAAGTCACAGGAACTATAGCTTTCTGCCGCTATTTTTCGTGCTCAGAAGCTGCTGAAACATTTTGTTTCTACGGAAGTCCCATCACTACGTACAAATTCAAGGAACTTCAAATTCCAATCGCAGCTTGGGGAACAATAAGAAGAAAATACTTCCCTCACCCACCAGCTGGAAAATCGAACTCTATGCAGCTTGCGATTTGCAGCACCGGGGGCATTGAACTGAAACCATATGACCACCCACAAACAATACAAGTATGCATACCTCCCATTTGCACACTCATCGAGAGCACTGAGTCAATTGATCCAAGAATACTGCTACCTAGCTCCCTCGTCGCAACTCCTTATGAAGTCACTATCACTGCCTGGGAGAATGGATTTGAAATGACTACACAAAAACTTCTCTGTCCAGCGAGCCTCTTGTGCGATTCTATCAACTGTCTTGTCTGCTACAACTTCATGATGAACTACCAATGCTGGTCTTTCTCTCATCAAGTTATGGGAGTAGGGACGGCCTTCCTGCTTATTTCATTCCTCGCCTTCCTTTGCAACACTTGCATGATAAGGATCATTAACATCTTTCGTCGTGTGGTTATCGCTCTTTTCCAATGCGTCTGCAGGATTTTCCGCGGTCAACAAGTCTCACTTCCTTTCAAACCATACCGAAGAAAACGATATTTTTCAATTGCCACAATCTTGACGATTCTCTCACCTTTTGCAAATTCATGCTCAGAGGTTACCTCTCTCACCGCAACTGAGAGCAACTGCATTCGAAGCGCAAACGGCACGCTGTCCTGCACCATAAGCGAAACGACCCTTCTAGCTCTGCGTCCGATCGGTCTGCCTACTTGTCTCACAATCCAGAACAGCAACGGAACGATTCTAGGCACCTTGTCTCTTCAGGTCTCTAGAATCGAGTATAAATGCAACAAACAAACCCTGTTTTACACTCGAAATCACAAATTGGAGGTACATTCCCAACAACTCTGCGGACCCGCTTTCAAATCGGGAACGTGCAAAGATGAATACAACCTCGTCCACACCTGCGCCAAAATTCAAAATACGGACAAGCTGAAAATGTTTGAAAAGATCAACAATCACCCCGGTTACACCTACTGCCAGAGTAGTTGTGGCTGTACCACGTGTGGCTGTTTCACCTGTACCGCTAGCTGTCTCATGTATCGCATCATCGCCCTACCTGAAGACGACGAAGTCTTCGAAGCCTACCGATGTCTCAACTGGCAAAACGAATTTACCCTCCAAGCAAGTCTTGCCACCAGAGACGGCATTTCGGAAAAGACCTTCCACTTGCAACCGGGCATCAGCAGTCGCTGGAACGACATCGTTCTCACCATCGTATCATCGAGTCACGTCGCCTTTGAGAACATTCTCACCCAACAATACCTCACGAATGGAATACGTACCGCCCTCATGGAGAACGTCAACCCCGGTATTCAAACTCCCTTTTCAGCCGGACAACTACAATGCCAAACCAGAGAGGATGCGAAAGCCTTCAACTGTTACTTCAGCCCACATGCTTGTCAATGTTCTCCCGCGATGCGTGTCATCTCATGTCACTGTCCATCAGGCAGGATCACTTCTTTTTTCGGGCAAACCAAACTACTTCCTCTGGAACGTGACGGCATCTCTCTACAAAACACTCCGTCCGGTTCTCTCGTAGCTATTGTCAACAACCACGCTGTCTTACAACTTCAAGTGCGCATGCAAGAGATGACATTGAAAAGCACCTGGGAAGAGACCGATTGCCGCACGGAAGCCTCCACAGTAGAAGGCTGCTTTTCCTGCTACCAAGGCGCGTCTTTCGAACTCCTTTGTACGTCATCTTCCTTTGCTGCCTTGGCCAATCTCGAGTGCCGAGATGGAGAATGGAGAGCCAAGCGCACAGTCAAGTGCACGCCCTCGGGACACCGCCAAACACTGAAGTTCTACTACGGCAAAGAGATTGTAAATGCGAACTGCTCTGCGAAATGCCCGGGAGGGCATTTGAACAACTTCATACTGAACGGGACCCTGAATTTCGTTCCAGAATCAAACATGAATATTGTAACCCATACTAGACACGTGATTTCCGGTACAATAGATGAAACAGTAAAAAATGTTTTTGGCCACTTCAGCGACCTTATCAAATCAACATTCGAGGCAATTCTAAATTTCATTAAATCCCCATTTGCCTTCATGATGGAGCTTCTCGTTTTAGCAATCATAATTTGCATTGTTCTGGTTTTGATTAGACAATATCCTTTCCGAATGAAGCTCCGTAATTTTCCGCCCCGGGGAGTGTAGCGACGAAACGCTAATAACATTTATAGGCGTTAATACATATTATAGCAGGTGACGTCATCAATATCATATAAACAGATGACGTCATCAATGACGTTTCGCTTCAATAAAACTGTCGACTATATAAGCGACGGCTCTTTGAATTTCTTTCAATTTGTTCTCCCTTTTTTCTATGTATTCTTTTTAATGCTTTTAAAGATATAAAGGTTTAATTACCCAAGTTTGAGGTGTTGCCACACAAGACAACCCCGACAAAATTCTCTTCAAAACGCCTAACCCTGCCAAGGAGCCTTTCAAGTTTGAGAGGAGTTGTGGATAAGTTGATACCCTTCAAGATGGGCTTTTCCTGGTACTCATGTTGGAAAACAGCAAGATCAACGTCGTGTGTGCTAGGAATGATTGAACATTCTCGATACCACCCTCAAAAAGTTTTTGTTATGAACACAATGAGGGAACATGGGATCAGTTTTACCCCACGCCGGACGTTTTACTGTCTCATTACTAAGCCGTACGGTTTCGTTACTAAGCCGTGGTCTCTTTCTCAAGCCTTACGACCTCGATAACGTAACATTTGCCTAAGCCTGCGCTGAAATTTTTTTGTTTATTTAATTGCCTTAGTGAATCAAACTTTGCACTATAGGACGCGGCACACTGAATCAAAAAAGTGTGAGGTGATAGTTGAAAAGCAGAGAAGAATTAGAGAAAAAATAGCAGGAAGCAAATGCAAACAATTGGAGAGAATTTCACTGGTTGAAACTGTACGCTGCACTCTAACTAGGAAGTCAGAGATGCAGTCCGGCGTGTGGTAAAGCTCAACCGGGAACAAGTGACAACTAAGGCTGGTTGATTCTTGATTCAATTTTCATGGCTCTAGCTTTATTTTCACAAGTATTGCGAAAGTCCTCTCCGTACTGCGATTATTGGTGAAATCGCGCGTGAGTCAAAGCTCCGTAGTCAACTGTTTATGTCACCATATATCGAGAATGGCTATTGCAAGGAACGTGCAGTGCAAAAAGAAGTCTTTTTGAGCAGCGGATACATCCCAGACGAATAGCATTCTCCGTAAACGCATAGCACGCAATCCTCGAAAATCAATGAGGAAGTTCGCTTCGACAGTCGGAGGAATCTCCCGTGAATCAACGCGACTGATAATCAAAAACTGTGTCGGGATGCACCCTTACAGGTTCACGTCCGGTCACCTATTTAAAACAGAGATAGCATTTAGCTTCGACAAGTGACTGGATGAAAAAGCTTAGCAGATGTTGTAAGTACCTCAGATGTTTTACACTTGAGTTGTTTTCTTTTCTTTTAATGGCGCTCTAAATAAGTAGTGAGTTATAAAATTTGATGAAAAATTCGTGTTGTAAAATTTTAACAAGAACTAATCAATATACATTATAGTGCACAATAATCGTCAAAGTAACCAAGTAAACTCCCATCGAACAGCATGGAATACATCTGATGCTCTCGGAGAAAATCTCGCAAGGTTACCATCTGAAAACACACACATTGTGTATCTTTTGAGTTCAATAAACAAGCCTGAAACAGATTTTTTTTATCATGATTTCTTAAGATTTCTTTCTTTTTTTTTACTGAAGAAGAAGATTCATTCATTCTTTATTTCCATGTACATGTGTATGTTTAACGTGGAATCGAAATATAAAAACAATATAACATGGATTTTTATATATGATAAAATTAAGAAATGAAAAAGAAGGTGAGATAATACAGTGGCAGTGTATTAAAGCGATTAGTCAGAAACAATAGGGCTAGGTAAAATAGTATGTTTAGGAAGTTCTTTCAGTTTCGTCAGAAACATCATATCAGAATGAATGCATACTATTTCAGAAGATGGAGATTGAAAACGAAAAATAGCCGGGTTTATAGCTATTACACCGTTATGATGATTATACAAATCAGCAAATGATCAGTTACACATTTTCAATGCAGAGACATCTGTATACATATAAGACGAATCATACTATTGAAAGGAGAGAGTCTAGTCTGGATACGAGCCCAGTCGCGTCATTCTAACCGGAAGCGGTCGCGTTAACCTTTAAAGCACCGTAAAGACTGTCTGTGAAAATTTTTTCTTATAAAAACTTAAAAGTCAACCTCATCCACGAAACTCAGGGGAATCCTCCTAATTGTATTTCCCCTTTTCATGTCGATGTCCTGACAATCGATAAAGCGGGATCGGTTCCATGCGGAGAGGAAAGCGGGAATGTCTACGGGAACAAAAAGAGAACTCTTCAAATGAAGGCGCTTGGTTTTGTACCTGAAAAGCAAAAAAAGTAGCGTTGACACAGCAGAAAAAAATCTGAAATTGATCTGGGTGTGGGATAAGGAGTCACCGAAACCCTTCACCACTACATAGTAGCCCCTGACGAGTCACCGAAACCCTTCTCCACTACATAGTAGCCCCTGACGAGTCACCGAAACCCTTCACCACTACATAGTAGCCCCTGGTTTTGCCAAGTTAGGTCAATTTCTCAAGTTCAATACAGTGTTTTCTCTGCTTTGAGGCAAGATAAAGCGCGAAGACATGGTAAAGTTTAGGAAAAGGTTACTCTGTTCAAACATTATTGAAAAAAGTCTTGGTTCAAACATTTAAACCATATAAGTTGATTGCTCTGGTTCCTAAAATAAATTTAAAAAAAATGCAGCAAAATTCACTTGGTTACAATAATGTTCACTCAGCTAAAACCAATCACTTATTATTTTTCTGAATTTCCAGGATATGTCCAAAAATAATAATCTTTCAAGGTAAATATTGTTTTTTTGAGATGGGAGAATGTATCTGTGTAGAGAATTCATACCTTAGAACGGCTCTCCTACTTGCGTTTTCCATTCGGAAAAGGATGTAATCTTTCTTTTTGTCGTCCCAGTGAGAAATCACTCCGGAGAAATCCTCGGATGAGTTGTAGATCTTCAATGACACCTGAAAATGATCATTCAAGACCGGGTCTCATGAGTTCAACTAAGGAAGACCTCTCAGCTACTATAAAGTCTCTTTTTCTTTACCAAATGCGAGAATGGAGAAAGTCTTTTCAAATATTTATAAAACTAAACCAGTTTTTAAAAAGTAGAACACAAACAACATTTTCAAGTACTGTATTACTAGCTCAGTTAATATTTTTGTAAACTGAGCATATTACTGTTTTAAAAAACCATAAAAAATAAATTAAGCTCGTTTTCAAATTGTAGTATCAAGAAATACGTTATTGATATTGATATTCTTTATCGCCAAAGGACAACTGGTTCAGGGTCATCGCTAACATGGTTGACAATGAGAAAATGAAAAAGTAGAAAATCTTCGGAAGAGGAATAAGCAACTGTGGCGTTGCACTGAAGAGTCTTGGTAGACCACTTAGCGTTTCAACCTCATACCGAAGAGATTCACAAAGTCTTGAGTCCCAAGAAGACAGAAGAGAAATCTCATAATTCAATGAAGTAGAGACGAGTAGAAGTCAGTGTGAAGAGGAAATGATAGACCCGACCATCTCCGGGGTTTGAAAAAGAAAAGAATGAATGTTATGTCAAAGCGACCTGCAGATCTCCGCGTATTCGAGCGTCAGGATTTCGTGAAAGCTCGGTTAGGAAGTCCACGTCAACCACTAGTCCTTCTAGGTACTGAGGTCGCAAGAAGCTTTCTGACAGGATTAACTGCTCCTAAAAAACTTAGCAAAAAGATTATATTATATGAAATTCGCTTTTACATATATGAAATTCGGTCGTACATCGGTTCGAGTTGGTTTAAACACTCTATTTCGCCTGGACTAGTGAGCATCACCTCACTCATATGATAGTTATCGACTATGTTTATCTGTTAAATTATGCTAAAACTAGTATGAAGACTTGTTGCTGGAAGAAAATCCCACCTGGTTGTTGTAAAAGTAATATGTCGGCAGCGCACCAATAACGAAGACGCACAGCAATCGGATGAGAGGAAACATCGCCTGAAAGCAGAGCTGAAAATCGAGGAGGAAAGAGAGAAAATTTTAAGACTTCAAACGATGTTTTTGTACGGGAAATTTTACACTTCAGAAAGTTTTCAGTGAAACAAAACTTATGCATTATCCCGCTTCGTTTACAGAGAAAAAAGCTGAGCTTGAAATCTTTAACACAACGGAGAAGATACGGCTGATTATAAGGGGTGGGGAAAACGCGTTTAGTAAAAGGAATGAAGTTGTTTTTCTTTGTCTTTGAGTTGGCAACGAAAACAAATTAAAAATTTTGAAAACCACAAGTAGAAAACACTCAGTATTTCCCCTCTCCGAAATCCTTATCTTTGGTAAAGCAATATTTGTTCAAAACAAGTTCAAGTTAAAGTACCTGTTAAAAAATGGAAAACCAGGAGTTCTTCATTCGATCTTTGAGTGTTGTGTAAGATTACATTGGAAGAAAAATAATCACGTGTGAAAATATTATCAAAATGATAAGATTTTTTCATTAGGGTTTCAGAGTAGCAGATCTATTTTTGTTTCATTAGGGTTTTAGAGTATCACATCTGTTTTTTGTTGTTTTTTCTGATTTTTACTCAAGATTCACTGATCGCTCATTTCATTTCAGGAAAAAAATCTAACGACCCCGATTCTTCATCATCGAAAAGAGACCTGGACAAACTTAGTGTGTAGCAACAGTGGAAAGAGTCAAATTTGTGCAATAGCAATACCAAAATTTCTTGACCCCTTGGTATTTCTGGTGTAAATCTCAAACATGGGACCCTTCGCACAATAGTCGAGAACCCATTCTTTTTGCCAAGCTCGGACTCATAATTGTAACAATGCTTTTTTGTAGAGTAAGAAACTCTTCAACGAATACTAGACGCTAATTTTTTTCAAAACTTTAATCTTCAGAATCACAAAAAAAAATTTTGTAAATTAAACAATTAAATGATTGTGGAGGATTGTGGATTTCCATTTCTTTAACATCAAAAGAAGGCTAGTTCTAAAAAAATTATATCGTGTTTTGTTCATTGTGCTATTACACACACTCACTTGACTACCGATGTGTTAAACTACAGAATTTGTTTTGTCTACATACCTACATATATCTTCATTTTACCAATCATTATTAAATTTATCTTCGATCAAAAATTATCTTACGCGCCTTCCGCCTTTCAGAACATTCTAATCAGCGGTGGTTTTTTTAAATTCAAGATTTAAAGAGTGAGAAGAGTTATGCATTTATTTTTACTACCACATGATCACGGTTCTGAGAGTAATAAAGTACAGGTGATTTAAAAAAAATCTTTATTGGCTTTTCGAATCTTTAATACAGGGTCCCGTAATTCGTCTCGAATTAGCAGATGACTCTTTATTCGAATATTCTTCTGGCCGTAACCACACAGTTATTAGCATTTCACAGATTTCAGCATTCTTAATGACATATTCTGTAGCAGTGAAATATGTTATCGCGGCCACTAAACTCACACCCAAAAAAAGAGCCATCGGTCTGTCTGACGCTTTAACCTTGAATTTTCTGTACAAAAAACCTTCCAAAACGATAATTATCTGACTTTTTGTTACAGGTGGCTTTGTTCCAAAGCAGTATGGCATCGTTATCGCTTCTCTATCAAGCTCAAGCTGGTATATTGCGTAAAACAACTCACAGCGCAAGACAGCCAAGAGCATGATAAAAAACGCAAAAAATTCCTGCTTTTCGGTTTTCGGAACCACAAAGCAGCCACACGTTCAATCTATCTATAGTGACCTCACATGTCACCTCGAGAAAAAGATCGTTAATTCATATCAAAAATCATCGACCATGGAGTCCTGAGCAGAATTTTCCATTCTTGAAATTCGGTTTACGTTCAGTAGTGTTCAATTAGGGAATGTTTATTGAGTTTCAATTCTGTTTTGTCAATTCCTGGATTGGTTCGAACTAAATTTGTTCCCCTTTTTCGTCAACTAAAACCAATATTGCCACGACCTTTTTCGGAAAATTTACTCAAAACGACCCGAATTATATTTTTTTCTCATTAAAACCTGAGCAAAAATTCTTCTTAAAGAAAAGAAGTCGAGGGGAAGATTGAAAACAAACATAATTAGTAGAAAAAATTCTAAGAAGCATGAGAGAAAACATTATAAAATATTATGAAAAACATTACAATTGATAAACATTTGAAGTTTAGTTTCTTGAATTTTCAAGTTCAATCATGACATGAGTCTTAGATCACCAGATGCAGAAAAAACTTTGCTTTTATGAACTCCAAGACAGTATTGTGATGGAGACTTCTATGACACTTATCAACAATCTTTAACTCGAAAACAGAAAAGAAAAAAATTTAAAGCAAAAATCTTTTAAAAGTACCTTTTAAAAATTTTTTTTTAATTAATTCACTGCCTTATAAATTAATCGCAGGTTTTTCATGAGAAATAAAGCTCGACTGACTGTGAAACGTAGGTTTTCACTCTGTTTCAGCGCATTTGCTGTAAGCCGACCCAATGTTGTTGTTTTTGTGTACAAATTGATTACAACCTGTTAACATCTTACATTCTGTTCGTAATGAAAATACGCTGGTATATGAAATCTCTACTTCTCTGACTTTATGCGCTGTTTTTCGTTCTCTCGCACTGCTCGTTGTTTACGTCGTAGTTTTAGAGTGAGTTCGTAAACAAAACAATGAGCTCAAGCTCTCTTGTGCGACCTTTTTATTTCTTCTGTGTTAATTACACTGAGAAAAGCGAAAGTTTATTTTGCGAGCAACGAGCTAGGTGACCGGTCGTCGACCGATCACCTAGGTAAAACATAGATTGAACGTGCGGCAGGATTTTTCTTTGTTGTGAAAAAAACTTTGATGAAAACTTGTTTATTGATCATCGAAGTTAGTTCAAAGAGTTTGGAAACGCATATGATACTTTTCTATATATATAATTGTGTCAACAAATATAATTTCGTAAGTCCTATCACAAAACATGTCTAGACAACATGTTTTTGTTTTACGCCACTACTCGTAAACAAGTTGTTTTCGACTAGTGGTGTTTGTAACCTTCACCTCCACGTTCCTTATCTTCTTGTGATTTAATTAACATACCGCGATAACAACCAGGGACTGGCGCGGTAAAAAAAATTTTTTTGTTGCGGTAAACGGTGAAACTTCTAAAAAAAAGGTAAACGTTAAAAACGGTGAAAAAATAACTTGTTTAGTCCATTCTCTCGTAAATTTTTTTTGTTGTTAAATTTGAATGTTATTAATTATAGAGTTTTGCTGAAAAAAACAACAACAAAAGAACAACGATTCTACATATTTCATTGGTCAGGGATGGAATCCCAATATGTCGATTGCGTGATGTAGATGGAGAAGCTTCTCTAAACTTTCTGGAGTAAGCCGTGTGCGCAGGTCTGAGACAATAGCACCTGAAGTCGAAAAAATAAGTTCGCTTTCGGACGAAGTGGCAGTAAAGCTATATCAGCTTGCTCAGCAAAGATTTTCAGCAATGGGAAGCGAATAGTTGTAGATTTCTCTGCCCAGAAATCAAAAGGGTCAGATTTCCAGTTTGACCTAATTACCAAGTATTCTTTTTTGACCTCGACAAAAGCGCGCTCTTTTGCATCGAGCGTAGTGGGGCTCCTCGGCAAAGGTTGGGACCGCTGCAATTCTTCATCACGAGAATAGTCGACGAATAGGTTAGACGAATCACTACCACAATCATACGGAGTCACTTCTCCTTGTTCTTCTTCTTCTTCTGACGTGGCAAGTTGAATTACTGCCAGTTCTTCCGTTTTGTGTATTAGAATATGGCTTTTGGATCCATCTTCGAAAATTGTGTCATTGAAACGGATATCGGGCATTGTAGCAATGATAAGTTCTTCGCATTCTCGATAAATCATCATACGGTTCTTCAGGGCACTCTTGTTGGATCGTCGCAGAGGACCATCTTTATCGAGCTCTTTATCTAGAACGCAGTAGATTTGTAGTACTGTGGAAATAGAAGAAATTCGACGATGCTGCACAAATTCAGTCGACATCGCTACTGCATGAGACACCAGTCAGCATCAATGACTTTTTTTAGATGACAGCAAAGACCAGTTGTTGATCTACGCATTGCATACTTTAATGTTTTCTTGCACATTTTCAAATTTTCTTTCCTCAGGAACTCGTAGTATTTGTCGTATTTACCCATCTTAAAACGTATTTTAAAAGTTTACTAAAAAGTTTATGTACAAAACAGAGTCTTGACAAGTTATTGATGCGAGCCTTATAAAACACATAGAATCAAAAGGACAATATTAAATTGACGATATTATATTGGCCTTTCAACACCGCGTGAACAAAATCTGGAAACAAATCTCATATTTCAGGTGTCCAAAAAAATGAAACTATTCTGTGTTTTCTCAAACTTGTTAAGAAAAAACACGATGTCACGAAAACGCCGTAAAGTATCCCTGATAACAACTCGTCTGTGTAACCTGTCTGTATGGCGTCATCGAATTACTTTAAATTTGCCGTTTTCTTTCTTTTCTGAACTGTTTTGAGATTTTACCGTTTTTTTACCCGTAAATGACCTCAACGGTAAACGCAAACGTTAAATTTACCGCAAACATGACGATAAACGGTAAAAAAACGGTGAACGGTAAACGCCCATCCCTGATAACAACTCAACTGTCTAACCTGTCAATGCTTATAGCAACGATTTATACAATTGAGTACATTTAAGTTTCCCGCAGGCGACCTTTTTTTCTGTCCCACTTCAGAATTGTGGTAAGTGATTTTTAAAAAAAAATTTCTTTTGAAAAAAGAGAAATTGTTCTTTGAATAAGAAAGAAGCAGCTGGATTAAATAACCTGTTTCTTGAGAGACAGTCAGTTCTTCAGAGGTATAGTATGCGTCTATTAGTAGGCAATCGGTTGAAATGGTGAATAGGGTTTGATAAAGTAGAATGGATATAGTTGAGTGGGCAACCGAGAGCAGCACGACGCGTATTTGATAAAACGCCTAGCTAAACAGCAGCAGCAGAGACAAAAACCTTGTGAAGAGGAACGAAAAAGATCAGAAACTCATTGATTAAAAACTAAACTTTGGTAACGAAGCGGGAGGATGAGATATTTATTAGCCATGTTAAAATATTATTTAATGAGTAGTTAAAAGTTTTTTGGTTCAATTTTTTCTGTTATCTACTCTACGGAAACGTTTATTTTCATAAAATTCTAAATAGATGTATATGTACACAAATGATCTACATGTCTAGACAATCATTTTAAGCTGTTCAGAACAGAAAGTTCTAATAATAGTTTTTAAAAAAATGTTTTCTTTATAGCTTTTTTAGCTATTTTTTATAGCTATATTTATATTTTAGCTATATTTATAGCTAACATCTCTTAAAATGAAAATTGCATCTTCATCTTCTCCATCTTCATCTTCATGCATATTCATCTTCTCCATTTTTGCTCTTTTCTTTCCCCCGGAACGGCTGCCATGTAACGTCGATAAATAAAACTTGTCGTAATGTTTTCCTTCGTCGTCCTACTCGCTTTGTAACGACGCCCAACAGACCTCAATTAAAAAAAAACCATCTTATTTTGTCGCCTGAAGCCTCTGCAACCCTCACTCCTCATAAGATTTCATCTTCTCAAAAACCCTATTATGCTCTATCATACATTGTGTGATAAAACAATTCAACAATTCAATTCAATTTCTATTTAATTTTCGGCTTAAATAATTCTTCTCACTCGCTAGACTCTCTCCCTCGAGTTCATTCTTCTCGCTTGCTGTACTCTTCCCTCGAGTTCATTCTTCTCGCTCGCTGGACTCCCTTTCTTGAACGAAGACGTCGCACGTTGTTAGTGAACTCTTGTAGGTGAAGGCTTCCTATTTAACTTCGCCCTTTGCCTTAAGCCGATCCGACAAAGAAATCACAGAAAGCGTGGCAGGCACACAAATTAAGAGAAGCATTCTTAAACAGCTACTACATATAATGGCATGGCTTTTAATGAAATCAGAGAAACTGAGAGGAATCTCTGGAAATAATCTATTGCTTATTAAATTTAATTTTTTTCTCGTTAAAAAAATGGTATTTTACGTTTGACAAAGACTGCTTTGTTGATTATTATTTCTATTAAGCTGTGATGTTTGACAATCAAACAGACAGGGCAGTTTCAGGGCATACCTCCTCCAAGGTAAAGACGAAGCAGATGGTGGGGTTTCTGGTTCTTTGGTTCACAGAATATTGCCGGCTCGAATGTTTACGAGGAAGTAGTCAACCGTCAATTCAATTGATTGCATGAATAAAATAATTATAAGTGTTGTTTTTTGAAAATCTTTTTTTTTTGTTTTTCTGATAACGCTGCTTGTTGGAAAAACGAGAGGTGAGTGAAACCTATATATGATCTATGTTGATCGAGAGAGCTTCGTCTGCATTTCACTTTTTGAAAAATAGAATTCTTCAGAACAAAAAATATACTGAGTTATTATAATTTTTGATTAGAATAGCAAGAATTCTAGCACAAAATTGACAGAATTCACTGTTTTAACGCTAATCACCAAATTCTGTTTCGCCTCGGATCAGACAGACTTTTTGTGCTCTCTAGGTGGTGGGGCACATCAATGAGTGCTAAGAGATTAAAACTACGATCATTTGTAAAAATAGATACAAACAAAAAACATATTGAATATACAGACATAACTAAATTTATAGTGCAGGAGCTCCGATTTCTGAATATGTTCTTCTCACATGTGTTTTTATTACATGGTTTGAATTTCGTTTCAGTTAACCCATTTTTAAAACAATTGTGGCCAAAACAATTGCGCTCTATAATTGTTGAGTTGCACAAATTTGACCGATCGACTACACGCATCGCTTAAGATCTCAACGCAATTTCGCCTGGAAAACAATCAAACGGTTGGAACAGTTCGCTACACTTACTGAATCGCCTTGAAGAGGTGCTCCTTAAACATCGCGCCGTCCTTCTAAGATTGAGGCCGTGAGAAAGCGAATTGGTCGAGATGCTAGCGGAAGAGTGAACAAAAATGTCCTCCGAGATGAATTTATCACGCCTAACAGTGGAAAAAAATCATTGGAGAGCATTTTAGGCTTAACTTATTTCGTACTGAGAACGCTTCAAAACTTTGAAGAACAAGGAGGGAAGACTTAAAAAAATGTTATGCCCGGACGCGCCAAAATTCTTACCTTGAAAAAGTCATCTCGGATGAGAGGGTTTCCACTGTCGAAGAAGCCTGCAACCCTCAAAATATGTGAGAGCTTGCTCGGGACTCCCATGCAGCAAATGAGGTATAATCATTCCTAGAGCTTACCATCCTGCATAAGTCATGTTTGGTCCGGAGTTTCCTCCGCCAGAAGTGATACCGCCAGCATGTTCTTGAGAAGGTATTGCTACCTTTGTTTGCTTCCCACTACGGTAGCACACCTTGGGTCTTCCAACAAGATTGAAGCTGAATCTTGCTGCGAGATACAAGATGTGTTACCGCAGAGGGGGGGAGGTTATTAGAATACAGATGCGGTGCTATACTCACTTTCCCCACTTGATATCCAGGTCAGAATGGTCCTCCTGATTTCCCGATATCAATTGGGTGAACTATTCCATGTGATCCCACCTCGAGAGCAAAGTCAATGCTCATCTCCACTTGAATCTCGAGTTTTCTGGAGAAGAAGTGGCCGAAGATCAACGAAAATAATGATCAATGATCCATGATCATAATGATCCATAATTATACATGATCAAAGCGTTCCTAAAGTGACTCCGAGCCGCGTTCGTGCCAAAGAAGACCGAATCGTATTGTTTTTTTTTGAGAAAACTTTTTTTAATAATCTAATCAATGTACGAATTTGAACACTTCTGCTCAATTATACACTGAGATACACGTTTTTAAACGCGTTGCCGAATACATCAGTGACCCTGTACTTACACCCGAATACATCAGTGACCCTGTACTTACACCCGAATACATCAGTGACCCTGTACTTACACCAAAAACAATACAGTCGTGGCCAAAACTCAGTTGTTTTAGTTTTTTACACATAGCTTTTTTAGTCCCGTATCAGGCTATTTCTTCAAAGAAAATAAGTTGAAACAAAATTTTTATAACGCAGTTTTCCGAAGTTCGTACCACTGTCTATAATCTTTTCCAATTGCCTCACGCTAGGATGCTTTCCCTTGTCATGAAAATTAGGTATTGTTAAACCAATCCATAAGAAAGGCAAACGAACAGAAATGACTAACTATCGTCCAATCGCTTTGGGTTGCTCAATGTCCAAAGTTTTAGAGAAAAATATTTTTAATTTGTTGTACACATACTCACTTAGAACACTTAGACATATTCAAATCTAATCAATCCGGCTTTCGACGGGAAAGGGGCACCGTCTCTTCTCTCGGGAAAGGGGCACCGTCTCTTCTCTCGGGAAAGGGGCACCGTCTCTTCTCTCGGGAAAGGGGCACCGTCTCTTCTCTCGGGAAAGGGGCACCGTCTCTTCTCTCGGGAAATTGCATGCTAAATATCTGTCCTTTATGTCCAGAAAAATTCCGCTCGATATCTGTCTCATAGATTTTACAAAGGCGTTTTATGTCTTTGATCATAGGTTTCCCTTGCATAAATTGCGTAGGTCTGGTGTCAGTTGTCGCTTATCCAATCATTTCTTTCCGGTGGTGTTCAAGTCAATGATTGCCTTTCCGGTCCTCAAATCACCAACGTAGGCGTGCCTCAAGGCAGTTGTCTAGGGACTCTTCTTTTCATTTTTCATTTATGATCTTGTTGATTTACTTCCTTCTCCCGTTCGTTGCTTTTTATACGCCGATGATGTGAAATTGTTTTCTTAGTCTTCAATTATTTTACAAACAGCCATTGACACTGTTTAAGAGTTTTCTCAATCCTGGTCCTTGCAAGTATCCATCACTAAATGTTTCATAATGCATTGTGGACGTAACAACTTGATTAACCCATACCATATAAACTCGGTACTTCTTCCTTTTGTCGATGAAGTTAGGGACCTCAAAATACTTTTTGATTCACAATATTCTCTTTCACTAATCACATTGACGTCGAAAGCTACTAGAGCGATGAATGTGATTTTTCGTTCTATTCGAACCTCATGTATGGCGGTCTATTTTAGTGCCTACAAGGCTTTCATTATCCCTCTCCTCGAATAGGGCAACGAATTATGGTCTCAAACAGCCATCGACAAGATCAATGACCCCGAGAAAGTCCAGAGAGCTTTCACAAGAAGAGTCTTCATTCGCGCCGGACTACCAGCTGCCGACTACCTTACTCGATTGAAGACCCTATCCCTCTCAACCCTTGAATATCGCTGCCGAATCTTTGATGTTTGTATTGTTCACAATATTCTCCACAATAATGTTTCCACGGTTAGCGTCAATCTACTCAAAGTCCTTCCCACTCCCTACGTTAAACATAACTCAAATATCTTGAGAATTGTCATACCTTTCAAGATTAACAACTCACATAACACTTGTAACACACGTTGTATCATTTTACGGAACTCACTTCCAGCTCAAGTTGCATTGTTGCCCTCCTCCGTCGCTTTCAAAAATACACTACTAGCGCTTTCTCGGACGAATATCATCTCGAATTCTAGCTTGCGTTGTTTTTCAGCTATTTTTATGTTATACCTGTGAATTACACGAATCCATGTACCATACTCATGTATGCTCAAGGAATAAAGATTGATTGACACGATCTTCATCATACACCTTAATGAATATCCTATTAAGTACATTTCCTGTATTAAAACGAATATCTCGCAAAGGCATGTTTCGGTCACGACGCTCTATTTCTCAACAAAAGTATCGTACGATGTTCTTAACGGTTAACAGTTACAATTTTTACTCACAATAGCTCAATTGGTATGGCACTAAACTATCCGTCGTGCTTCTTTTGACTGTCGAATATATAACACTGAACGGCAGAAGGGCGGTCGTTTCTCCAACCCCGTTCTCCTTTCGTATACTGATTCCCAAGCTTAAAATGTGTCTTTAAGACAGCAGAAAACAATCAACCAGCAAATTCAAAAGACTTGTAAATATCTCAACAACAAAAAACTAATCGTTTGTAAAATTATGAATTAGACTATGGAAGTTTCCTCCTCATAATGAAAAAACCAGTACGAGCGAGTATTAGCAAGGAATGATGATGGCTGTAGCCGAATAATTAGATCCTTCCGAAGCCCCTACCTGTCAGTAACATATGTAGTGAATTTAGTCCAATCAATGTTCATGCGCGTTAAGTCCACAACGCATGCCACTTGAGTGGAAGTAACAATTGACTTCCTCCATTTCCTCTTCCGTCCAATACCCGATGTGATCGATATTCTTCGGAGACTTGTTCCACAGATATTCGTGCTGCGGTACGTCTGTCTGCCATTCACCGTATTCTGCCTGAGCGGGAACAAAAGATGACCCTTGTGACGAAAAAAATCTGTCATACTGCCCTAAGCTAAAACATCATACATTTTATTGAGCTTTTGAGATTCCTTTTGAGATTCATTTGAGCTTAAGAGAAAAACTTTGAAATGAGTTTTTAAAAAAATTTTCTTTCTCTTTCTTGGCTTTCTAAAAAATTTTAAAAAATCTGGAGCGTAAACTTTCCAACTTTCATGTAAGTTGCATCGTTCTTGTGAGAGCATTTTCGGAACTAACTTCGAGAACTTCTTTAACGTTGCAAGGGACGTAGAATAGAGGAACTGACTTCGAGAACTTCTTCAACGTTGCAAGGGACGTAGAATAGAGGAACTATCTTCGAGAACATCTTCAACGTTGCAAGGGACGTAGAATAGAGGAACTAACTTCGAGAACTTCTTCAACGTTGCAAGGGACGTAGAATAGAGGAACTAACTTCGAGAACTTCTTCAACGTTGCAAGGGACGTAGAATATAGGAACTAACTTCGAGAACTTCTTCAACGTTGCAAGGGACGTAGAAGAGATGATTCAACAAATCACCGGTGCAAAGCTCTGAGAATCTGATAAAAGTGATTATTTAGACTTTTCATTATTTTTTTCTTTAAGATCAATTGGATCAGTTTAACCGTTGGTGACTGACCTGGTGAACTTGTTAAAATGAACTTTTATAGTAAGTAGCCGCATGAATTATTGATCGACATGAAATAGTGTTTTAAACTTTTCATGGTAGTAATGATTCACATGAAGCCATGGATAGAATAATTCAATGAGTATTGCAAGACAGTAATTCAATGGAAGATATCTTTATGCAAATCCTTACAATGGGTAATAGTATTGCATTTTTGCTCGGGTCATGCCATCGAGTCCGGTCGTGTACAAGACTTCCTTTCCTCCATGATTAGTTTTGTAGATGAAAAAAACATCTATGTAAGTTGCTCTAAAGGGTATCGACAACTCCAGAGAATCGTTTACCTTCAAAAAAATATTTGAATGAAATGTAACGAAAATTATAAAGAAATCGATAAGGATACAATATGGTCACTAACCGTTGCTTATTTTTCTATCAAAAACGTGAATGTCTCACCCTCCCAAGAATCCTTGACACCCTGAGAAGACCTTTTTGGGACTTGAGCTCTTGCAGGACTTTCTCATGGTACTCTTCGTAGAAAACAGCGAAGTCAGCATCGCTCGTGCTTGGTAAGATGGAACATTCTCGATACCATCCTGCAGTTTACACGTTAACCAACCGCGAAGTCATCATCCAACCTAGACAAAGAGAGAGACAGAGAGAGAGAGACAGAAAGAGAGAGATATAGAGAGAGGAGAGAGAGTTTGAAGCTGAAATTAGTAGGTCATTCTCCGCCCTCTCGCATTCTACCCGTCTCGTAATTTTCTTTTTCTCCGATTGGCTCTTCTCTGGCCTTCGCTTTTTCATCACACAAAAATTATGAATATGCATACTTTAAAAAGAGTGAGAATGGAACTATATACTTTTAAAGTATTCCAAATCATACCGCACTTAAGTATTACTATTCATACTTTGAAAGTATGACTATGAATTAAATGAAAGTGTGCTAAATATACTTTGAAAGTATGCTTTCTACAAAAAGAAAGTACTTGGGTTTTTCATTCAAAAATTCTTCTTTGTTTGTGACTTTCCCGAAGGCCGTTCCCAAGGGGCGTTCCCGAGGCGTTTTTCCCCAAAGAGCGAATTCTTCACAATCAAAAATTTCTTTTTCCCAATGCCGTCCTTCCAGAATGGCTGGGTAAAATAATTTACATGATAAGATTTGAAGGTGTGCTTCTTTCGAGATGATAGATGTATATAGAGCAACCTAAGTCAACCGGGTTTGATAATTGGATGAGTGCCAAGAAAAGAAAGAGAAGCCACGACGGCATACTTTCAGAAGTATTCCATTCATACATTGATTGTATGCCTCACTAGCATGCTTTCATATTAAGGCGCAGGGATACTTTTGAAGTTTTACTATTCATAAATCACAAATATGCCTTTTTTGCATACTTTTCCAAACTCATCCTTTTTTGTGTGCATTCTACACTTAACCAGTACAGGCACTCTAGTTGAAGCTTCCGATTTTGGAGTCTTATTTAAAAAGTAAAACAAAAAACAAGAAGATGTACAGTAACCAAGTAAACTCCCATCAAACAGCATTGTATGCATCTCGTGGTTGTAGAAAAAGTTTCGCAAGCTGACCAGCTCAAGTAAATATGAAATCTTGTGTTCGAAATTTATTTTGGAATCACAAAAAACTATATTTCAAATAAGAAGGGGAAAACAAAGTGAAGCCATTGATACCTTTCACATGAGGCTCACAAAACAAAGTACATACAATCTCCAGGGTTGCAAGGAGTTATTTTTTCCTTCGGATAATTCCCGGGCTGGTGGGTGCCATTTCAAGAAGTAATTTTATTATCGAAGGGTTTTCATCTATAGTACCGCCCGAAATGTTATCAGATATAGATTAGTGAACATAAATTTTTTGTAAAAAACCGAATGAAGCTCAAATTTTCAGATTCTTTTACTTGTATTCCGATGTCCAACAGTTAGAACCATGACTTGAAACAAAAATTCGCAAAACAAAAAAAATTATAATAAAAATCATGGAGAAAAACAGCTTCTTGAATGATTTTACTTGTAATTCGATGTCCAACAGTTCGAAAAGTTACTTGAAAATGAATTCGTATAAACTTAGTTCAAAAAACAACAAAAAAACTCAACAAAAAAATCATGGAAAAAAAACTGAAAAATAGAAGGTATACCAATTTTGATATACATATTTCCTGGAGATAATTAATAAATTTCTCCAAAAGATGTCCGGTACGGTACAGACGCCCAAAAAACTTCTGTGAAAATTTGAGCTTTGAATGTTTTCTTTGAAAAAAGTTATGTTCAATAATATATGATAACATATATGAAGATGTTTATTACGTGGAGTATACATCAACCGACATACATAGAACACGTGAGAAAAATAGAAGAAAACTAGAGTTGAAAGCAGTTATAATCGAAAGAATACAATGAAATGAATGAATAAAATTCTTCACCAATGAAATTATTTATTTCGGGCGGTACTGTAATTGAGTAAGGCACCGATGCATCTTTCATTTCGCGAAAGTACCACTAAATTTTGGACATAATTCATCAAAAAATAGGTTTTAAAATAGTCAAAGTAAATCTAAATGATTTAAAAATTAAACTCACATCGTCCACAAAACTGAGCGGTATTTTCCGCTGTGCTGCAGTTTTTCGTTTCATGTCGATCGCTAGGCATTCGATGAAGCGGGATCGATTCCAAGCAACAAGAAAAGCTTCAACATTCACTGGCACAAAAAGAGAGCTTGTTGAAGTAAGACGTGTAGTATTGTACCTGAATATGAAACAGATAGGTTCCTATGTTGGTTTGAGGTTGCATTAACTAAACCGTACATTCCTTCTTGTTAAAAGAGAAAGACATACGTTTTCTGCCCCCAGCTGACACCTCCTTCATACTTTATATACTCTATTTTTTGTGGGCATCGTTGACTGGATGAAAAAAGGAGTGAACTGTAATATTAGAGTTTGAAGTTTTAATGATAAAGGCTTTATTGACAACAGGCAGGTACAAGTGTCGCAAAATAGTAAGTTGTCAAACGACGATAAAAGTGTTGAATCAGAGAAATTTGCTGGAGAGAGGGTAGTTGACACCTCAGCAAGGCTCTTTTACTCCCGTCTTCCATTCGAAAAAGTATGTAGTCTTTCTTCTCATCAACCCAGTGAGAAATCATTCCTGAGAAATTTTTGGTGGAGTTGGATATCTTCAATGACACCTGAAACAGGGTTCTTCAATGACACCTGAAACAGGGTTCTTCAATGACACCTGAAACAGGGTTCGTTGTGAAACTCGAATCATTTCGAGGATAAGATGATTAATCTGAATAGTAATAACATATTATAACTATGTTCCGCCCATAGACAAGCCATGATTTAACACTCTCAATTCCCGCAACATTAGATTAGGCCAGTCTGGGCAGTTTGGGGACGTATCACACGAACCATTCTGACCTATCCGTAGAACCACCAACCTATTGGATAATACTTCTTAGGTTCGTAACTATAGAACTTCATACCTCAATGTAATGAAGCGTCAAAAGCATCTCGAGGATTCGAACAAAGATTTCTTAAGACACTTCTCTCGAAGATGCAAGCGTATCTTCTACAGAAGATCTGCTTTAGACGGTTTTCACCTTGGTATATTTGCACCTTGGTATATTTGCACCTTGGTATATTTGCACCTTGGTATATTTGCACCTTGTTATATTTGCACCTTGGTATATTTGCACCTTGGTATATTTGCTCGGTCGAGCTCGAGGAATCCGAGAAAGCTCGTAGAGATAAGCCACGTCCACCACCAGTAACTCTGAGTCTTGAATTTGCGGGTTGACTTCCGGGATCAGAAACTGCTCCTGGAAAAAAACATGAATTTGATTATTTATGCACCGATTTTTATTTAAATATTTCAAAAAAGGAAACCGGGGAGTGACTTTGTTTGAAAAAAATTTCAACTTTTCTTCTGTTCCGTTTTTCATTCTACGAATATTTTTTGTGTCAGATTGCTTTATGAGTTCTGCGTCATTTCAGTACTCTACATTTTCAATTTCACTGGAAAAATACCAAGTTTTCCAAACACAAAAACTATCACGGAAAAAAACTTGACCGCTAAATTTTTGAGAGTAAAAATAAGACGCAGGACTTTCGTAGCGACCTGATAGGAATAAAAAATAATGGGAGCTTTTGATATATGTAAGTTATGAGAAAAAATTTAAATTGTAAAATTGCTGAAATTTGAGAAATGTTACGTTTATAATGTTTATAATAAAATTTAAATAAACCTGTTTTCTGAAAAAAATTAAGTATCCGGCTAGGGCCCCTAAAAGAATAAATACCACCAGTCGGGCATTCGAAAACATCCCCTGAAATGAAATTCAAAAAATGAAGGTTTGCATCAGGGCTTGCGTGTGGCTCGAGGCTCAAGGTCATTTATCAGGAAAAAAGTTTAATCAAAGCTCGAGCCTTAGATTTTTAACTCGTAGGGGCAGTTCAAAACTTACGGAAACTTTCCGAAGCTACTGAAATGCATAAAATTTGGAACGAAAGTAATACAACAGAAGCTCGAATAACGATTGATTGCTGTAACATGCAGCAGAGGGGCTACATGCCCCTCTTTTCTACGTCCTTATCTTTTTTAATGTTTCACTTTTCGCTTGTAAGATTCGCCTTACAACAAACAACGACATTAAATAGCTCTTTCATCTCCAATTTCGAATTCTCATCTTCTCTCTTTTCCCATTTCAAATCTTTCTGTTCTCTTCTCGCCTTTAAAAAAATAAAACATGGAAGAAAAAGACAATCTTAGGATAACAATGATTCGTTCACGTCTTACATTTAGATGTAGCACACTTGAGCTCAAAACTACAGGGTGAACAGTAAATATATGTAGCACCGAATTCAAATCGATATGACTGCTTCCAAATCGAATGTTATGATTTCGTAACAAAACAGTGTTTATTATTTGTATGGTTAGAATGTATGGGTTTCAATGTGGCCAACTCTCTCTTGAACGCAGACCTTCAGGCGCCGCTCATACCTGGATGCCAAGTCATGTAGTCGCTGTCGAGTTCGTCCCATACAATTCTTTATTCCAGTTGTACATGTAGAAGTTATGACAATGGATGACTGCCACGGATGTGGGATCAGTGTTTAAAAAAGAAAAAGTTTAGTACAATGGTCAGCGAAAAAAAAACATAAAAATAAGAAAACATTCACAGAAAAGAGTAAATCTGTTAACTTGATGTTATATTTGCAGAACTGATCTGGAAACGACAATTTCCGCAGGCAAACTTGAAATAGCTTTTTTGAACGTGTTAGATGAAGTTAACGTTACAATATTAACAGGCAAATTATTCCAAATTTCAATTACTCGAGAGGCGCACGTGGAGTTAGAATGCTTTGAGTTGAAAGGAAGAATAATTCTCAAAGAGTGTGAAGATCGACTCAGATAGGGAGATGGACGAACAATGAACAGGGAAGAGTAATCAATATCAATGTTACGATGAATGCATTTATGAATAAAACATAGGTCAGCGATTGATCTCCTGTATTCTAATGTGGAAAGGTTGAGTATAGCAAGCCGATTAGTATAGCTCAAGTTACCTAAACCGGATCTCATTAGTAAGCGACGTGTGAAAGCTCTCTGAACCCGTTCAAGGGCATTAACGAGGCCAATGGAGACAGGAGACCATATTTCACATCCATATTCTAACAGGGGTAGAATATACGACTTGTAAGCTCTTAATAATACTGAGAATGAGCAAGTTTTGAAAGCTCGTAGAATAAGATTCATGCAATTCGTAGATTTCTTGATGGTTAATTTAATGTGATTAGAGAAATTGAGGTTCTGGTTAAATAATATGCCTAGATCTTTGACGATGTTGGATGATGGTAGTATGAAGTCATTAATAAAGTAAGTAGAATTGTTGTTAAGAGGTCCACAATTAGTGACAAAGCATTTAGTAACGGAGATAGTGAGCGACCAATTGAGAGCATAGTCAGCGATTGCGTTAATAGCACTTTGTAGTAGAAGAGGACATTCTGAGAATAACTTGACATCGTCAGCATAAAGAAAACAATGGACGCCTATGGGTATTACATCTACAATATCGTTAATGAACATCGAGAAGAACAAAGGCCCTAGGGAACTTCCTTGGGGAACACCGCAGGGGTAGGACCTACTTTCAGATAAAGAAGAGCCGACTCGTACTCGAGATGTTCTGTTAGTGAGAAACGATACGATTAATCTGAGAAAGGAGGAGTTAATACCTAGTGTAGCTAGTTTGTGCATTAGAAATCTATGGTTAATACAATCAAAGGCTTTTGAGAAGTCTATCAGACATATGTCAAATGGCTTCTTTCGTGCTATGAGTGTAAGGTATAGACTGTGAGCTTGTACTAGAGAGGTCACTGTAGAACGTTTTCGTCTGAACCCAGATTGGCAACAATTTAACAGCTTATTGTCTTCCAAATAATTGTAAATGATGTCATGAATAAATTTTTCGAATAATTTGGACATTGAGCAAACCAGAGTTATGGGCCTAAAATTGTCAACATTAGAGCTACTACCTTTCTTATGAATGGGTATAATGATCCCTTCTTTCCATTTCGAGGGATAGTGTCCAGTGTTAATGCAATTAGTAAAAATTATTGATAGTGGAATGGTTAGGGAATCTTGACAGTATTAAACGAAATTGTTAGGAATACAATCAGGCGAATTGTTGATTTTAGGCTGCATCTTGCGTATTATGTTGTGAATATCTAATGGGGTTACAAGGTAAGTACAATCAAGAACATGCGAGGGGTTTGAAAAAGGTAGTGGAGATTGAATGGGCGTAGTTTTAATGGGGTTGAAGAAGTCAGAAAAGGCATTGGCCTGGTCAGTAGGGTCAGTTACAGTCTTGCTCTGAACACTCAAGGCGGATGGGGTTGTTTTGGTTTTGATTCGATTCGAGATAGTACGGAAAAACAACTTATAGTTCTTGGGCATCGCGAGAGATTCTTCTCTTTTGCATTCAAACTTGAGTATTTCTCTATGTAACTTTTTACAACAACGAGTTGTTAAACTTGAAGTAGAGGAGCGATTTTTTACTCTTTGTAAATAACTATAGAGAACACGAACTTTCCGCGGATAAAGCAAATGGGGTTTCTTAGGTCTTTTAAGGGGTATATGAAGTGAGATGAGGTTAGTAAGTTCAGCAGTTAATCTATCTACACATTCATCCACCGTCATAGAAGAAAATATGGTTGTCCAGTCAACATTATAAATGTGAGAGTTGATGGATCCCCAGTCAGCTTTATTCCAAACGGGGCGAGAAAATTGCGGTTTGCCTGTCTCGAGAAGAGTGTTGGTAACAGAAAAAGATATACATGCATGGTAGCTAGTAGAGAAAGGAGAGGAGGTTGAGCAGTCTTTGATTATAACCTGGTTACAAAACACATAATCTAGTATGTTGTTATTTCTAGTCGGCGTTACAACATATTGATTCATATGATTATCACATGCAAGTTGCAAGAAAGATTGAGAAATACTGCAGTTTGTAGGTGTTGTTAGTGAGGGCCAGTTGATATGAGGGAGATTAAGATCGCCACATAATATTGTTGGATATGGGAGTGAGCAATGAGAAGATATGAAGTTAATGAAGCTATCAACAGAGTTAAGAGTAGTATGGGGAGAACGGTAAGATGAGATAAGTCGGACGGCGGGAAAAGGAAGACGCAGGTTGGCATTGGGATAGATATCAATGATTACACATTCAATAAAATCAAGCGAATATTGATCTACTAGTACAGCTGTGATAGAGTTGTGCACAATTATAGCAGTGCCACCCCCGCGGTCACTATCGCGGTCAGATCTATATACACTGAAAGGTAAGTTATCTGTCAGAATAGAGTTAGGATCAGTTAATGATAACCAAGTCTCTGATAAAAACATGATGCAAGCTTCTGAATTGCGTAATACATGATGTAAATCGTACAACTTATTTCTTACGGACCTACAATTAAATACTAAACATTTCAAACACTTTAAACCCACATCCTGCCCGTCCTATGGTGAGTATCGCTTCGGTTGGACGTTCCTTCTGTGGCTCCCTCTGGGGTTGAACTGTTGAGAAGAGGAAGGCTGAGGCATGGTGTTATGATGAGCGGGGTTAGATGTTGAGTTGAGAGTAGTATTGAGTGGGTTGGTAGATCTGTTAGGGACTGTGTTATCATGCAGAGACGGAGATACCTTCAGAAGTTCAGCACGCTGCAAAATGAGAGTTGAGAGCCCGGTAGCTCTGACCTCTGCCTGAAATATCCTTCATACGCTGAATTCAAGAGAGTTTAGATCGCGGGAGTTCGGAGAACCCTAAATGCTTGCGAAGTCGAGAATGAAGAAGAACGCAAAGAACGCAACCACTACTGAGCCATCTTTGAATTGTGGGCAGGTGTGCAGTCCTGTTAGAAAGTCTAGTTGACAGCTAGTCCCGGATGATTTTCGGTAACGTCTTAGAGCTACTACAAGGCTCTAAAACGTTACCAAGACACTTCGATACGTGAAATTATGGAGCTTAAAAATTTAAAAAGCACTTTTCTGGTGAAATATGAGCGCTACGCTAATTTCACACCTTATTTAGTCTCACCACGAATAGCCGTGAAATGGCAATAAATTACGGTGTTCTTATGTTGCTACTTTTTGAATGGAGCAATCACTTTTGAACAAGATTAAGCAATGAGAAAACACCGTAATCCTATCGTATTTCACAGCAATTTGTCATAAGACTAAAGAAGGTACGAAATCAGCGCAGCGCTTATCTTTCACCAGAAAAGCACTTTTTTGAACTTTAACGCTCCATTATGTATATGTTTTTATGACAACGGGGTCAACGAAAAACAACGGGAATTTGCACAAAAATTGAAACCATGACATACTGAAGATGATTTGTTCTTTCAACGATGAATTCTTTCTCTACAGCTTCTGGACGATCGTGAGTTAATACGATCAGGAGAATCAAAAGATATTTCCAAGTTGATAATTCTCTTATCGGTTCAAAAAATGTTGAGATGCGCGTCCCGTACAGTGCTACAAAAGTAGTTCAGAGCGTTTGACACGTGGAAGCATCTGTCGATCATTAATTCCATGTCAATTTTGCATTTTGTAAGGACGCATGTTTGAACGCTTTTTTACGATATTTCTAGTTGATTCACGAGAGATACGAAGCGACAATGCAAGCTTCCTCATGTACTGCTAGGTTTGTAAGTTATGCGCTTTTGAAGGATGTTGATCCTCCGTGGGATAATGACTATCAAAGGAAGATCGTTTTTTGTGCACGGCCGTTGGTGATACCGGAATACACAAAACGATTATTAGTTCTGAAAACTCTCGATGGGAAAGCTTTGAGACTTCGAGGGATATCAGCTCTTGCGTGGCCATGTTTGTGCGATTGTAGAGCGGAGAGAACATCATTTACAGAGAATTGAAGCTGGAGCTATGAGAACTTAAGCAAGAATTGACCGATAACACACTCAACATCAATTAAGCTACGCAGTAGAGCGCGGAATTAATTAATTGCAATACTTTGTGGTCATTCTCTACAGGGTGATCAACATATTTGGTGACACGGATTTTACCGCATTTTTTCCTTTCATGTGAGCGAAATTCCACTTTTTCCTCAACAACTTTATTATATGTCATATGATAGGAATCTATAAGATTTACTCGAAATGACCTCCTTTTTCGCGAATAACAGCCTCCAGACGACGGGAGTGGGCAGACACCACGGACCGCAAAACTTCCTGGAGAATTCGGTCCCATGCTTGCTCAAGCGAAGTCTTCAGACAACCAGTTGTGAGTTTTAGCGCAAGCTTCACTCTCCAAGTTAGACCAGATGGAGTAGTCCATTGGATTCAAATCTGGACTACTAGCAGGCCATTCTTTGGCGGCAATGAAAGAAGAGAAGTTTTGTGATATCCACTCTTATGTCTCATCGTTGGTATGAGCAGGAACGCCGTCCTCCTGGAATGTCCAGTTTCGAGTCCCGAACAGGCTTGCTTGAAAAAAATCGAATTTTTTTTCGTCGAAAAAAGGAAAAAGTCGAAAAAAATGGGAAAAAATCGAAAAATTCAACAAAAAAAACAACTTTTTTTTCGATTTTTTCGACTAAGTCGGGAAACTTTTTTTTCAAAAATGTCGAAAAAACCGGAAAAACCAAAAAAACGAAAAACGAGCGGTCCCAAGGCTTCACACAATGTTTGAGGATCTCCCAGATATACACTTGTGTATTTATTTTTGCATCCTTTTTAACGAAAAAAGGGGAGTTCGAACCGCGGAGCAGATGCCAGCGAAAACCATGATAGATTCCGAATGTGAAGTACGTGACTGTTCGGCTGGCAGCATCAGCTTCTTCATAGGACTGAGCAAGCACTTTCTAATTCTGCTTGTGGTAGCTCCTCTCCACGGTGAACGTCTTCTCATTGGTAGAGAAGGCTCATGAGATGCTCTCCAGTCGCGGTCCGAGCAAGGACAGCAGGGCATTTATGGCGTCGTGCTTCCTGCTGCTTAGGACTCAAACCATGAAGCTTCTGGTACTTGTATGACTTCATACCAAGCTTTTTCGAACAACATTCCATACCGTATGACGTATCCAGTTATGAAGCCATTTTTGATGCTTTTATTTTTTTTCTCATCGAGTTTTCATAGAGAAGAAAGAAGTATGGAGCGGGGGACAGGGGATTTGGTCGACATGTCTTCATAGTAGTCATTCCTGGATGTCAACAGACAAATTCGTGAGATTTATCGAGTTTTCTCTCAGGTATTGTAGTGAATATTGATAGAAGGCTTGAAGTTACTGAATGTTTCATAATGCATTGTGGACGTAACAACTTGCTTAACCCATATCATATAAACTCGGTACTTTTTCCGTGTGTCGATGAAGTTAGGGACCTCGGAATACTTTTTGATTCAGCTTCTTTTTCTCTCACTAATAACATTGAAGTCACTGTTTTGAAAGCTAATAGAGCGATGAATGTGATTTTTTCGTTCTTTTCGAACCTCATGTATGGCGGTGTATATTAGCTTTCACAAGAAGTCTTCATTCGCGCCGTACTACCCGTGGCCGACTACCTCACTCGATTAAAGAACCAATCTTTCTCAACCCGGCGCTGAATCGCTGATGTTTGTATTGTTCACAAGATTCTCCACAATAACGTTTCCATGGAAAGTGTTTATCTACTCAAAGTCCTTCCCACTCCCCACGTTAAACGTAACTCATATCTCTTGAGAACTGTCATGTTTTTTTTTGTTTCAAGATTAACAACTCACATAGCACTCGTATCACACGTTTTATCAATTTATGGAACTCGCTCACAGGCGAAGTTGCATTGTTGCCATACTCCTTCGCCTTCAAAAATGCACTACTACCACTTCCTCGGGAGACTATCATCTCGAACTCTAGCTTACGTTGTTTTTTGAGCTATTTCAATAATATACCTGTGAATTACACGAATCCATGTACCATACTCATGTATACTCAAGGAATAAAGATAGACTAAGACTAAGTCTAGAGACACGAGGAAAAGATCGACCATGTCGCAGCGAGTAAAAGGGAAGAGTGCAATGCTTCTGCCTTTGTTGCGGTTCAGTCGTTGCTTGACGATCTTTGTGATACGGGAGTTGGCAGCGGAAGTGGGACGACCACAGCATGGACGGTCAGTGAGTGTACCTCGTGAGTTTGATGAACAGTCTCATGGGCGACTGCCAGCCAACGAGAGGTCTACGAAGGGGGGTGTCCAGTACTACCCAGCGACAATATTGCGCCCCGACTAGGATGAGAACGCACCATTTCGCGAGTAACAAATTAAAAAAAAACTGAAATTTTGGTTTTAGGCAGATTAAAAGTTAAAAAATAGATGGTGTCATTTAAATTCTGCAGATCGACTCAGCTCGCGTTCGACACGTACCCAAAGTTTGTCACTAGATATACTGACCACCCTGTATAGTTTACTTTTCTCGTAAAGCATAACTTTATTCGTTTGCACTCGTGTTAAGCAAATGACTGTACATATTGTTAGTATTGTTAGTAGTATCAACTGAACACCAAAAAAATTCTTTTAGTACTAGAGCGTTACTTCTGACCTGTATTCGAATGTGCGAATGAGAAAGAGCCGAGTGAGTTTAGAATACATTTATTGTTTACTTTTCTTCATTTTTTCGATCTGGTGGCATTTTTGAACTCTTTCTCGGATTCAGAGGACGACTTGGAGTGCTCGAGGCGAGTATTCTTCATCTCACGAATTCTCAGGCGCGTTTCTCGCTCGAAATCATTTACGAATCCTTGCAACTAAAAATATTCCTAATTTATCATAAATTCACTTGTTCTGAGCTCCAGTATTGTCAATTATGTCAGGGAAAATAATGATTTGACTCTGGAGTGCTCAAATTGAATATAGAATCCCGTCGTTCTGCTTTTAAGAGAAGCTAGCGCGATGCTACAACACTAATGAAAAACAAATAGCAATTGCTATGTGAGAAGCTGGATTGCTTTTGGAGTATGACACTCGATTACACTAATCCTCTTCACCTGTCAGTTCATTTTGAAGCCATAGGCTCGTAAGTTCTAGTCTCCCTTTCTTGTCTTTGTCCTTGTCTATTAGCAACGCTAAAACACTCTAACAATAGATTAAACACTATAAGCTCAGGATCGACTGAAAGAAACAAACTGGAGAATGCAATTTTTTTCGAAAAATAGTTTGATCTTTGAAAAAAATTCAATTTATTAATTATATTATTCACGAGTTCCTGAAAATAGTGAGGACCGAATTATGTAGTTAGAAGGGAGGAAGAGTTATCGAATAAAAAGTAGCAATTGCAATAAAATACGTCCAGAAATTTGCAGTTCGTTGCTGATACTTTACTATTTGCTACAATACTTTTTTTCAAATATTTCATACATTTTTTTCTTATAATTTTTTCATAAATTTGTCTTTCTTATGAATTTTCCCATACGCTCTCTTTCCTAAGCCACGGCCTCGTTAGCGTAACCTTTGCCTAAGTCTAAGCGGGAAAAAACAGTGAAGAATAGCTGAAAACAGCTAAGTCAATTTACTCATATATACTGGATAAAACTAAGATGTCGTGGCTTATTGTTATATACGGCCTCGTTAGCATTCATTTTATGTAAGCCTAAGCGTAAAAATCAGTGAAAAGTAAACCTATCCCCCAAAGTAAAGTACTGATACTTTTCCGATTCGAAAGCAGCGGAGAATCAGAAATAAGTAGATGAAGAACACGAAAAAGAGAAACAATAAAGATAGTATAAGAAGAAAATATACTAAGAAATACAATTGAAAAAAATAGAAAATAGAAAATATAAGTATTATTACACACTTGAAAAAAAGTACCGAAACCACAATCAGCAGCGGACTGCAAAATTTCACAAGTTAATAAAACTAACAACTCAGAAAAAAAAAAACTTAAAAAATAAATTCACTTATTCAAAACTTTCATGAGATCAAGAAAAGGAATGAGGGAACAAGATCGATAAAAATACAGCTGTATTACATTTAAAGATATTATTATTATTATTATTAATATTGTTATTATTATTGTTTCATTAAAAGTTTTTATATATATATATATATATATATATATATATATATATATATATATATATATATATATATATATATATATATATATATATATATATATATATATATATATATATATATATATATATGTATGAATGTATGTATGTATGTATGTATGTATGTATATACATATGTATGTGTATTCGATTTAACGATCTAAAAACGAACTTGTTGAGTTTCCTTGATAATGAACTCGAAAAGCTGCTCAAATTCTTCGTATTGTTTGATGAGCTCTTGGCACCGAGTCGTTAATTGTTCTCGTCGCTTCTCAACATCAAGTTTTTGAAATCGACGTACTCCTTGTCAGATCGTCGTCGTCGGAGGGAAATTTTGCTTGTAATAAAATGTATAATCAAAAGGTGTGCTACATGCATTGATCACCAGAAAATACTTCAAACATCCTTAAGAACACCCCGATGATTAGAAACAAATACGCTTATCAGGTTCTTGCGTTGGCAATGATGCATCCAACTGCACTGAGCTATAATGGAAAAAAAACTGAGTTTAGGCGTTTTCATACAGCAATGAAAATTGTTCAAGTAGAAAAAAGAACACACTGCGAGAATCCTTGCAATAGCATCATTCTCATTCCGTGTTTCGGGGCTGATGAAGGAGTCGTTTTGATTCCAGTTATTCGTTTGTTCATTCATTGCAAATGAGTGGTATTTGAGATGTTTCTCCAAGTTGAAGCTTTTACTCGCCCAACTGGCCTGAAAACATTTTAGGCTCTTATTCCCTCATGGGCATACCCTGCGTCTTGTCTTGCAGACATTGGAATACTACATATACTAAAAATTGGCTTTAAACACTACGTTTTCGAAAATTTTCTTGATAGGTGATAATTTTGAGCATCGGAGACTCCGGTTCGCGAAAAAAAGTTTTAAAAAATAAAATTTTTACATCAAAAAATTACTTTTACATTAAAAAAACGCTTAGGTTTAGTTAAATTTTACGCTAACGAGGCCGTACGGCTTAGGCTAACGAGACCGTATCACAAAAAAATGCCACTCTGCATTGTCTGGCGTCTAGTATGCCCATGAGCCCATTTTTGATATTCACATTGAAGATAGAATTCGTTACCGAGATCATGAGAACAAACTAACACATCATAACTATGATTTTGAGAAATTTATGTTTGTTTTCAATATGGACTCTCGCATCAACAGTAGTTTTCACCCCTGCAGAAAGATTTTCACCGGTGAAATTTGTCATTGTTATTTAGTAACAACTTCTTCCACACACATTTCTAGCCTGCACCACTGAAATCACTAGACATTAAGAATAAACTAACAGAAGAAAACTTCCGACCGCTGGATGATGTGGATTGAATAAGAATAACTTAGATGAGAAAACAACTTTCCCCTACTTCTTGACCAGGCGTCACTGCCTTTGGACTGTGTGAAATAGAAGCTGAGGATTTGACTTTCCCCTACTTTTTGTTACCCATGAGCATGAGAAGCTGATGAAAACTCAATTTTTAACGGGTTCGAGAAATACCATTGTGTATTGTGCAGAATCGCCCAGAGTGTTTCAGCTTGGACACCGGTGAGAAAACGTGGATTAAAGGCATAAATCTCTGTAAATCACAACAATAAACATTCAAGGTCAGGATCCCCCATTTACGAACGAGGCACGACCACGTCAACGTTGTAGATCTTTTAAAACTTGTATTGAGTTTGATTCTATACACAAAGAAGATCAGTTTGGGAAAGTATGTGTAGTCGCCTTTGAATTTCTGAGCAGATAAATTCAAGGATAAATCCTTTTCTCTCTACTTGTGAAATCGCCACGAGGGACTTTAATGACCTTTACTTCACAGAAACAAACAAACAAATGAAGAAAATAAATGGAGAATGATAAATACTAGATCGATAAATTTACTTAATTAATATAATTACTGAATCAGAATGCCAGAATAGAAAGTTAGATAAATGAACTGGGAGTCTTAACTGGAAACTCTTTTCCCAACTCCCCCGCCCCTACTCTACTCAAACCCGGACTTCAGCCGTCGATCTGCTTGTGGTCTGCTTGGCGTCGCCGCGTTGGTTGGAGTCGCGTAGAGAGATGCCCGTAGGGAGGGGTTGACCTTGGATGGGATTGCCCGTGGGAGAGAGTGTCCGCCCACTCAAACTTGGGTAATTAAACCCTTTGGTTTAATTAACATAAAACAAACACGCACGAAACGCGCCTAGCCAAACATTAGCTAGATGAAAGAGATCGGAGAAGAGGCCCGAAGGCGAGAACATTAATGATGAGAATCTTCAATGGGCTATCAAAAAATATTCAAACTCCATAAACTTGGAGAAGATGTTCCTAGAGCACTCAAAACACACTAGTGCACTAGATGAGGCTAGGAGGAGGCAATGATGTTACATAATAACATAAGTGAATATAGAATATATAGAATATATTACTATAAACTAGAATTCTATGAATTCTAAAATGAATTAGCGTATCTAATTAAGATAAGGGAATAAATGAAGGCGATGATTAAATGAATCATCACGAAAGATCTAGTGCGCACGAGGCGAGTCTTTACCGTAACTCATTAGCTAGAACAACACTAAAAATGAGTCATTAAAACACGGATTTGATGACATTGGGGCTCCGGGCCAGAAGTAGGGATTTAGGGTCGAGGGCGGAGGATTGGATTGAGGGCGCACGTCGCCAGATGATGAGCACCGGAGCGTCGCGAACATCGTGCCGAGTCGTCCTTGGCCGGCTTCATTTCTCTCCCTGGTCGTGGTACTTCAACTCGAAAACAGCATCTTATTCATTTGATCCAGAGCTTCCATTTCTAAATAAATGAAGCTCATTCTTCGCGCATTCCTCTCTATTCCAAATTCTAGACCATTCCACTTATAATTCTTCAATGATTCTCGAATTGCATTCTTATTGAAATCTCTTCATGATTATCATTATAACTGGTCACTGGGTGAGACTGGGGCCCGGGCGGCCTGATTATTCATTTCCGAACAAGTTGCCAATACGCGGGGTAACCTTGCAAGCGATTCACAACCTCTAATAGGTCTCAAATTCGTGCTTTCTGGCGTCATTTCGTGAGTTCCTTCGCCAGAGGTCTCAGCTATCCGCCACAATCTTTCGTACATTCTTCGGCAGTTGCGAAGTTCCATCCATGGTCGATTCTTCATGTCTGTTGGCCCGCTGCCAGGGTCGTATTCTTTTTCCCTTTTCCTTTCACGATAGTCATAAGTTACGTGGCGTCTCTGACGGTCTAATGCTTCGCGACTCATAGACAGCTTGTTGAGGGCTCTACCCTCCGTGCGGCATTTCGCACCTATTTCGTCTTTCCTGCCATGAACGAGGTCACGCAAGAAGGGAACAGCTTCGGATAAGCATCTCAAAGAAGCTCTAGTTTCCTTTCCGTTGGCGCGATAATTGACTTTCGGGTGGTTTTGGAGAGTGTTGTTCACTTCTTTCCGGACCGTATCTCTGTCGATGATTGGAGCAACGATTATTGAGGATTTAGGCTCAACCTTTGACCCTGTGGCTATCCACCCGAGAATCGAAGGTAGAAGTATGTGGCCACTCGGAAGCTTAATTCTGCGCTCATCGACATCAGTAACCTTCAAGTAAACTTCATTGCCAATCAGCAGCTGCGGCTTCATGATACTTATCCTGTCACATTTATCGGCCATTCTCAACTTCCGACGTCGAATTTCATCCACATCTGCTTGTGGGAGCGGCGGGAATTTTAGTGAACCCAATAATGGTTCAGAAAATCCCAGGGCTTCAATTTTCATCCATTCCCCGGTGACACTTTGGAGCATAACTTTGTAGATGGGATAGGTTTTCAGACCTTCCGTCTTATCTCCCAGTCCGCATAGAGAAGACTCGCAGTCTCGTAACTTTCGCAGCGAGAGTTTCTCAGCCAGGACCCTTGATATTAGGCTCATACTGGCCCCGGTGTCCATTAAAAAGGCTACTCTCTTGCTTTTTCCACGTGCAGTTCCTCGTGCAGTTACCCGACCGGCTTGTAGTCGCGGCGAGAAGGTGCCAAACTTCTCACGGCTTTGGTTTAATAATACCCTCTGACGTTCCTGTTGCCTCAATTCTGCCTCTTGTCTCTGAATATGTTCCGTCCTACCGTCTTTTCCTCGACGGTTTAGTTCCTTCCGACGTTCAATTTCATATTCTTTGTGAGACTGCTTCCTAGTTGCCCATTGCATGCATACAGATATGTCGTGCTCCTCGTCACAATTCGGACACTTGACGTCCCATCTGTGCGCGGTACTATGCGGCTTGAGGCAGGCAATGCAGACGCCACGTTGTTTGAGAAATCGGATTCTGTCCGTAACCAGGCGCAAAGTGTAACAATCCCTTGATATTTTATGCCTCCCACAGTAGACGCAGCTTTGTTTTGCGGTTGGTATCTGAATTTTCCTTGCGGTGTTTGGATGGCTTTCAGTCGGATCTCCTCTCACGAAATTTCTGATTTGCCTCTGACCATTTGGTATGGCCCTTTCAACTGGAACATTCATTGGCGAAACGAAGCGCTCCTCTGCTCTGTTTACCGTCAGGACGTTTATGCATTCTTTTGAATAACTCACTGTGTTACTCGCAGCCGGGTCGTTCATCGATGCGACGAACATTTCTTCTCTTATTAAGCTTTCAGCTTTATCCAGAATCGACTTCACTGTGATGTTCTCCGCTTGGTAAGTGAAACGGTGTAATTTGTCTTTCAGCTGCGGTTGGAACTTCCTGGTTATCATTTCTTGTAGTGTGATGTCCTTCTGGATGCTCTCACGAGTTCTCGCCATTCTTGCTACTAAGGCTTTCAGGGTCAACGTTAGACAGAGCTGGTCGTTCCATGAGTAGCTAGCTGCTGTCAATGTCTCAATTTGTACTGCCAGCGTTCTCTCGTTGCTCTGCTTCATTCCAAAACTTTCCTTCAGAAGATCCATGGCTGACGTATAGCCGCTTGCAGTAATTGGAAACTGAGTAATTGCAATCCTCGCTGTTCCCTGGACACAACTCAGCAGGTAGCTCATTTTTTCCGCGTCCGAAACGTCTGCTCTCGAGTGCACCGTTTCATTAAACCTTTCGAACCATTCTGGAAATTCCAAGCAGTTCCCATCAAACATTGGCAAAGGTAGCGGAGGTAGGCGAGGTAGTCGTGACAGTGCTGCTGTCTCTTGCTGGAACCGCCGCTCTTCTATTGCGCTACTTGCATTGTGGGCTGAATTCTCTCCAGCAAGTCTATCGGCAGCGTTTGTAAGACCTTGCTGTGATACTGCGATTTGCGCTTCCGTTTCCAATTCGGAGCGTAGGAACTCCAGATCCAGAAGTGCGACTTCCACGTTTGACTCAACCGTAGCTAGGAATCTCTCTGCATCTTCTTTTATCCAAGAATCAAACGCTGTTGTATAGCCGATTTTCTCTGCTGCGTTCTTGACCTTAGACAAGGTTTTAGTCAAGTCTTCGTATGCCTTCTTGTAGTGGTCTCTGCTCATGCCAAGCCTTCTTATGAGGACTTTTACTTCTCGGAGCAGCGACGCGTTTTCTCTCAGTCGGGACGAGCGGTTCTCCAGATTCGTATTCAGATTCAGATTCGGATTCAGATTCATATTCAGATTCATATTCAGATTCTCCAATCGTTCCTTCTGCTGGAAGTGCGACTCGAGGATCTTAAACTGTCGAGCGAGGTGGCTTTGCTGAGGCAGGCAATCGATGTCGATCTCCTCTTCTTCGGCCATTTTCGCTTCAGTGTCGTCCGATCCCGAAGACCTTGGGCCCGTATGCACCATGTAGTCGCCTTTGAATTTCTGAGCAGATAAATTCAAGGATAAATCCTTTTCTCTCTACTTGTGAAATCGCCACGCGGGACTTTAATGACCTTTACTTCACAGAAACAAACAAAAAAATGAAGAAAATAAATGGAGAATGATAAATACTAGATCGATAAATTTACTTAATTAATATAATTACTGAATCAGAATGCCAGAATAGAAAGTTAGATAAATGAACTGGGAGTCTTAACTGGAAACTCCTTTCCCAACTCCCCCGCCCCTACTCTACTCAAACCCGGACTTCAGCCGTCGATCTGCTTGTGGTCTGCTTGGCGTCGCCGCGTTAGTTGGAGTCGCGTAGAGAGATGCCCGTAGGGAGGGGTTGACCTTGGATGGGATTGCCCGTGGGAGAGAGTGTCCGCCCACTCAAACATGGGTAATTAAACCCTTTGGTTTAATTAACACAAAACAAACACGCATGAAACGCGCCTAGCCAAACATTAGCTAGATGAAAGAGATCGGAGAAGAGGCCCGAAGGCGAGAACATTAATGATGAGAATCTTCAATGGGCTATCAAAAAATATTCTAACTCCATAAACTTGGAGAAGATGTTCCTAGAGCACTCAAAACACACTAGTGCACTAGATGAGGCTAGGAGGAGGCAATGATGTTACATAATAACATAAGTGAATCTAGAATATATAGAATATATTACTATAAACTAGAATTCAATGAATTCTAAAATTAATTAGCGTAGCTAATGAAGATAAGGGAATAAATGAAGGCGATGATTAAATGAATCATCACGAAAGATCTAGTGCGCGCGAGGCGAGTCTTTACCGTAACTCATTAGCTAGAACAACACTAAAAATGGGTCATTAAAACACGGATTTGATGACAGTATGCTTTAAAAAAGGCATACATGTGATCTATGAATAGTAACAATTTGAAAGTATTCCTGCGCGTAATTATGAAAGTATGCTAGAGAGTCATACAATCAATACTTTTGAAAGTATGCCTTGGTGGCTTCTCTTCTTTTTTACTTGGAACTTATCCAATTATCAAACCCGGTTGACTTAGGTTGCTCTATATACACTTATAATAGCGATTACTTTTATACGGGAGAAGCACACATACAAAACGTGGAAATAATTTTATTCAGCCATTCTGGAAGGAAGACGTTGGGAAAGTTTTTTTATTGATTGTGAACAGGGCTGCACATTTTTCGTTTTTCGTTTTTTCCGGTTTTTTCGACATTTTTCGAAAAAAAAAGTTTTTCGACCGTATCGAAAAATTCGAAAAAAAGTTGATAAAAACGCTTTAAATTGAGTTTTTTTTTATTTTTAGTGTTAGTTGTGTCGAAATGGTTTCCATGCATTTTAAAAAGAAAATTCAAGGTATTCACCCAGACTGCATCATTTTAACTCAATCTTAAGACGTATTACCTGTCGAATTGCGGAAATTATTCACTTCATTGGAGCGATTTACTTATCATAAAAATGTCTCTTTTTTAAGGAATTTCGTCATCACTACTTAGCCATAGTTTTTTACCGGTTGCGTTCTCTTATGTTATCTCTAATTTTTAGTAATTCGAGATAATATATCATTGGCACTTTTTCGGTTCATCGGGCTTTTGTGTCGCGGCCCCCTTCGCGTCGCTTAAACCGGATTGAACCGTGGAATTATTTTTACATTAAAAAAACGCTTAGGCTTAGGAAAAGTTTACGCTAACGAGGCCGAACGGCTTAGCTAACGAGGCCGAACGGCTTAGCTAACGAGGCCGAACGGCTTAGCTAACGAGGCCGAGGGCCGCGACGCGACCGCGACGCAAAAGATCGATGAACCGAAAAAGTACCATATCATTAATCATTAAGTTGTGAAAAAACCTTCAAAATAAAAAAATCGAAAACCCTACTTAGGGTTTTGTTAAAGATATGACTTTCATGTATGTTTTAATTCAAACATTTTTAACACGATATGTATAATGAGTTGGTTCAACTCTGCTATTTGGTACCGAAATTTACATTCAAAGTGGGTAAACTTTTTTCTGGTACCCTTAACTTGCCGCGACATTAATCTCTCGAAAAAAGTTTAGTAATCGACGATGTATCTGTAAAGATGACATCATTGCTCGATGAATGAGATCATCGAGTCAGTGCTAATACAACTGAAATTTTTCACGATGAGATCATGGCTCTCGCCCTTTTTAGGCAAAAAATGTTGGATCAGTGAGGTATGAGATGATCTTGCGAGAGCACGCGAAATAACATCTTAAAGTACGAGAAAATGAGATTGCACATGTCGTCTTGCTCTCCAAATGAATCTTAAAATACTAACTAATCGCAATCTAATTTGTTTCCGTACTTAAAAATCATTTCACTTTTTTTGTTGAACATTTCATTAAAATTTTTGTTTTTTTTTGTTGTATTCTCGACACTTCGTACCGCGACATTTCGTACCCCGAAACTTTGTACCCAACATTTTTTCTTCTTGTTACCACTTTTTTCTTCCAACATTTTTCAAATTTTTCGCCTAATTTGAATGACATGAGGTCATCGCACCGATGATCTCATCGTTCAGAGATTAATGTCGCGGTTGGTTCATAGAGGGTTTTACTCACTGAGAGTGAGGGTTTAATCATCTCTAAGTGAAAAAAGATGCACTTGATTGATTTTCGCATTGAGTATATATATTTTACCTCAACAAACTTTGTTTGCCATTTCATCCCATATACTATCTTTAAAAATTTTTTTTTTCGGGGAATCCTTAATTTTGTGATACTACTAGCATCATGAATTTAGGTTATTTTGGTTTTTCTCTCCAAACCCTTCGTATCATATATCATTCGCAAGCCCATACATTTTTTCAGGTTTTTGAGAAGTACATATTTAAAAAATCAGAAAACCTGCGGACTCTTGATGAGATGAAGATTTTTGCATTCAACGTAACTCAGTAAAAATGCAACAGTTTTTTCTTTTGAAGAACGCTTTTCAATATAGTGCGTCAAATTAAATTTTAAAAAAAATTTTAATACACAAGCTATAGATGGGGTATCTAACGGCGTTCGCAGACCTATGCGACCGCTCTCAAAGACAGAACTATCTCAAATAATATCTGGAAATTTCAAAAAACTCGTCTCTATCGAGGCCATCTAAATTTTGATTCATCCTTCCGCTGCTGAGCCGGCTTTACCGTCACTTTTATTACACTTTTTTTTAAATTCTGCTTCGAAGTCGAGTTCCTTCTATCAAAATTAGTTTTCCCATCCTTTTGCTTAGAAAATTCTGCATTATCTTGACTTTTTAGTAACTTCGTCTCCGTCGATTGGTCAATATGAAATAGGTAACTAGCTGACAGCTTTTTTTAAAGGTTGATGTATGTCTGTTCATCTTCATAGTTTCAAAAACATCACGAAATGAGCCTGAAATGATGGGTAAAAAGTTTCAGCCAAAAAAAGAAGATTTTTTTCTCGTTTTTTTTCCACTTTTATTTTTCGAGCAAGCCGAGCAAGCCTGATTGTGAAGCGCTTTGCTTGGAAAAGCCTCTTCGGGAACGCCTTTCGAGAAAGTCACAGACACAGAAAAATTTTCGAATTAAAAACACAAGAAACACCATACTTTATGTTTGTAAACAGAAAACTTTGATTGTATTGACAACATACTTTCAAAGTATATTTAGCATACTTTCATCGTATAGAGAGCATACTTTCAAAGTATCCCTACTTTATTTTTATTAATAGTATCAAGTTCAAAGTATGAGTAGTAATATTTGTGTACGGAATGATTGGAATACTTTTAAAGTACAGGGTGTCCCATCATAAATTGAAGATCGAATTTCGTTAATAACTTTTCGCAGAGTTTACCGAATGGGATGAAATTTTTAGAAGCACCTACACTCAGGATAAGACGCATGTAAAAAAATCAGCTGTATTTTTTCAATTTTTTAAATCAGTTCAATGCAGTTTAAAACGAGTGATTTTGCCACTTTTTCAATGCGGATTTGCAAATTCGTCGATATCGAATGCGTTTCTCTGACTTATTCGATGTGCAAATCGGGCAATTTTTCCAAAAAAATCATTCTTTCGTTCTGTACTCACAGTGAGCGGTTGCTCTCCGCAAAATCACTCGAAAAAGTGACAAAATTAAACTGATTTTTAAAAAAATTGAAAACAATAAAACTGAAAGTGAGGTCTTGTTAAGGGTTACTTGAAGAACATTTCTGGTAAAAAAAAATTAGAAAAAAGTATGTATCTCTCCAAAATTGGCTCAAAGTTTTAAAGGGTATTCAAATTTATGAAAATTTTCTGAAACGTCAGAATCATGCGTCCTATCCTGCGTGTAGGTGCTTCTAAAAATTTTATCCCATTCGGTCAACTCTGCGAAAAGTTATTAACGAAATTCGATCACCAATTTATGATGGGACACCCTGTATATATGTAGTTATCCCATTATCATACTTTCGAAAATATGAATGTTCATACTCTTTTTTGTGTATACAGACGTCTTATATTAATTGTTTTGAACAACAATTAAGCGAAACACGTATTCAATTCAATTTTCAATTCAACCGCTTTATCAAGATCAGCAAGCCACATCGGTAATATAACATCATCGATTATGGGATCTGTTGCGACATGTGACGACTCCTCTCCTCAGCGTTCTCTGCCTTCCTTAGAAATTGGGGACTAACGGCTTTGACAAAGTCGTCCCTACATCTCATTCTTCTGTCGCTCATGATGGCGCTACGATCCCGGAGCGCCAAATCTTCTCGGGAAAGGACGAGGGAAGAGACGGTGCGAGGAGCAACCGTGCACGGAGAGAGACGAATGAGAGAAAAAACACGTATGTGTGTCTGAAATCGTTCAGCTGAAAAGGCTAATTTTTTTATGATATTACTTTTAAAAAATTGCTTGAATTTAATGTTTATATACAGCTCTTCATAAGAACAGTATGAGTCGAAAAAGAGAAAAATTATTGAAATCTGTTCCTTTCATAAAAAAGTTATGCTTGCTCGAATAAACTTCAGAATAACCCATTTGTCAATAAATTGGAAGAGTGATCATGTTCAAATTAGTAACTACTGGCTCGACTGTTACGGGCTGAGAGGAATAACTCTCATTTTGTTCATCACTTCTAACTGGCCACTGTAGTGAAGTTAGAAAACGCTAGACTGAGTACACTTTCAATCTGTGTCTTGCCTTGTGAGATGCGTTGTTATGTTGAAGAAAAAAGACGGATCGGACGTTTCGCTTTATCAAAGCATCATCAGCGAATGTTCGTCACCTTAAGACAATATGGATAGCACAGAGAAACACAATATGAAGAAGGAATGAACACCATGAAATATAAAGAATAAGTATGTATTTACAAACCAATAGAAGTTGACGACGGGGAAGAAGGGGAAGAAATCCTCTGGGAAGAGCACCACTACTACTTCGTCTGTATCCACTATGAGGCACTTTAGTGTAGGGGAGAGTGTGCTCGACTGTGAGTTGCTCGGTGAGAGTTCGGACTCACTCTGATGAGTAATTTTTGCCAAATTTCATTTTTACATCAGAAAATTATTTTTACATTAAAAAAACGCTTAGGCTTAGGAAAAAAATGGCTTTAATCTACTTTAGCCGTCCAAAGATTTTTCCTCTCAGAAAGAGAATTTATTCATGAAAACTCCCTTCCCCCCTTTCTCCTTAGGGCCCCCCTTCCCCCCTTTAGGCCCCCCTTCTCCCTCCCCCCTACGGCCCCTACCCCACCCTTCTTTGCTTAGGTAGGGCCCTCTTCCTTCCCCCCCTTCCTTCTTTAGGCTCCCCCTCCCTTCCCTGCTTAGTTAAACTCCCCATTTCCTTTCTCCATTTCCCCTCCCCCTCCCCCACTTCCTTTCTTCAAAAATTATAAAGATAGTTTAAAAAGAAAGGACAAGAAAAGAAAGAGAAAGAAAAAAGAAAGAGAAAGAAAAAAGAAAGAGAATAAATAAGAAAGAGAAAGAAAAAAGAATACTAATTAATTGAGCCGGGCCGTTTTTAAGTTGAAGCCGTGTTTTAGGGCAGCTAAAGGGGTTGGTAGCATGGGTGGATGGATACTGTAAAATTTCACAATTCAAATCATTTGCTTAATCATGCCTCCAAAAGCAAGTTTCGTCCAGCGAGCGCAAAGCATGTCAGGCATTTCTTTGCTGCGTGTTTGAAACTATTTTAGTGTCTCGCTTTTACTGAGTTACTAAATTTCAACCACTAATTAAGTTTGAGAAAACCTTTTTGAAATTTAATTAGTCGATCAGATTATGTTCGATGTGCTCAAGAAACTTTGATTAGGAATTGTCTTTGCCTTTACACAGACTTCAATTGTGTGCTCAGACAGTATTATACGGCCTTTACAAAGACTTCAATTGTGTGCTCAGACAGTATTATACGGAACCTTTCAAGTTATGATGAATGGGACTCAAAGTATTTTATCTTCTACGACATCGGTTAAGCAAACTTTCACAATGTTGGTTTTTTTCTGACGTATGAACACGACCGTATAGAACAATCACTCCTATGATGAACATTCAGGGAGAATTCTTCGAATTCGAAAAAAATCGAATTCGACACAGTTATCGGTGTTCTCATTATTTTCTAAGCTGTACAGCCTCTAGCGTAATTTCAGCTTGAGCCTGAGCCGAGATATTTTCTGTCCGAATATCAAAATAGCGCATTTTCTTTTAAATTCATGTTTTTTTCTTGTTTTTTCTCTTCTACTTTGTGCTTAATTACATACATATGAAGCCCATATTCTTGACTTCCGAATCAAATCCAAAAATCTATGTTTTCCTTATATAAGGGTATTGAGAACGTGAAAGATAGGCAAACGGAAGTGCAGCATATGGTTTGAAAGGTACGGTCTCAATATATCCATGTGCTGCTAAAGACTTGGCTTGATGACATTGACAGGTAGAGAGAAAAACAACAGCAGAGGTAGAGCATTACGACCGCTTTCCTGTATCTTACCCACGCCCTAATATGTCATTATGGGCAATTATCGAAAATGGGCAATTATATTTTTAAAAACTTTTTTTCGCTTAGGCTAAGGTCCAGTTTACGCTAACGAGACCGTAAGGCTTAGGAACGAAACCGTAATAAACGAATTGAAAAGTTTAAAAAAATACTTGAAAGATAATTGTTTCCAAAATCTCATCGCTGACGTCCACACGCTTTGAAATCACGCTTTTCGGCAATTGCCGTCATCATGTGTCCTATTCTAGCATTAGTGATTCGATTGCAATTGCCAAAGGGAGTACAAAGGAAGAAGTCGAAAGGCCGTTTGTGATTCGTACCATAGGTCACCTAAAATTCAATGAAGAGAAACTCACCTAAAATTGTCAAAAAAGTTTAGCTGGCGGGGTACCGGGTGCCAAGGAATTTTTTCTCAGGTTTTGTGTATAAATTTGATTCCTCATTATCAGGCGTTAAATGATAATGGTATAAGGCATGTTTGTACGCGCCGAGTGAGTTGAAAAAAGGGATGAAGAGAGGCAAAAAGAGTGGAATGAAAATTAGAGGAAAGGTAAAACAGAACGGAAAAAGAAGAGAATGTGAATGAATTTCGGCGCGAAAAAGCATGCGCCAACATATCTGGTACGGTAACTATTTAATCCCGGCTTCATTTTAGAGTTGACAAAGTGTCCATTTTCCGAAAGAATGCGAGGAACCGTCCTCTTAGAAGCTGAAACACCAGCTTCGGCTGCGACCTGCTTCAGTGACTTGGCAGAATTCGACGCTTTATTCGCGATTGCACGTCGTTTCCCGAATTGAAAACCTTTGTGGTCGACCACTCTTCTTCTGTGCGGTCTTCTTCAGTCGACCGGAGACGTAATTATTTACACAATGAGAACTCCGACCCAACTGGCGTGCAATCTCACGATTGCTCTTCTTATTCGCCAATAACACGTATATTTGCCCTTTTTCGACTCGAGAAAGACGCGTTGCACTCGGCATTTATCTATTAAAATAAAATAATTTCTTGAAAAGAAAGCAATTTTTTAAACGCTAAAAGGAGAAGTGAACTCAAAATTGTAATCCATGTAATCGCCGAGCCTGTATTTATTTACGCATCATTTCGAGTATCATGTTGATATGAAATAAAAAATAAATTCGCCTTTATATTTGCATCTCACGTGTACCATGTTTCCATAATAAAAATTATACTCTGTTTGTATCAAATTGGAGAAAAAACACGACAAGAACAAAAAACGAAAAGAAAGAAAAAAACGAAAAAAAACACGACAAGAACTCACGAAAAACGACAAGAACTCCAATGCACTCGCTACATCTCATAGTCATTCATCAAAATCATTTCCTGATTTTCTTTTTGACTATCAACTCGCTCAATATAATCTTTCTCCTAGTCGTGCAGACTCCTACTCCTACTCGTCTCCATCATTTTTGATTATGTATGTATTTATTCTGTAACGACAACATTGTCTCATCTTTCACATCCCCAGTAACCCTTCACACCCCTTTTCTACTAGCGACCACAAATCCACTTCCATCTACGTCTCCGGATGTCATCTCGTATCTAATAATGCGGATTCCTCACTTCGCCCTCAATGGAGAAAAGCTCCATGGGATATCATTAACTCCATTATTTTCTCGGTCGATTGGACCCTCACTTTTTCCTCTCTCACCATTAACGAATGCGTTGAATACCTGACCAACTTTCCTTATATCTGACCATGTTCCAAAAACGAAACCAAAAAGACCTTATCTCAAATATCCGGTCAAAATAAGGAAACGTTAGTTTCCTTCTGAGATGAAGATGTAAGAGACGCTCTTCCACGTCTTCTCTTACAACTCGTGTTTGTAAGAAACTTCACCGTGAAATCTTTAAATTTGAGTGTATACGTGAAATTTCTCCCAAAAATCACAAATTTTTCTTTTTCAAAGAAACAAATTTCACAAAAAGAACTCAAAAAAGAATGTTACTAAAAAATAATGTTACTGGAAGCGGGAGCAGAAGAGATAACAACGACTATCGCCGAGAGGAAAACACATTGAAGAGTAAAATTGTACATATCATATATGTTGCATATGAAAAGAAACATATGAAAAGAAAAAAAAATTTGCAAAGACGCGACAAGTTCAGCAAAGAGAGAACTACATATTCACCATATCTCTTTTCTTTTCGAATGTCTATTTCTTTTTTCTCTCTGTTCTCCATTATCCCTGTCCCAGCCCCCACTCCTAGGTCGAAAAAGGACGCCTGCTCTCTTGCCTGCTACATACGCTCTTTTTCTTAGTTCTTGGCATCTGCTACATACGCTCTTTTTCTTAGTTATTCACAAGGTCATAACGGAAAGAAGTGTTAGTCGGACTGAAAAAAACAATTCCCTGTGTTAATGGTTCGGTGTGTCACTTGTTTTCTTCAAAAGTCGTTGCCTGCGTTCTCAAAACAGACCTATTTCTTGGTGAAAAATATTACGGCTCAAACGTGCTAGTTCTTTGGAAACAATTAAACTATGAAATTTAAAAAAAAAACCAGAACCTGCTACAGTGAGTTTGAAGCTCGTTTGCACGTCCGCGCGATTGACTTTTTTTGGCATGACAAAATGAAAAACTAAAAAAAATTTTTTTTTTGCTGAAGTCATTTCAAGTTGTTACGTGCGCGCAAACGTTCCGTTAGATTTTCGCACCTTCGGACTACACTATCATGTAAAAAAATTTTTTTTGCGTTTGTTAAAGTGGAAAAACATGTTCGCGCAGGGTTCATAACACTTTTTTTAACACTGACATGGGTGTGCCCTTTCGTAATCACATACAGTATGATTAGAAATAAGACACATTCTATACTTTTTTTCTGTGATGCCTTTGTGCTGTGCTTCTTTGATACTTTCATGACTTTCTTTGATACTTTCATTGATACTTTCATGCTTTCTGCTGTGCTTCTTTCATACTTTCATGATTTTCTTTGATACTTTCATGATTTTCTCGATTTTTTCTTTCTTTTTTCTTGATGTTTGCTTTTATGATGCTTTGTTTTTCTTTTGTTTGCTTTTTCTGGTTTGTTTTTGAAACATGAACAGAAGTATCATTTCACATTTCATTCACACATCATATTTCATCACATATTTTAAATAATGTTTTGCTCCGGTCTTCAGATAATTTCGTTGGTTCGGGATCGGGACCACGAAAATCGGGCAGCCTGCAACACGGTTCGTTTTCAACAATGTTCTCAACAAAAAAAATTTTCGGGTTTGAGTGGCGGATACGTACATACACCCATTTGACACGACGTATAATATCCCTGAGAGTGTGTTTAAATAAAATTCTGCGGAGGATTTTTTTTGTAATATGTGCGGGGTTTAAAAAATCCTGCGGATGGCTTTTGTAGTAAAAACTTTTCTCTTCAGAAAGGGGGGATAAAAACCAGTGGTACTCTTTCCAAAAAAATTTGTTTCGAAGCGCACTCATATCTTTAACAAACGCACTCGAAGTTTCAGATTGTTACTTCATCATCGATAACAGAAAAGCCTCACTAATGCCCCCGGCGGATGAAGAAGTCGAGGAGGAGCGCCGCTCGCGCTCCCCCGTCGAGAGGATCGACTGCCCGCCAACTATTTTCCGACCGCCTTCAAGGAACATGTTCTCTCCCCCGCTCACTACCAAGGAAATCGATGCTCTCACTAATCCGAATCTGTCAGTTGATCAGCTTGTCCAAAAAATCACCTACCAACAAAATTTTGAAAAGATGTGATTTTAGAAACATTCTACTAAAACAATAGACTGGTTGAAATTTTTCACCTATGTTATAATTTGACTTTTCTCTTGTTGCAGACCTTACCAGACGGGCTATACGTACGCGAACACAATCATCTACCGCCCGAATGGACCTGACTACTACTACATCCCGAATATGGTTCCGGGGCGGTACAGACATGCATGGACAGAGAGTAAAGGCGAAAGCAGCAGCTCCAGAACGGTTTACTTCAGCGATCAAACTGTTGGTTGGCTACTTTCAATTATAATTCAAGTAATAGATAATCAAATGTGTTGAACATAGCTCAACAGGATTTGCTGGAAAATATATTTTCGGGCGGGCGACGGGGCGACTCAAGAAGAATTTTTCCGATTCTGCCCAATTGTATATCCGGCCGTTTTAACAATTCGTTTAACATGTCAAAGAGGCAGTCATTATGAACACAAAGTTCAAACCTAGCCTTTATGGAGCATTTTCTAAGCATCACACAAGCGCGAAGAGAGTTAGCCGGCAGGAGTTAAATAGTCGTGTCAGACCTTTTCACAGCACGCCTCTGTTTTTTTGTTATCGAAAGGAGAACCATATGTCAAAAAAAATTTCCGTTTTCGGCGGGCGTCTGTTCCTTTTTCTTGCACACTAAAAAAATAGCCGGTTTACAGAGCTAAGTGAAATAAATTTCTTTCTCGGAGATTGGGCGGGCGAACGGGAGAAATTTAGCACGTTTGGTGAGCTATGGTGTTGAATTTTCTCCGCTCGCCCGCGCGCTTTCCGAAAATTTATTATCAAGAAGCGTATTCTCAATTCAAATTACAGCGAAGAAACAGAGTCACACAAGAAATGAAGAATGGAAGAAATGAAATAAACGTCATTTACAAGTTCCTAAAGGTCTAGGGACAGAGCCGTATATTTGCTGATGAGTTGAGCGTGTGACATTCAAATTACTAACGGGTCCCAGACAATTGCGCCAAGACGTTAGCGCCGCCTAGTCTTAGAGCCACCAGTAGCGCCCTCACTTACAAGTGCCGACCCCGCTTTGAAGTAATTTAAAATTGAAAAAAACAGGTGTTATTAATTTAAAAAATATTTAAAATAAAACGTTTTGAAATGCACAAATAATGATCGGTTTACTTGTTCCACCACGTAGTGCAATCATAAACGCATTTTCCTGATGTAACGCCCGACACATTTCATTACGGATAGGTCGACTGAATGTTCACATATGGGAATGTGCAGTTTTCCTATCTCTGAGGGCCACCACTCATTTTTTTTACTTCTTTAAAGTCCACCATCCATTCCTATGGATGGTGGACTTTAAATAAGTAAAAAAAGAAGGCCGGGTTCGAATTCACCTTCTTGTAAAATAACTACGGTTCACAAACTCATAACAAATAAAAAAAAGCCTGCTGTTTGATTTTATCTGCTTTTCTTTTCTAAGTGAAATTTCAGTTTATAATTACTGGTTATCAACTACCTTCAGAACATCGAAAGTTAGAATTCTCAGTGTTTTCATCGCTTGTGAAATCAAATTTTTTCTGGTAGTTTTAAAGTTTCGATTAAACGAAGAAACATGGACTAGGCCCTCCGAACGCAAACTTGTTTGGATAGACATCCAGAATAAACATGGTCCAAGAAATCTGTTCAACTTCATTTTCTACACAATTATAATTTCATATGGTGAAGAGCGAGCGGGAAGTTTTGATCCACCCTGCCTCTGGAAACGAACACTCTAATGAATGTGTTCATGACATATAACTTCTGAAAAATACCTTTTTCAATCTAAGATTCATTCTGAGAAGCTGATCACGTTGAATTAACGCTCATATATATATTTATATTTTATCTACATCTTTCGATGCAATAACACACAAATTTAATTACAATTGAAAATGAGGAATGAATAGATCAGCTAAACAATTGTCAAATACGATAACAAAAGCGATACATAATTTAAATTTAATATAGCGAATTGAACGGGGAAAAAACAAACAAACAAACAAACCTATATATGTAGAACAATTTGAACGACAAAAAAAAAGAAGTTTAGTTCTGAATTCATGACGAGAGAAGAGTAGATAGAACACCACTTTTTAATTGGGATTTAAAATATTTCAGGTTCATACTATTAATCAAGTTTCGAGGTAGTTTGCTGAAAAGGTGGGATATTCGCATTCCATAAGAGTTGTTTCTAGCTGTATTCTTGCTACCCTGAACTAATAAGCCATTTGTATTAGTTCGCGTTGGAATAGTCTCTTTGAAAAATCGCTTTTTATCTATTATAGACAGTCCATGGAAGATCTTGAAACCCATAACTAAGTCAGAAAATATCCTCCTCTTGGAAAGAGAAACGAATCCAAGGCGGGCAAGTCGATTGGGGTAAGAAGGAAGAGATCTCGTATTAACTTCATTTGCGAAACATCGATGATAAACTATGCGAGTGAATTTCCTCAAAACTTTCTCTATATCATAACAATCTCTTCCATAGTATGGATTCCATATATTCGAAGCATAGTCCAAGTGCGGCATTACGTAAGTTTTAAAGCACTTGACCAGTATACCAGGATCATTAACAGTTACCGCACGGAGCATAGCATACATTGCTTTAGATGCCTTTTTAACTCGGTCTGCTACAGCCTCTTTCCTACGCAAAGAAGAAACTATTTGTATGCCCAGGTCACGTATCTGAGATACACATGAAATGGAAACATTATTTATACTGTATGAGGAATATAAAGATCGACCTCCAATGTGAATATGGAGAGACTTGGATGGAGAAAGAGATATTTGGTTAACTAAACACCAATCGGATACGGAATCTAATGCTGATTGCAGCTCTCGAGTTCGTTCACCGTATGAGTTTCATCCGAATATATCAAATTTATAATGATTTGCAAACGGTTATCGGCGCTAATGGGTATGAGCGCAATTGGGTACGGCGCTAAGGGGTTTCAACGCAAATGGGTGTGGCTCTAACGAATACCGGCGCTGTTGAGTGTAGCGCTAATGGGTGTTGACGCTATAGGGTGTGGCGTTATTAGGTGACGCGCTAATGGGTATGAGCGCAATTGGGTTCGGCGCTAATAAGTATGAGCGCAATTGGGTACGGTGCTAAGGGGTGTCAACGCAAATGAGTGTGGCGCTAACGGATATCGGTACTATTGTGTGTGGCGCTAATGGGTGTTGGCGTTATTAGGTGCCGCGCTGGTGGGGTCGGCGCATGTTCGTTATATACTCTTTGGTATAACTGAGACGAATTGTCTGGCGTTCGACCTAAGAAGAATCAGATGAATACTGTACAGAAAAATATGAAACTTTTATGAAAATGCTTCTACTAAACCTTGGTAGAAAAAAGTGTTGACTTTACCCGGTAGGGGGGGGGGGGTCGAAAGGGTTGATTTTCCGGATATTCAGCAGGGTTTTCGGACGACCTAGACTTCATTAATCGAGTTGGTTTTTTTTTCCTGGAAAATGACTGCTCAATAAGTAAATTTAGATCGAATGCACCTGCGACATGATGCAGTAATTGTGAGAAAAAGGAGGTTGAACTTCGAAAAAAATCGAAGGTGACAGGAAAAAAAATTTTTAAGACGAAAAAATGGTTTCAAGTTGTTCATACAATGATCAAGAAAGCGATCCTCAGAATTGAAAATACAAAATAAACTGGAATCCTGGAACGAATTCTCCAGAACGACTCAAAAGCTATCAAGTTTACGGTAAAATGTAGATCTCTTCATCGAAATCGATATCTGTTTATTTCTTGCAAGTACATATTGAATGTTCACAAAGGATGACTGAGCTGGATTTTAAAATTTTTTTCAATTTTGTCGACTCTTTCCTTATCCCTGTTGCCGATGGCCACCCGGTCTATCGTCCGGGTGACCATCCGCGATACTTGTAGGGGACCAATGATTCAATTTAAAATATAAATGGAAGCTTTTTTCTATCGAAAAGTTTGAAAAATGGATAGATAGCACTCATTGAAGAGTCAAGTCTTACCTTCTGTTGGCGACCTTTCAATCACTTGAGGGATCCAGCTCAGGAGAAAGAGAGATCCCAGTTCAGGAAAGAAAGAGATCTCAGTTCAGGAGAGAAAGAGATCCCAATTCAGGAAAGAAAGAGATCCCAGTTCAGGAGAGAAAGAGATCCCAGTTCAGGAAAGAAAGAGATCCCAGTTCAGGAAAGAAAGAGATCCCAGTTCAGGAAAGAAAGAGATCCCAATTCAGGAAAGAAAGAGATCCCAATTCAGGAAAGAAAGAGATCCCAGTTCAGGAAAGAAAGAGATCCCAGTTCAGGAAAGAAAGAGATCCCAGTTCAGGAAAGAAAGAGATCCCAATTCAGGAAAGAAAGAGATCCCAATTCAGGAAAGAAAGAGATCCCAGTTCAGGAGAGAAAGAGATTTCAGTTCAGGAAAGAAAGAGATACCAGTTCAGGAAAGAAAGAGATCCCAGTTCAGGAGAGAAAGAGATCCCAATTCAGGAAAGAAAGAGATCCCAATTCAGGAAAGAAAGAGATCCCAGTTCAGGAAAGAAAGAGATCCCAATTCAGGAAAGAAAGAGATCCCAGTTCAGGAGAGAAAGAGATCCCAGTTCAGGAGAGAAAGAGATCCCAGTTCAGGAGAAACCCTTATTTTAAATTCTTTTGCTTTCCAGTAAAACTAATTCATTTTGCCTTTCACAAGCCTTCTAGAAATTTTTTAGTTTTCTTTATTGTACCATAGGTAAAACATGTCTTGATTTTTCAATAGGTCGATAGCCCGAGTAGATCAAAAGTTTCTATATTAAACTTGACGAAACCTATTCGGACTGAGTTAAATGAAACTGAACACAAAAAAATGAAAAGCAAATGAAAGAGTAAGATGAGAAAAAAATTTTCAATAGCGCTTCGAAAACTGGATCTCAAAGATTTCTTTTCATTCAATGAAAAGGACCGTCACCGGAAGTTGCAATACGAACATTCAATTCCTGTCTTTTCGAGATGCAAGAATTTTTGTACTTGCAGAAAGCGAGCTGGATACGACAAATTTACCTCTTTATTGTCTACCTTATGCAGTCAGCTCTGCGAGGAGCAGCCACAGGAAGATCTGGAATCCTAGGCATTTGTAAGCTGTATTCATTTGAAATTTTTTTTTCCTAAAGTTCTGATGATTTTTTGAACTCATAAATGATGGGTTTGTGATTAAATTTTTGGTCCAGTAATTCTATTTTCGCCTTTTGAACATCAAACTTAGACATAAATCTTCCATATCTATAAAAATTCTTCATTTGTGATTGTTTCCTGCTCGATAAAACCAATTCTCTCGCAATCGGCGGATCTCTAGAAAAGGCAGACATTTTCATTTTTTTGGACACACTAAAAAAAACCTAAGTGTAAATTCCTAGTCTAGGTGAATAATATTCCAAAATGGCGTTCGAGTATCGAACTCCTTAATCTAGGTCAGCTATTAATCATAGCATAGCCTATATTTGGTATATGTTCAGTTCGAAGTTTGTGGTATTCCATGGTATACGGTCTCCTGACTGTTCTACAGTATTCCGGTTACTTCCTGTGGTCGATAATCACCGCCGTTCCAGATCTGTTCCGTCCTCCTCACGTCAAATACGGTTGGTATTGCGTTTTATGCTCTGAAGATTTCCTCATTGCATTGTAAAAATACTGGAAATACAGGAAACCGTGGGTTTAGTTGAAGGGACAGTCCTCAGGGCGCGGCTGAATGGTAATTTGTGGCCACTATCAGGCCTTCGTTGAGTCCTTCTATCAGCAGAGTATATATATTTATTTAATAATAATAATAATAAAAATTATATATATATATATATATATATATATACGTAACTAAACGTCTGATGGATCAATTTATAATTTGCACTAAAATAATTTTGAGCAATAAAGAGAGAGGGAGAGAGATAGTTGAATACAGAAAGAGCTTCAGGATATAAAAAGTAATTGAAACATCAGCGATTTCTAGTCCAATCTCAGCCCGCGCGGTAACACGCTGACAAGAAGTTGCAGCCGGTTAATAAACCAAACATTTCAAAAGCAGTCGTAGAAATATAAGGGCTGCAAATCTTGAAAATAGTCACGTTTTTTGGAGGAAATAAGTCGACAGAAGTACAGTAACTTTGTTTGCACAAACCCGCGGAAGAGACAAAACAACTCACTATATTAAGGCTTAGTCGGTGAGATTTTGAATCACAATCGTATGTACATTTCAGATAAAAAGCGCATGACAATGAATAACTGTTCCATATGTGGAACAGTCTATCAAATCACAGATGAGGTGGTCTGTATCCAAAGAATGAATAACTGTTCCATATGTGGATCAGTCTATCAAATCACAGATGAGATGGTCTGTATCCAAAGAATGAATAACTGTTCCATATGTGGATCAGTCTATCAAATCACAGATGAGATGGTCTGTATCCAAAGAATGAATAACTGTTCCATATGTGGATCAGTCTATCAAATCACAGATGAGATGGTCTGTATCCAAAGAATGAATAACTGTTCCATATGTGGAACAGTCTATCAAATCACAGATGAGGTGGTCTGTATCCAAAGAATGAATAACTGTTCCATATGTGGATCAGTCTATCAAATCACAGATGAGATGGTCTGTATCCAAAGAATGAATAACTGTTCCATATGTGGAACAGTCTATCAAATCACAGATGAGATGGTCTGTATCCAAAGAATGAATAACTGTTCCATATGTGGAACAGTCTATCAAATCACAGATGAGGTGGTCTGTATCCAAAGAATGAATAACTGTTCCATATGTGGATCAGTCTATCAAATCACAGATGAGATGGTCTGTATCCAAAGAATGAATAACTGTTCCATATGTAGATCAGTCTATCAAATCACAGATGAGATGGTCTGTATCCAAAGAATGAATAACTGTTCCATATGTGGAACAGTCTATCAAATCACAGATGAGGTGGTCTGTATCCAAAGAATGAATAACTGTTCCATATGTGGATCAGTCTATCAAATCACAGATGAGATGGTCTGTATCCAAAGAATGAATAACTGTTCCATATGTGGATCAGTCTATCAAATCACAGATGAGATGGTCTGTATCCAAAGAATGAATAACTGTTCCATATGTGGAACAGTCTATCAAATCACAGATGAGGTGGTCTGTATCCAAAGAATGAATAACTGTTGCATATGTGGATCAGTCTATCAAATCACAGATGAGGTGGTCTGTATCCAAAGAATGAATAACTGTTCCATATGTGGATCAGTCTATCAATTCACAGATGAGATGGTCTGTATCCAAAGAATGAATACCTGTTCCATATGTGGATCAGTCTATCAAATCACAGATGAGGTGGTCTGTATCCAAAGAATGAATAACTGTTCCATATGTGGATCAGTCTATCAAATCACAGATGAGATGGTCTGTATCCAAAGAATGAATAACTGTTCCATATGTGAATCAGTCTATCAAATCACAGATGAGATGGTCTGTATCCAAAGAATGAATAACTGTTCCATATGTGGATCAGTCTATCAAATCACAGATGAGATGGTCTGTATCCAAAGAATGAATAACTGTTCCATATGTGGATCAGTCTATCAAATCACAGATGAGATGGTCTGTATCCAAAGAATGAATAACTGTTCCATATGTGGATCAGTCTATCAAATCACGGATGAGATGGTCTGTATCCAAAGAATGAATAACTGTTCCATATGTGGATCAGTCTATCAAGTCACAGATGAGATGGTCTGTATCCAAAGAATGAATAACTGTTCCATATGTGGAACAGTCTATCAAATCACAGATGAGATGGTCTGTATCCAAAGAATGAATAACTGTTCCATATGTGGATCAGTCTATCAAATCACAGATGAGATGGTCTGTATCCAAAGAATGAATAACTGTTCCATATGTGGATCAGTCTATCAAATCACAGATGAGATGGTCTGTATCCAAAGAATGAATAACTGTTCCATATGTGGATCAGTCTATCAAATCACAGATGAGATGGTCTGTATCCAAAGAATGAATAACTGTTCCATATGTGAATCAGTCTATCAAATCACAGATGAGATGGTCTGTATCCAAAGAATGAATAACTGTTCCATATGTGGATCAGTCTATCAAATCACAGATGAGATGGTCTGTATCCAAAGAATGAATAACTGTTCCATATGTGGATCAGTCTATCAAATCACAGATGAGATGGTCTGTATCCAAAGAATGAATAACTGTTCCATATGTGGATCAGTCTATCAAATCACGGATGAGATGGTCTGTATCCAAAGAATGAATACCTGTTCCATATGTGGATCAGTCTATCAAATCACAGATGAGGTGGTCTGTATCCAAAGAATGAATAACTGTTCCATATGTGGATCAGTCTATCAAATCACAGATGAGATGGTCTGTATCCAAAGAATGAATAACTGTTCCATATGTGAATCAGTCTATCAAATCACAGATGAGATGGTCTGTATCCAAAGAATGAATAACTGTTCCATATGTGGATCAGTCTATCAAATCACAGATGAGATGGTCTGTATCCAAAGAATGAATAACTGTTCCATATGTGGATCAGTCTATCAAATCACAGATGAGATGGTCTGTATCCAAAGAATGAATAACTGTTCCATATGTGGATCAGTCTATCAAATCACGGATGAGATGGTCTGTATCCAAAGAATGAATAACTGTTCCATATGTGGATCAGTCTATCAAGTCACAGATGAGATGGTCTGTATCCAAAGAATGAATAACTGTTCCATATGTGGAACAGTCTATCAAATCACAGATGAGATGGTCTGTATCCAAAGAATGAATAACTGTTCCATATGTGGATCAGTCTATCAAATCACAGATGAGATGGTCTGTATCCAAAGAATGAATAACTGTTCCATATGTGGATCAGTCTATCAAATCACAGATGAGATGGTCTGTATCCAAAGAATGAATAACTGTTCCATATGTGGATCAGTCTATCAAATCACAGATGAGATGGTCTGTATCCAAAGAATGAATAACTGTTCCATATGTGGATCAGTCTATCAAATCACGGATGAGATGGTCTGTATCCAAAGAATGAATAACTGTTCCATATGTGGATCAGTCTATCAAGTCACAGATGAGATGGTCTGTATCCAAAGAATGAATAACTGTTCCATATGTGGAACAGTCTATCAAATCACAGATGAGATGGTCTGTATCCAAAGAATGAATAACTGTTCCATATGTGGATCAGTCTATCAAATCACAGATGAGATGGTCTGTATCCAAAGAATGAATAACTGTTCCATATGTGGATCAGTCTATCAAATCACAGATGAGATGGTCTGTATCCAAAGAATGAATAACTGTTCCATATGTGGATCAGTCTATCAAATCACAGATGAGATGGTCTGTATCCAAAGAATGAATAACTGTTTCATATGTGGATCAGTCTATCAAATCACAGATGAGATGGTCTGTATCCAAAGAATGTATAACTGTTCCATATGTGGATCAGTCTATCAAATCACAGATGAGATGGTCTGTATCCAAAGAATGAATAACTGTTCCATATGTGGATCAGTCTATCAAATCACAGATGAGATGGTCTGTATCCAAAGAATGAATAACTGTTCCATATGTGGATCAGTCTATCAAATCACAGATGAGATGGTCTGTATCCAAAGAATGTATAACTGTTCCATATGTGGATCAGTCTATCAAATCACAGATGAGATGGTCTGTATCCAAAGAACGTATAACTGTTCCATATGTGGATCAGTCTATCAAATCACAGATGAGATGGTCTGTATCCAAAAAATGAATAACTGTTCCATATGTGGATCAGTCTATCAAATCACAGATGAGATGGTCTGTATCCAAAGAATGTATAACTGTTCCATATGTGGATCAGTCTATCAAATCACAGATGAGATGGTCTGTATCCAAAGAATGAATAACTGTTCCATATGTGGATCAGTCTATCAAATCACAGATGAGATGGTCTGTATCCAAAGAATGTATAACTGTTCCATATGTGGATCAGTCTATCAAATCACAGATGAGATGGTCTGTATCCATAGAATGAATAACTGTTCCATATGTGGATCAGTCTATCAAATCACAGATGAGATGCTCTGTATCCAAAGAATGTATAACTGTTCCATATGTGGATCAGTCTATCAAATCACAGATGAGATGGTCTGTATCCATAGAATGAATAACTGTTCCATATGTGGATCAGTCTATCAAATCACAGATGAGATGGTCTGTATCCAAAGAATGAATAACTGTTCCATATGTGGATCAGTCTATCAAATCACAGATGAGATGGTCTGTATCCAAAGAATGAATAACTGTTCCATATGTGGATCAGTCTATCAAATCACAGATGAGATGGTCTGTATCCAAAGAATGAATAACTGTTTCATATGTGGATCAGTCTATCAAATCACAGATGAGATGGTCTGTATCCAAAGAATGTATAACTGTTCCATATGTGGATCAGTCTATCAAATCACAGATGAGATGGTCTGTATCCAAAGAATGAATAACTGTTCCATATGTGGATCAGTCTATCAAATCACAGATGAGATGGTCTGTATCCAAAGAATGAATAACTGTTCCATATGTGGATCAGTCTATCAAATCACAGATGAGATGGTCTGTATCCAAAGAATGTATAACTGTTCCATATGTGGATCAGTCTATCAAATCACAGATGAGATGGTCTGTATCCAAAGAACGTATAACTGTTCCATATGTGGATCAGTCTATCAAATCACAGATGAGATGGTCTGTATCCAAAAAATGAATAACTGTTCCATATGTGGATCAGTCTATCAAATCACAGATGAGATGGTCTGTATCCAAAGAATGTATAACTGTTCCATATGTGGATCAGTCTATCAAATCACAGATGAGATGGTCTGTATCCAAAGAATGAATAACTGTTCCATATGTGGATCAGTCTATCAAATCACAGATGAGATGGTCTGTATCCAAAGAATGTATAACTGTTCCATATGTGGATCAGTCTATCAAATCACAGATGAGATGGTCTGTATCCATAGAATGAATAACTGTTCCATATGTGGATCAGTCTATCAAATCACAGATGAGATGCTCTGTATCCAAAGAATGTATAACTGTTCCATATGTGGATCAGTCTATCAAATCACAGATGAGATGGTCTGTATCCAAAGAATGAATAACTGTTCCATATGTGGATCAGTCTATCAAATCACAGATGAGATGGTCTGTATCCAAAGAATGTATAACTGTTCCATATGTGGATCAGTCTATCAAATCACAGATGAGATGGTCTGTATCCATAGAATGAATAACTGTTCCATATGTGGATCAGTCTATCAAATCACAGATGAGATGCTCTGTATCCAAAGAATGTATAACTGTTCCATATGTGGATCAGTCTATCAAATCACAGATGAGATGGTCTGTATCCAAAGAATGTATAACTGTTCCATATGTGGATCAGTCTATCAAATCACAGATGAGATGGTCTGTATCCAAAGAATGAATAACTGTTCCATATGTGGATCAGTCTATCAAATCACAGATGAGATGGTCTGTATCCAAAGAATGAATAACTGTTCCATATGTGGATCAGTCTATCAAATCACAGATGAGATGGTCTGTATCCAAAGAATGAATAACTGTTCCATATGTGGATCAGTCTATCAAATCACAGATGAGATGGTCTGTATCCAAAGAATGAATAACTGTTCCATATGTGGATCAGTCTATCAAATCACAGATGAGATGGTCTGTATCCAAAGAATGTATAACTGTTCCATATGTGGATCAGTCTATCAAATCACAGATGAGATGGTCTGTATCCAAAGAATGAATAACTGTTCCATATGTGGATCAGTCTATCAAATCACAGATGAGATGGTCTGTATCCAAAGAATGTATAACTGTTCCATATGTGGATCAGTCTATCAAATCACAGATGAGATGGTCTGTATCCAAAGAATGAATAACTGTTCCATATGTGGATCAGTCTATCAAATCACAGATGAGATGGTCTGTATCCAAAGAATGAATAACTGTTCCATATGTGGATCAGTCTATCAAATCACAGATGAGATGGTCTGTATCCAAAGAAAAAATGTATTCTGAGCTGGCGAATCAAATATATTTTTTAAAAGCGTGTGATGATTTTACTTCGTTATCTAGCAAGCAGTGTATTTCTCTATTCCGCACTGCGTTGGAAATCTTGCTATCCAAGAAAGCTAGTGGTAGAAATACTCTGATCGTCTGCATCCTTTCTTTTACATCACGCGCTCTCACGCTTCCTCAAAGGCCTGTCGTTCCCTCTTCATGTTGTTGTTTTAGATTGCCCGCCGTAGGTCTCCGGCTGGGTAGACGTGGTCTTCTTGGTCGTGGCTCAGAAAACAATATCATTACTTACATCATTTATCTAATTACATTTATTTCTCTTTCTCTCTCGGGGTTTTTTCTTTTTCTTTCATTTTCTTTTTTCCTTTATTTTTTATTTTTTTTTATTATTTTTTAAATCTACTTTTTTTAGAGAGAGAAAGGAATCACTGGTATAAGAGCTTAACAACAGACGTCGGGCTATTCCACAAATCTATGCTTCTTAAAAGTGTGTGGTCACAGCGACACGAGAATAAATGTCTAGTTGTATGTGGCTCTTCTAAACATTTTGGGCAAAGAGGGGATTGGGCAGCTCCTATTCTGTGTAGGTAGCTGTTAAGGGAACTTGCATAGCCGCTACGTAGTTGCGATAATGTTATTTGTTGTTCCCTGGGAAGTTGATTCACTGATTTATGGATTCTGGGAGGTTTCTTACCTAGAACGGTGTTATGGGAGCAGGAGCTAATGAAATTTCTCACAGTCTCAGTATGTATTCTTCTATTTGCGGCTTTCTGATCACTGTCTACTAACATTAGTTCTAAGTCCTTGGCATGTCATTGGGAAGATTTTTTTGGGTCCGACGCCCTCCAGCGTCGTCCACAGTCGCACCACGAGTAGGTGACCTCCATCGCGACCACCTCCATTCCCTCTTCATAATTCATCTTGATGTGCAAATTCTTTCTGCGGGTTGGAAGAAACACCCTGCTAGCGAACCTCTGCTTTCAGATAAGAAGAAGAGATACGAATATGGAGAAGATGTAGAGCGGAAGATTAGACTGCTGGAGGCTGCAATGGTGGCTTATGAGTCGGGTGATGCGGTCAGCGTCGCCAGCCTGGACGCAGAAGCCAAACAGGTTGGTGATCTAGTCTGTTAAATAGAAGAAAAAAATAGAAAAAACTCAACTATTCCCTATATCTTTTTCTACGCACGATCTTATTGTCTGCCAAATAGGCTGTCTGTTTTCTCACAATATGACAATAAAATCCAAATCCTACCACATGTTAGCGAACCTATGCGGAACCTATCAAGAATTCATTGAAAGTTCTGGTTCTGTTTTGGTAAATTGAAATAACTCGGTTAATTGTGGTTAGGTCAAGATTATGTTCCAACTGATTGAATATTTCAGCTGTGGGAGAAGTGCAGGCCAGCATTTCACTCTTATAAGTCTGGAGCTTCCTATAACTTTGTCGGATCGTCAGTTATTCGATCATTCTGTCTGCTCAAACAAGGCATAGATTTTTATGCGGTAGGCGAGCGCTTATATTAAGCATTTAAAGGGTATCGATCAACACCCACGAAAAGGAAGAAAAACGTGATTTGTAAAGAGAGAGAAAGAGATAGAGAGAGATTAGTGAAACAAGTTTAAATGAACCGTCTCAATTTTTTCAGCTCTGAAGATTCCCAGAGTTTTTCATAACCGACAAAACACCGAGAATAGGAAATTGCGAGAAAGAGAGAGAGAACGCCAAAAAGCAAGATTTGTGAAATGCACTACTCGCACCACACATGATACTAATAAAAACTAATGGTTATGACCAAATTTTCTACTAACAACTGTTATTAATTTTATTCTTAAATTCCCCTCCCTTCTCCAAAAGCCCCCCCCCCCTATTTCCTCAGAGCCGTACCTTTTATTCATTGCTCGTTCACGCTCTCTAAAAAAATCTATTTCTCTCAAATCACCCAACCTTTTTCGCCTTCTACCCTGTATTCAAAGAGTTTCTCGATGCGTACTCAATTTTCATAGCACGTGCTCAGTATCTCTCTCAAGTCTGTCATTTCTAGTCATTAGTCTTATTGATCTACCCGCTTCTCTGGCGGGTTGTAAGAAACACCCTGTATTTTGATCTGCTCGTCATTATTCAAGACCCTGTCTTCTATACAAAATTGACAATATGTTTTTTTTTTGTTTTTAGGCAAAACTCTGTGCGCTCTGGATATTACGGTTCCGTGCAACACGAGAGTTTCTTTGCTCGGTAAGCTTCACATTTTTCATGAATTGATTTCAACAATATCATAAGAAAATCTCGGATTAATGTGGCACGGTAATGCAAGCGAATACGCTTTAAGATGAAGGGTTGAGCTTTACCTCACGCCGGACTGCGTCTCTGACTTCCTAGGGGGAGTGTAGCGTGCAGTGTCAGACAGTTAATTTTTATATACATATTTTCTGCAGTCTTTTCGTACTGTCTTGTCTCTCATTCTTCTCTGCTTGTCATCTCTCACCTCACGCTTTCTTGGGTCAGTGTGCCTCTTCAGATGTTGTTGTGGTTCTCCCGTTGAAGATCTCCTGTTTGGTAGACGAGGTCTTCTTGGTTATGGCTCAGAAAACAATGTCCTTACTTACATCATTTATGTATATAATCACATTTATATCTCCTTCTTTCTCGGGGTTTGTTTTTATTTTTGTTTTTTCCCCTTTTCTTCCTTTTTTTGAGAGAGAAAGGAATCACTGGTATAAGAACTTAACAACGGAGATCGGGCTATTCCGCAAATCTATTGTTCTTAAAAGTGTGTGATCACAGCTAATTTTATGTGGCTCTTATAAACATTCTGGGCAAAGAGGGGATTGGGCAGCTCCCATTCTGTGTGGGTAGCGTTCAAGGAACTTGCATAGCCGCTACGAAACTGTGATAATGTTATTTGTTGTTCCCTGGGAAGTTGGTTAGCTGATTCATGAATTCTGGGTGGTCTCTTACCTGGAACGGGGTTTGGGGAGTAGCTATTAATGTTTCTTACAGTCTCAGTATATATTCTTTTGTATGTGGCTTTCATTGGGAAAAGTTGTTTGGAGGTCCATTGGGTCCGGTGCCTCCCAGCATCGTTCACAGTCGTACCATGAATAGGTGACCTCCTTCACGACCCCGCGTCAGATAGTACAGAGTTTGATTCGCTCAGGCAATTAATTCTCAAACTCAGAAAAAATTTTTCATGTTTTCTCTGCTTAGGCTTTGGCAAAGGTCACGTTGCCGGGGTTAAATGGAGCCGCTCAATTTGGGTTTACATGTATCCGCATCTCAGAGTTTGAGGAAAAAAAGAAGAGAGGATGAAGGAAAAGGGTAAGAAAAAAGGGTGTTTTTTTAAAATAGTGTATGTATATGTATCCGCCGACGGGATCGATCCGGTCACTATTTAACCCCTGGTCTTAAGGCTTAGGAACAATACCGTAAAAAGTCAGAGAATCATTCCGAAGTGGGTAAAACTGGTCCAGTTAAAGTATAATAGCTAAAAGAGAGAAGCGAAGGGCTTGACTCTGTTGATAACAAACGTAGTGAAACTGGAGGGATATTATCAGAAACAACGAAAAAACCAGAGAGAGAAAAATTTACTTTTTGACATTTTCAAAGTAATTTTGGAATTTTCGGAGAACATTTTAATCAACTTCATGTAACTTGAGTCAAAATAATATCAGAAAGCATAAAAATCATCGCAATAAGAGTCACAATTTCAGTGTCAAAAGATCCGTGACATCTTTTTTCTTGGGAAGTCAAAGCGAGGACGAGGTTTGTTGTTGAGTTTTCGTTGCTAGAAAAGAAACGGTCTACTTGAAAAAGGTTGGTTCCTCATTTATAAGTATTAGTCCGCGGTTTTCCTGTGTTCTATTCCCTGCCATGCGTCCCTAACAAGAACATTGTTAGTTAAAGTTTATTGCCGAAAGCATAAGAAACATAATTAGATCGAATGGAGTATGGCAAAAGAGTTGAGAGACATGACTGTATCATGAATACTAGTTATTACAGGGAGAATATTAGATGACTAGGTTATGATTATAATTTGAGAAGTAACATACCATCAGTTGGGTAGAACAATTTTTTTGAATAAAACATTTCCCGAAAAAGGTTTCATGGCTTTTCGCATCACGAAATTTCGCAAGATTTTTTCTCCAGCTCTAATTATGTGGCTGGTTGTTGTGTACGGTCTCGTACTAAGCCTTGTGGCCTCGTTAGCGTAATCTTCACCTGCGCATATTCCATAAAAAATATGTGCAACGTGAGAGCGCTTCTAAGATGAAATAGAGAAATATTAAGTAATATTAGAGAAGTTTATTCGTGCTTCAAACAACCCAGTTATTCACATATAAAATCAAGAAAGCCGAAAAATTAGCCAATCAGGGCTTCACTTAAAAAAGCTCGCCAAAACATCGTTGTGTATTGTATTTATTAATGCGAATGTCTAGTAAGATCCCAAATATTAAAATAGTAGAATCATGAATGAAGCCTTCTGTTAAATCCAAGATTTGTATTGTGTTTTAGCTGCGAGATGAAGCTTGGATGCGGATCTTGCTCACATCTGATGCCATCTCCACATCGTCGTCTGAGCGGTGGGTTCTTGATTTATAAAATATTTCCAATGGCTTTGTCTTTTCTCAACTTCGCGGCTCTTGAATTCTTTCCGTGGCCATAAATGTTCTTGTTCTTCCTCTGATAATTTCTAATAATGAGTATTCTGTTTCAGGAGAGAAACGCGGGAGGTCACCCCACTGCCACCATCTGTGTTCACACACACGGGAAGCCTGGGTGCAGCAGTTCTCAGCACGGTGGAGGCGGTGATTGGTCGCGTCTTTGACTTCTGCTTCATCCTGGTCAACTTTGTCTTCCTCGTCTGCCTGGCGATATACCAAGGGTTTCTTGACAGTTTCTTCATACTTTTCCGTCTTTACTTCCTAGCGTTCTTATATGTTTTTCTTCTTCTTTCTCCAAGTTCTGAAAAGTCTCGCTTTTGTTGGATATTTCAATATGCTGGTCACCCCTTTTTCCTACACTAATTAGGCAGGAAAACTTGTTTTTAAAGCCCTTTTCACTTAACTTTAACTTGAATGGCAAGTTGAATATGAACCAGGTATAGCCTTTAACTTTTAAAATGAGTTTACGAATACAGAAATAATGCCCTATTTTACGAATCACGCAGGAGAATTCAGGACCGTATTTCATACTGTATGAATTAAACAGGAAGAATATATGTTTCTCTCCTGATTTTATTATTTTATCTTCTATTCGTTATTATTTCTCTGAAATGAGCCATCCGTGTTCAGATTAACCACGTTACTATTCGGGACACTGAGAGCAATTGTTACCGCAGTTACATGGCCAATCATTGGAGCGTCGAGTCTAGTGAGCACCGTGGCTTGCACTGCTGTCTCCTTGTCAGTGGTTCAGTGGTTTTATTTCGGTATCATCTAGACTTAGACTGACTGTTCTAGTAGTCTAACTATAGTATGTAGTTTGACCTCAAGTTTCGAGTCTAGTGAGCACCGTGGCTTGCACTGCTGTCTCCTTGTCAGTGGTTTTGTTTCGGTATCATCTAGACTTAGACTGACTGTTCTAGTAGTCTAACTATAGTATGTAGTTTGACCTCAAGTTTCGAGTCTAGTGAGCACCGTGGCTTGCACTGCTGTCTCCTTGTCAGTGGTTTTGTTTCGGTATCATCTAGACTTAGACTGACTGTTCTAGTAGTCTAACTATAGTATGTAGTTTGACCTCAAGTTTCGAGTCTAGTGAGCACCGTGGCTTGCACTGCTGTCTCCTTGTCAGTGGTTTTGTTTCGGTATCATCTAGACTTAGACTGACTGTTCTAGTAGTCTAACTATAGTATGTAGTTTGACCTCAAGTTTCGAGTCTAGTGAGCACCGTGGCTTGCACTGCTGTCTCCTTGTCAGTGGTTTTGTTTCGGTATCATCTAGACTTAGACTGACTGTTCTAGTAGTCTAACTATAGTATGTAGTTTGACTTCAAGTTTCGAAGTTGATCGATCCTGGTCAGCATGGAACATCAAGCATCATTGATTCTTTAGATTTCGCTCATGGTCTTTTGAATCATAACTAAAAGTATTGAGGGGTTATAAGCTGAAATTTCGATCTTTATTCTAACGATAAATGTTTGAGGTGTCTAAAGCATTTGAGATACCAGATTCCCTAAATTCAGTTATAGAAGTGATGTGCGGGAAGTACATTTATTATTCAAGTCCGTAGAACGAGCCGGCCAAGGTAGCAGAGAGACGTTCTTAGCCAACAACCATGACTTGGTGGAGGCGCTGGCGTGGATAGGAGCGTTGTCTTGCTGGTAGACAAGCTGACGACTGCTGTAACTCCTCATGAATGGAATGAGAGTTTTTTTTCCAGCACCTCTGACGTTTGATGTGAGGATTACGGCGAATGGCGCGTTGAATCGTTCTGCGAGAGACATTCAAGTTGAGCTCTGCCTTAATGTCCATTACGGAGGCGGTCGAGTTCGAAGCTTTTCTGGCGATTTACCGCTCTTCTCGTTCCGTGAGCTTGCGTGGACGTCCTCCAGGGGTTTTCGATCCATATCCAAGAGGGTCGGCGAGGTAGTTGGTAATGACAGTATGCGAACGGCCCAGTGTCTTAAGTGTGTCTTATCATTATGTCCAGGCCGGCTCTACCTTGGCCGGCTCGTTCTCCGGACTTGAATCCGATGGAAAATCTCTGGGGACTCTTGGTTCGTCGGGTTTATAAAAAATAACAAACAATACGCCACTACAGCCGAGCTTAAAGCTGCGATAACCAAGGAGTTGGATGGAATAGAGCCACATGTAATTTCTGCGTTATATATAGAAGCATGCCAAATCGGATTTCTGACATTCTTTTGAAGAAAGGTCGTGCTATCAATTATTGAATCGTTTTTGTTGACAAGAAATATCAAATAAAGATTTATTGATAAAAAGCTGTTAAGTGTCTTATCATTATGTCCAGGTCAAAATCCTTAAAAAATGTTTTTCTCGAGAACTAAGAAAATTTTTTTTTTTAAACTACGGCTACTATGGTTTTCGAGGGCGATAAAACATGATAATCATAATTTTCCATTTACCTTTACCGTTCGGCTGATATCATCGAAAATCAGGGGTGTCTTATCATTATGTCCAGCACTGTATACTCTTCCATAGTGGTTTGTGAATAAAAAAACTTTTGAAAACTTATGAACAAGCTAGTCAAAAATCAATTATTCTTTTTTTTTTCAAATGACTTATTTATGTGCAGCTTGATGAATGCCGTGACAGGCGTCGTCAACGTGGTCAACATGGTCTTCATAACCACTGGCAATAGGTTAGATGCATGTTCTTTTTAAAGTTGTTGTTATTTCATCAGAGCCGCAATATTTTTTCGTTACTCGTTGTTTTCTGAATCAATTGAATTTTTTATTCTCTTAAAAGTTCCCCTTCTTTCTTCCTTCGTTAGTTGGAAGATCTTTCGGGCGAATATAAAATTTCTATCTATTAAATCTACTTTTAAATATAGACTGATGATCAAAACCTTCAAAATCAAAAATTCAAAATCAAAGCCAAGCCTTAGTTGATTGTACTGGTACCAGCAGAATAAAAACCACAAAGTTTGGGTCTCTGCAGTCCTGGTCCATCGTAACATTTTCTAAATTGAATCATGCCTTGAGTATGGTAGGCGTAGTCGCAGGAATTTTTCTTGTTTTTTTGAATACTAGACCTCCAGTCAGTTCCCATAGGTAAACTTCCAATTGACCAAAAAAAAAATTTTCTAGGGTGACCGACCTTTCGACCCCCCTATCTCACTAAAAATGAATATATCACAGTTTTCGCAGCTAAAATTTAAACAAAAATTTCACTCCACTACATAAATACAACGTTTCATTACCAATGACAGCCTCAATCAGTTTCGTAGAGTTAAAAACAAACTTCTAACCCACTTTAGCGATCGAAACTTCAAAACATATTTTACCTATGTCAGTCCCTCAGTCTACTGAAAGAGGTTTTTTTAATTGGCGTCAGGTTTCACTATTCAGATGATCGTATAAGTTGTTCAAGTATACTTACTGCTCAAGCACTGAAAACTATCCGGAATGTCAGAGGTTAAAGAGTGTCATTTTAGTGTGATTGCTGCAGCTTCTTGGCTGGGCGGTCTGCTGAGCAGTCCCGGCTGGTGCAAGAAGCTTTTCTGGATCCTGCTAGTTCCAATCATCATCGCTATACTTCTACTCTGGTCCCAGCACGAATCGAGTACTGTATTTTCCTTTCTCAGAGTGTTGTACAATTTAGAAGTGAAAGTTCATCCTTAGTGATTGCCAGGAGAACTTGTTTGGAAAATAACAACTTCATTCAGACGTTCACAATTTTTCAGCAGTGCACTTTTTTGTGGCGGAATCTTTTAAGAAAGAGATCTGACGAGTCGATTGTACACGCTGATGATGATTGTTGCTTGCGTGGTTGATGATTGTTACTTGCGTGGTTCCTTTGGCGTTGAAAGGGGGTCCACGAGTTCGCGGTAAAAGCTCGCGCACATGTTGGCCCATTGAAGGGTTTTCCTTTCGGATAGTTGGTTGAAGATCTCTTGGGTCCGAGTTTCCTCGTCCACACACGCACCACTTGTAGGCGATTCTCTTCGCGTGCATTGTACACGCTAACTTGATGTATTCTGAAAACATACTGCGCAAGGGAATCTAGTTTACTAATTTCAAAACAAATGCAAATTGTTGTCTTTAGCAATAGAAATCTTGAAAGTATAAATTCATCTGAAAGAGTAATTGAAGGAACGCTTTCAAAGAGAGACGTTTTTTCGATCAAAAACGAGTCGATCCTAAATATTCAGTAACTGATTTTCAGTCTTCTTAGACAAGGCGTTTAATATATGTAACAGAGTTGATTGTGATGGTTTGGTAAGTTTGGGAAAGAGAGACACCCTTACGATTACCTTCCAGAAGACAAGGCAGCTGAGAGTGTGGAGTACTATGCAAAGCAGGCGAATTCCATCGTGGAAGAGTACTACAAGATGGGCTCTCAGTACTCCCTATCTTACTGGGCTCATTTCAAGAGAAACCTTGGTGAGTGGATTGATATATTGCAGACTAGAGCACCAAAAAAGCTTCTGCCATTTTTTATATATTTATTATTTTCTCATTCTATGAACATAAAATGTATTTATAAGTTGCTGAGTTCGACTGGAACGAAAAAAAGAGTTTTCACAGGAATTTTCCTTGCGATGATTTGGAATGGATTCCTGATTATCTTCAATTTCCTCACCTTGACGAGTTCGTTTTGAATTAATTTCTAACTAACGCTTTCGAGATTTTTAAAAGAAAATTAGTTGTTCCGTTTTCTTCTTCTAGTCACATTTCTAGCAATCTCATTGTTACAGCTCAAAGCTTTTAGCAATCTCATTGTTACAGCTCAAAGCTTCTAGCAATCTCATTGTTACAGCTCAAAGCTTCTAGCAATCTCATTGTTACAGCTCAAAGCTCATTCCATGTTTCCGTTTCCATTCTAAAGTGATGCATGGAAATATTATAATTATTAGTCATTGTTATTCTCATTCATTCATTCAAAAATGAATAAGAATATTTGTATAGAGTTCAGCAGCTTTTTTCTGAGTTTTTTCAAGAATCAATTAACGTGTTGCATCATCACTTATAATTAATATAACAGTATAGTTCATCCTTGGAAAATTCTTTTCACAAAAACGGCAACTGCATAAGTTGTTGTCAAATTTGGTTCATTAACTGTAACAAAATCGCAAAAAAAAATATATCGCCTGAAGAAAACACTTCGATTGGTTAGCTGAAAAGTTATTTGTTTCCTCTTATTTCACTCTCCTTTACGCTGCACAAACAAGCACTGACCAAGAGAGAAGTCGTCATTTCTACATGCTTGGTTTTCCATCTCAAGTCAGGGCAGTGCGTACTCGCTCCGAATGGTTTGAGCATGTAAAATAAGGAACATTCAGCTTACGGTACCTGGAGCTTCATGATGGATTCGCTTGCCGCGGTGAAGGTAGACCGTGTCTTTCAGAAGGCGGACCCGCCATCTCCCGTCACAATCTACGCTGCACCTCCCATCGTGGCAGAGCAGCAGTTGTCTCTCGAAATGCAGGTGACTTTCCCGTAGAAAGGGGGGCTGAAAATTTCAAAGACAACCATCTGATGTACTGTATGTGTACTTTCCGGGCTTTCACTGGTAAGCCCTATGCATAGAAAACAATGTTTTATCTAAGCAAAACAAAACAGTTTTTTGAGTGAGCATAACTTATAAACGATGGGTGGACTGTCTCCGGAGCTTTTAAACTAAAAGTTTAAAAAAGCTTATTTACTTTTCGAGATGTAAGTTCAAGGTGGGAGATAGATTGAGAAAGCTTTTCTAAAATGAGACGGAAGTCTGGAGATCTATTTTTCGCACAAACTTGCATGTAGATAATCATTTTCAAAAGTTCCCATGAACTAACATGTATATACAAATTTTATTTATTGAAAAATATCATTACTTAAATATGTTCTAGGTCACTCTAGCCTACACCATCCGTGATCTAGAGATGTGTGGAATATGGGTTTACTGGCGACAATATTTATTGCATTTAGAAATATTCATCGAACGTTTATCTGCTGCTTATACCAAAAAATTGTTCTCAAGGAGAATAGAAGTACGACAGCGTTAAAATCCCTCAGAGAAGTCGAAGAAATTTTTTCCAGATTCAAGAAAACCTCATGAGTACATAGGACCGTCGTAGACCTCATAAAAATATCGCTCCTGAAAATGATTTTTTCCGCTCAGTGCGGAACGCTGCCCGCTTGGGTCTTAGAGTGGGTGAAAGGCCTACGAGACATGACTGGATGACTTTTTCATCGAGTTTAAGTCACAATGAATTCCATCTTTTAAGGAGAAATTAGTCGCAGCTGTTGTGGCCAAAGTGGCAGCATCTTTGGAAGAGCGACTTATCACGCGCATGATGGCTGTCGAAGAGAGCGTCTCGAAGACTAAGCTGGTCAATCCATTGGTCATTTGCGATTGTTCAAAAATCACTATAATCGCATAAGGACCAAGAATATGGAAAAATTCTGGTAATTAGGATAGAAATGTAAAGGAGATGAGAAGACGAAGAGAGGACTACACCTCTGAGAGTTCTGCAGCAAGCTGAGAATGGTTAGTGTTAGCGGCTTCGATAGTGGCTACAGCCCACGAGTTCACACCATCGCCAGGGGCCTCTTTCTTATTGGATATTTTGGATACAGCGATACAATTGAACTTGGGATACAGTGATATTTTACTTGTCTTTCTAATCTCTCCTGTGAATAAACGGATAAAGTTCACAGTTGTATCCGATACAGCAGCCGATACAAAAAGTTGCTGTATCGGATACAAATATTTGTTGAGTTTAAGGCAATTTTCGTTTGCTCGGTCAATTTTCTTCATATTTTGTTTTTTCTTCTTCATTTTTTTTCTCTTCGTATTTAGTTTTTTTCTTCATTTGTTTTTCCTCTTCTTGTTTTCATTCATTCATTCATTCTTTATTCCAAGCATGTAGGTATTTGAGACAAAAGCAATTTACTGATAAACAAAAGTATGCATGGACTACATTACACATGAAGCTTAGTGGCGGTGTGTAAAGAAAAAAAAGGGGGTGCTGTGAAACTGATGAAAAATTACAAGTCTTAATTAAGTATCAGAAACAAGACTAACTGGCACAATCACATTCACAGGCAACGAAAGAAGTTGCTTTCTAAATTTAAGGCTACTAGCTTCGTTGATAACATCAAATGGAAGAGAGTTCCAAACAGACATTTGACGGGAAACACATGTCGATAAAGAGGTCTTATTGATGCGGTGAGGAGGAATAAGTCTTAGAGGATGCGAATGCCGAGTGAAACGCTGAACAGCCGAGATTTCGTATAAATGATCAGTGTCTATGTCTAAGCTGTTATGTAAACATTTATGAATAAAAAGTAGATCAGAGATAGCGCGACGGTACTCGAGGCTCTGAAGGGTTTTTTCTCTTCATTTTTTCTCTACTTATTTTGTTTTTCTTCTTTTTTTGTTTTTTCTTTTCTTTTTTTTTCTTATTATTTTTGCACCGTAAGTATTTCTTAATTTTTTGCCACCATCAGTTTTTCCTTCATTTTTTGGCATCAAACATTATTCAAATACTTGAAGTCTTTTTTTTTTCAATTTTACATAATTATTATACATGATTGAAAATATGATAATAACATGGAGGCGTTAGTTAGTGCAATTTAACTGGTAAGATTTTCCGGCTAAACTAGGCTTTAGATTTCGAGTTTTTTTGTTCTTTGTATATTACGTGACCTAAGTAAACGATGTAGGCTTCTAGTTTTTCAACAAAAATTTTTTCAAAGTTTTCAAGTTTTTTTTCAGTTTTCAATTCAAAAAAGTTTTTTCACTAACTTTTTTAGATTTGCTGTTGTTTTTTTGGACCCTATACTACTTGAAGGAATTTCAATAAAACGGTCTTTACCAACTAAGACGTAATGGTCTCGTTAGCGTAAGTTTCACTTAGCCTAAGCTAAATTTAATGTTAACTATTCCAGTTAGTTTTTGGAAGAAAAAAACCACTTTCTAAAGGGTCAACTTTTTACTAAGCCTAAGCGTTTTTTTTAATGTGAAAATAATCTTTTGAAAATTTATTTTTAAAAAACCCCCCAAGTAAAGCGCGCCCCCCAAGTTAAAAAGAACCCTTATATGAATATACAAATGCTAAAATTTTTTTTCATTTATGTATACTATTGATGGACAAAAAAAATCAAATATTTGTAAACATTTTGGTGAAAAAAAGAAGAAAAAATAGAGTTGGTAAAATATGAAGAAGAAAAAACAAAATATGAAGAAGAAAAACAAAAGATGAGGAAGAAAACCAATTATGAAGAGAAAAAAAATGAAGAAAAAACATCGTAAATGCGTGCTGTATCCATCTTTACAGCAGCCTCTAGAACTGTAAATTTGTATCCGTTTCCTGTAAAGATTCGATTTTTTTGCTGTAAACTTTAAAAAGATTAGAGAGAGAACCTTTACAGGGATACAGGTGCCCTTCACAAAATATCGCTGTATCCATTTGTATAGCTGTATCGCTGTATCGAAAGATTAGAAAGACAATATTGTATCGCTGTATCCAAAATATCCAATTAGAAAGAGGCCCCAGGGACTAGTTCATCCTCACCGGTATCGAGCGCGTCCTCCGGATAGAGGGATGCCTCTGCACAAGTGCATACGAGATAGCGGGCTTGTGCGTCACGGACCAAAATTTGATAGTATAGTTCGTCAATGGAGGGCGATGCCGGACTGGCCTGGGCATGCCACCGGATAAAACATCAGCCGATTCTCCCCTATACTTTGTAATGGCGAGTCGAGACGTCAGTAAAATAGCCTCTTGCCCTTCTCCGGTTAACGAATGGGTCTCGCGAAGAGGATCACTGACTGCGGTGCGATTGTAGACGAAGAAAATTTCTCCAGACTCAAAAGGATCCTCACCAAACTATTTCAAAGGAATCCCCTCGACAGGACCTATGGGCAGACAAAAACAATATTGTTAGCGGTGAAAGTTCAGTTGCCTCTCTTCCAGGCCTCCAGGTCCATAGAGTAGACGCCGATAAAATCCTTAAAATATTGATAAACTGGTAATAAGTTTAATAAATGGGTATGATTGAAGAGTTGATGTCAAACATTTATGCAATTCTAGGTTTCACCATTGAGTTTTATATGTATTAGTGTCCAATCAAAAGGATACAAACCAACAAAAATAGTTAAATCCTAGGATCTCATTTTTCTATGCAGCATTTCCTCTCGACAGAGATGAATCACTTATCTTGAACCGATGAGTAGCCCCCCCCCCCCCGAACCGATGAGTAGCCCCCCCCCTCGCCCCATGTTTGCATGAGTAGCCCCCCCCCCCCGCCCCATGTTTGCATGAAACGCCTTTTCCTTATTTTTAATTTTTCTTTAGTTTTGCGAAATTTTTCCAGGATGCGTACAGAAGTCTACCGCCTAGCAGCGAAACAATGGGATTTAGGTTTTGGGCTTTTGCCCAGGGTTTTAGGCTTGTTACCTATGGCTCTAAGCTGTTTCAGGAGCTTTCTCAGCAGACAATGGAATACGTATCAAAGATGAACCTCAACATTGACCACTCCGCGCTAGATGTTATGATACGCGAGGCACTCCGGAAGTATGACGCCGACAAAACTGGCCAGCCGGACTACGCACTCGAAAGTGCCGGTACGTGAAATTACGGTCCTTCTACGAAATTTTTGATAATCTTATTGCTTTGTATATATAACATTGAGGAGTACGCGCATGCCCGCCTTTGTCCAAGAAAGCATTATAACTTTTTTCCATACCTAAATTTCCAGTAGTTATCTTCCGAGTGACTGTTCTGCCTCACATTATGAGGGCAGGGGTTTTTGTATTGTGCAAGTAAAAGGTACAGACGCCCGCCGAAGGCGGAAAAAATTTTTTCATGTAAGTTCACCCTTATGATAAAAATAACAGAGGCCCGCAAATTTTTTTTTATTGTTCTACATAAGGGTCCTCCTTATGATTTGGAAAAACAGAGGCCCGCCGACATGGCTATTTAACCCCTGTATGAAGGTGAATTACAATGTCTAACAGAGGATTTTATAATTGGTATACCAATCTTCCAAGCGATTCGAGTGTTAGTATTGGGAAGATGTGCGAAAGTTTGAGCGATGAGTCAAGGAGAAGTAGTTCAAGATAATCGGTAAAGTTACTTAAAATACCAGACAAAACCTGTCAGCGGAGAAGAAACATTGAGCACTCTAGGCATCGAGAGCAACAGATCCGCTGCCGTCGTTGAGTTAGCGAATGTATTTTCTCGCCGCACCACGCGCTCTCTTTCATTCTTTTTTCAATATTTCTCTCTCTCTCTCTCTCTCTCTCTCTCTCTCTCTCTCACTTCAATGCAGGTGGCGCGGTTGTCTCCACGCGTTGCTCTGAGACTTACCCGCTGTACACGCGTGTGGAGAAGATCTACAACATCCCCCTCTATTACAGCAACTATTCACCTCGGGTCGTCATTCAGGTACATTCGGCTCATTCTTTTTTGAAGGGATTCTTATCGAGTCAATTTGTAGGTTATGCGAAAATAAAAATCACATGAAAATAGACCGATGGACTGATTCGAACGGATTTACAAAAACATTTAATAAAAATTCATTAAAAGAATCAGTCTACTACTAAAAATCAGATCACCTGTGAGAAAATTGATTAGAAAAATGATTTCAACCACTTCTCTGTATGATTTTATCCAATACAAGTAAAATGATTATAAATACATAGGTTGTTGAAACTCTCTTCACCTTTCCCCTTTAGTTTTAGGTATACCAGATAATGACCATTGTTCCCACTACAGACTTCTTTGAAGAATATCCTTATTTATGTATGTTCAATTATTTGTCCACTCAGGTCACCAACAAGGTTGAGAATTTCGAAAAACCAACCGTTCTTCGAGCGATGGGTTCTGAAATAATGACTAGCTATCCCTTCTCCGCTCTTTACCTTCAGCTCGCTTATCATTATTCCAGACTCGCTTCTCATTATTCCAGACTCACCCGATCGAAGAGCGGTCGTTCTTTCCATATTTTCAACAGTTACACTAGACCTTCTTTGGACTATGGTTGTCGATGAGTTTTTAATTTTTATGAGTTATGGAATAATCTATTTTGTGAGAGGTTTTAGACGCTATAACATCCTAACTACCATTCGCGATTTTATTAAATTAGAATAATTTTTGTTGTTAATAGACTCATTTATAAATAGACTCATTTATGATTGTTAAGACTTTCAGTATGGTTATTACAAAATTTGTTCATTTTATCGATGTGCGTTGCAGCGTAACAGCCAGGGGCTTATCCCGGGAGAGTGTTGGGCATTCAAGGGAGGAGTTGGGTATCTGACAGTGAAGCTGGCGCATTCCATCAGAGTCACTGCAGTCTCATATGAGCACATCTCCGCCTCGCTCACAGCAACCGGACACATTCTCTCCGCACCCCAAAACTTCTCCGTTTTCGTAAGTTTCTAAGGAATCTTCAAAGAAAAATTTGAGAGAAGACGAATAAGGAATGAATTGGTATTAGCGAGAAAGGAGAAAGAAAAAAGGGGGAAAGCAAGGGAACGGAGAGCGTGAAAAAGAGGAAATAGGAAAAACTCGAGCAATGACTTTTCTCGACTTCAGTTCGCTCTAGCGAAGTACCGAGAAATTAAAAGAACATGTTAAATCTTGTCATCTTAAAAACGTCATTGGTTGGAGAAAAGCAGGATTGTCCAGAGTTCATTATTAGCATGGCAAAAAAAACTCATGCGGTGAGGATCGAACCCACTCATCTTTCTTTTACGAGCGTGACCACTACATTACCGAGGAAATATCCCAATTTCATGACTTTTAGGCATACGAAAATGATGAGAATGACATGGAAAGCAGCACTCCCTTGGGAAGCTTCCAATACAGCAACAGCAGTGAACCTCTTCAGTTTTTCCCCATTGAGGTTGGTGTAGAGAGGTCAGAGAACAGAGGACCTAGGAATAGGCATTTCGGTCGGTCAGAGAACAGAGGACCTAGGAATAGGCATTTCGGTCGGTCAGAGAACAGAGGACCTAGGAATAGACATTTCGGTCGGCTCAAAGTTTTTTTCCGCGCTTGGACTTTTCGATCGGTTGGAAAATCTTTGTCAAATCTAAGTGATTCGACTGAAAAAAATATGTTTTTTAACCATATGAAGCAGACCTTACATGAGACCGGTCTAAGGGCTGTTTGTAAGCGCAGACCTTACATGAGACCGGTCTAAGGGCTGTTTGTAAGCGCAGACCTTACATGAGACCGGTCTAAGGGCTGTTTGTAAGCGCAGACCTTACATGAGACCGGTCTAAGGGCTGTTTGTAAGCGCAGACCTTACATGAGACCGGTCTAAGGGCTGTTTGTAAGCGCAGACCTTACATGAGACCGGTCTAAGGGCTGTTTGTAAGCGCAGACCTTACATGAGACCGGTCTAAGGGCTGTTTGTAAGCAGACCTTACATGAGACCGGTCTAAGGGCTGTTTGTAAGCAGACCTTACATGAGACCGGTCTAAGGGCTGTTTGTAAGCAGACCTTACATGAGACCGGTCTAAGGGCTGTTTGTAAGCAGACCTTACATGAGACCGGTCTAAGGGCTGTTTGTAAGCGCAGACCTTACATGAGACCGGTCTAAGGGCTGTTTGTAAGCAGACCTTACATGAGACCGGTCTAAGGGCTGTTTGTAAGCAGACCTTACATGAGACCGGTCTAAGGGCTGTTTGTAAGCAGACCTTACATGAGACCGGTCTAAAAGCTGTTTGTAAGCGCAGACCTTACATGAGACCGGTCTAAGGGCTGTTTGTAAGCAGACCTTACATGAGACCGGTCTAAGGGCTGTTTGTAAGCAGACCTTACATGAGACCGGTCTAAGGGCTGTTTGTAAGCAGACCTTACATGAGACCGGTCTAAGGGCTGTTTGTAAGCAGACCTTACATGAGACCGGTCTAAGGGCTGTTTGTAAGCAGACCTTACATGAGACCGGTCTAAGGGCTGTTTGTAAGCGCAGACCTTACATGAGACCGGTCTAAGGGCTGTTTGTAAGCGGACCTTACATGAGACCGGTCTAAGGGCTGTTTGTAAGCAGACCTTACATGAGACCGGTCTAAGGGCTGTTTGTAAGCAGACCTTACATGAGACCGGTCTAAGGGCTGTTTGTAAACAGACCTTACATGAGACCGGTCTAAGGGCTGTTTGTAAGCAGACCTTACATGAGACCGGTCTAAGGGCTGTTTGTAAGCAGACCTTACATGAGACCGGTCTAAGGGCTGTTTGTAAGCGCAGACCTTACATGAGACCGGTCTAAGGGCTGTTTGTATGCAGACCTTACATGAGACCGGTCTAAGGGCTGTTTGTAAGCAGACCTTACATGAGACCGGTCTAAGGGCTGTTTGTAAGCAGACCTTACATGAGACCGGTCTAAGGGCTGTTAGTAAGCGCAGACCTTACATGAGACCGGTCTAAGGGCTGTTTGTAAGCAGACCTTACATGAGACCGGTCTAAGGGCTGTTTGTAAGCAGACCTTACATGAGACCGGTCTAAGAGCTGTTTGTAAGCAGACCTTACATGAGACCGGTCTAAGGGCTGTTTGTAAGCAGACCTTACATGAGACCGGTCTAAGGGCTGTTTGTAAGCGCAGACCTTACATGAGACCGGTCTAAGGGCTGTTTGTAAGCAGACCTTACATGAGACCGGTCTAAGGGCTGTTTGTAAGCAGACCTTACATGAGACCGGTCTAAGGGCTGTTTGTAAGCAGACCTTACATGAGACCGGTCTAAGGGCTGTTTGTAAGCGCAGACCTTACATGAGACCGGTCTAAGGGCTGTTTGTAAGCAGACCTTACATGAGACCGGTCTAAGGGCTGTTTGTAAGCAGACCTTACATGAGACCGGTCTAAGGGCTGTTTGTAAGCGCAGACCTTACATGAGACCGGTCTAAGGGCTGTTTGTAAGCAGACCTTACATGAGACCGGTCTAAGGGCTGTTTGTAAGCAGACCTTACATGAGACCGGTCTAAGGGCTGTTTGTAAGCAGACCTTACATGAGACCGGTCTAAGGGCTGTTTGTAAGCGCAGACCTTACATGAGACCGGTCTAAGGGCTGTTTGTAAGCGCAGACCTTACATGAGACCGGTCTAAGGGCTGTTTGTAAGCAGACCTTACATGAGACCAGTCTAAGGGCTGTTTGTAAGCAGACCTTACATGAGACCGGTCTAAGAGCTGTTTGTAAGCAGACCTTACATGAGACCGGTCTAAGGGCTGTTTGTAAGCAGACCTTACATGAGACCGGTCTAAGGGCTGTTTGTAAGCGCAGACCTTACATGAGACCGGTCTAAGGGCTGTTTGTAAGCGCAGACCTTACATGAGACCGGTCTAAGAGCTGTTTGTAAGCAGACCTTACATGAGACCGGTCTAAGGGCTGTTTGTAAGCAGACCTTACATGAGACCGGTCTAAGGGCTGTTTGTAAGCAGACCTTACATGAGACCGGTCTAAGGGCTGTTTGTAAGCGCAGACCTTACATGAGACCGGTCTAAGGGCTGTTTGTATGCAGACCTTACATGAGACCGGTCTAAGGGCTGTTTGTAAGCAGACCTTACATGAGACCGGTCTAAGGGCTGTTTGTAAGCAGACCTTACATGAGACCGGTCTAAGGGCTGTTAGTAAGCGCAGACCTTACATGAGACCGGTCTAAGGGCTGTTTGTAAGCAGACCTTACATGAGACCGGTCTAAGGGCTGTTTGTAAGCAGACCTTACATGAGACCGGTCTAAGAGCTGTTTGTAAGCAGACCTTACATGAGACCGGTCTAAGGGCTGTTTGTAAGCAGACCTTACATGAGACCGGTCTAAGGGCTGTTTGTAAGCGCAGACCTTACATGAGACCGGTCTAAGGGCTGTTTGTAAGCAGACCTTACATGAGACCGGTCTAAGGGCTGTTTGTAAGCAGACCTTACATGAGACCGGTCTAAGGGCTGTTTGTAAGCAGACCTTACATGAGACCGGTCTAAGGGCTGTTTGTAAGCGCAGACCTTACATGAGACCGGTCTAAGGGCTGTTTGTAAGCAGACCTTACATGAGACCGGTCTAAGGGCTGTTTGTAAGCAGACCTTACATGAGACCGGTCTAAGGGCTGTTTGTAAGCGCAGACCTTACATGAGACCGGTCTAAGGGCTGTTTGTAAGCAGACCTTACATGAGACCGGTCTAAGGGCTGTTTGTAAGCAGACCTTACATGAGACCGGTCTAAGGGCTGTTTGTAAGCAGACCTTACATGAGACCGGTCTAAGGGCTGTTTGTAAGCGCAGACCTTACATGAGACCGGTCTAAGGGCTGTTTGTAAGCGCAGACCTTACATGAGACCGGTCTAAGGGCTGTTTGTAAGCAGACCTTACATGAGACCAGTCTAAGGGCTGTTTGTAAGCAGACCTTACATGAGACCGGTCTAAGAGCTGTTTGTAAGCAGACCTTACATGAGACCGGTCTAAGGGCTGTTTGTAAGCAGACCTTACATGAGACCGGTCTAAGGGCTGTTTGTAAGCGCAGACCTTACATGAGACCGGTCTAAGGGCTGTTTGTAAGCAGACCTTACATGAGACCGGTCTAAGGGCTGTTTGTAAGCAGACCTTACATGAGACCGGTCTAAGGGCTGTTTGTAAGCAGACCTTACATGAGACCGGTCTAAGGGCTGTTTGTAAGCGCAGACCTTACATGAGACCGGTCTAAGGGCTGTTTGTAAGCAGACCTTACATGAGACCGGTCTAAGGGCTGTTTGTAAGCAGACCTTACATGAGACCGGTCTAAGGGCTGTTTGTAAGCGCAGACCTTACATGAGACCGGTCTAAGGGCTGTTTGTAAGCAGACCTTACATGAGACCGGTCTAAGGGCTGTTTGTAAGCAGACCTTACATGAGACCGGTCTAAGGGCTGTTTGTAAGCAGACCTTACATGAGACCGGTCTAAGGGCTGTTTGTAAGCGCAGACCTTACATGAGACCGGTCTAAGGGCTGTTTGTAAGCGCAGACCTTACATGAGACCGGTCTAAGGGCTGTTTGTAAGCAGACCTTACATGAGACCAGTCTAAGGGCTGTTTGTAAGCAGACCTTACATGAGACCGGTCTAAGGGCTGTTTGTAAGCGAGACCGGTCTAAGGGCTGTTTGTAAGCGCCGAGCGAGTTGGAAAAGTGAGTAGAAAAGCTAAAAAGTATGTAAAGAGAAGAGGAGAAAAAGTGAAATGAAACGGAACCAGAAGAGCACCCAGATCATTTTCGGTGCGAACATGTATGCGCCGACATAGCTGGTACGGTTCTTATTTATTCCCTGATTAGAAAGTTACTAAGTGAGCCTTTTTTCATCTTAACAGAAGAGAAAGTTGATGCTTTTCAGTCAATTTACCATTGAAAACCTCATGATTACTGAATGGAATAAATGACGCTCCATTTCATTCATTCAGTAAAATATCACAAATCCAGAACTTTTTTGCAATTTTGGATCATCTCACAATCCTTGACAAGAGCTCTGTATGAAATGATAATTGAAGTTTTCCTCACACTAGGGTGTGTAGCAGCAGTGGGGAGTCAAAATGGTTTAAGAAAAATACCAACTTTGGTTGAGATTGATCTGTCCGGCGTGTGGTTCGAATTTGCAACCCTTCGCATAATATTCGCGCCCCATTATACTAAATCCGCACTAGTGAACTTCATGATGAGCCTTTTTCAGATAGTGCCGAAGTTCCCGGTGAGATACATTGAGATGCAGGTGTTATCGAATTGGGGAGAAGAGGAATATACATGCCTCTACCGCCTGAGAGTCCATGGGCAACTCATCAACTGATGAAGCAGGCGAGAACAGCTCAACTTATCATAAGATAAACCCGATTTTGTCGAGGCAGGAGCTTAAAAAAAATTTTTTTAGTTTAAGTTTTTTCATCGAAAATTGAACAAAATGCCCTCAAGTAAAGTGTTGATACACACATTGTGCAAGTATTTTAAATGTTTTAAGATGTTTTGTTTCTTGAAGAGAGCACAGAATAAACAATCTTTAGTGCTCTTCGCTTCATATGTTGTGAAGAACGAAAGAATCTGATCGTTTGGTTATATAGGAACGTTTTTTTTCCAGGTATTCGACGCATCGTATCATCATCCGAATAGCCCATGGCAGAGCAACGCCGCTTCTCTTATCCGCTCAATGAATCAGATTTTTCTACGGGATACCATTTTATGATCTTATTTGTAAATAGGTCTATTCTCTACAAGTTTTCATTCTTACTCACTCCTTTTTGAGATTAAAAATTTGTATTTTCAAGTTTTTAGCAAAATAACAATAGTTGGCATATTCCAACTGATTTAGAGGCAATCCATTAAGAGTTAGTATACCTGTTTTATGCACTGCCCAGATTCGTATTTTGTTCATTGAACTATTCGGTTAAGATCCAAACAACCACCCCGTTTTCGTTTCTTCTCCGCCACCAAGTCGCTTAGTATTGACTCGGGCAGATTGTCTTAGGGAATACTTAGAATTCATTCCATTGCATGCTATTATTTTTTGATTTTTTTCTGTTACTTTTCAAGCTTTAAGTTTTTATATATTAAAAAATTTCAAAAGGTATTTCTTCCCCACATGAATCACCAATTCATCATCTGTGAAAAGACGGAGGTGAATGGTTCGAGGAAAAAAACCGTTGATTTCACTCTTGCGATAATTGTTTCATTACCCAATTTTCCACCAGGGACCAAAAAGTTAGCGTGAAACATGCAGTGCTGCTTCTCGAAACTATTCACTCGAGTATTACGCAACAAAAAATTAACAAAAATTAGTCTACAGTGTATTTATAATACGTACACCCAAAATAATAATTGAATTTCAATATCAAACCCATGCTTTTTTAGAATCTTCGAAGAAAGAAAAAATCGGCCAATCACTAGAAGTATGGAAGAATATGTGTCAAGACGATTACACACATATGAGTTGGAAGTTAGAGTATTTACGCTCTTACTCCGAGTTAATGTCTTTTTCCTCGACACCAACGCTTATTTTTTCAAGTCGACCTTATTTCGCTTGTTTCGACACCAACGCTTATCTTTAAAGTCAACGTTACACTGGGGCCTATAAAACAGGGTTCCATGAATGGGGCCTATAAGACAGGGTTCCATGAATTCGCATCACGACATTTTTCAGTGCGATAACCCGCACTCGAATTTCGCAGTATTCTTTTCTCCAAAGCTCTAATTATGTGGTTTGTCGTTGTATACGGTTTCATACTAAACCATACAGCCTCGTTAGCGCAATTTTTACCTGAGCCTAAGCACAAATTTGAATGAAAAATTACATGGAAGAATTTCGATTGTGAAATTCAGGGTGTGTAAGACAGTATCATTCCATTCTTCGAATTGCCTCCTGCAATTTTAACCCTTCTCAGACTCCCACTGTGCCAACCTCTTCGTAATCACATGAATTCATCTAACGCTTTTCTCTGCAAACTCTCCAGATGATTTTTTTTTTGAAATACATTATTTTCTATTGAAAAATTTTGCATTTTTCCATAGAAATTTCTCCAGCTCAGCGACTTGATTTTATTCTGCGGACAAAGAATAGAGTAAAAGAGGTCGATTATGCAGGTACAGCCACCAATTTAGTGAGCACTCAAAATACCGCCTCTCGTCCTTGTGACTGTTTCAAATGCCATCGATGAGATGCTCATATCCCGAAGTGATTAGTTCCTCCTTATTCCAGAAGGATACTTGGGTGCCCTTTCTTTGCACCGAGAGCGAAGCGAGCTCTGCGTAATTCAAGCGGTTTGCTTTCTAGTTGTTGGTCATATCAAAAGCACAATGTTCCTGATAATCAAAACTATTGAATTTTACTCAAGCCGTCTTTCTCCCCTCGCCATCACATTTAGTCCCTCCAGTGACTGAAAACAAATTTTTTTTTGGGGAGGGATTTAAAGTTAAATATATCAATTTGAGAAGGGGGGATTAACTAAGATGTCAAAATTTTTCCTTACCAGAGAAAATAAGTGAATTAAGTTCACACCCGGCAATCTTTAACATTAACGAGCACGTTTCCGAAAGACAAAAGTTTGAACTACAAAAGTTCCCCGCGGAATTGTATTTTAACCCCCACCCCCACACATTTTACAAAAGCCCTCCGCTGATTTGTACTTTAACCACAAAACCTCTAAAATCCAATCACTTATAATATTTTTTGCCTAAGCAATCATTATATATGTAGAAAAGACAAAATCCGTGAAAAAGTTTAATTCAATCAAGAAAAAATAGTCTATGGAAGCATGAGACCATCAAATAAATGGTGATGCAGCATCCTATAATGCCCTGATTAAAGAAGTGGGGACGGGGCTAAACTGTAACATACATATCTTTTGAAGCGCATTTTGTCCCGTGTTAGGGGGATAAAGTAAAATGTAACCACAAAAATGAGTTTTTTACACAAGAAGAGCAACAAACAGAATGTTGAGTCAATAATATGAAGTACCATCACACCCCTGGGTAGAAGAGATCATGATTTTTTTCTAATTATGATCAATATACGAAGATGAATCAAGAAATCTTCGACTGAAATTCAACCCTCTACTGATACTACAACATCATCTGTAGTGCACTTATTTGCTGTGTTGTGCCTTTTTAAATGCGCTGTTGAAAGGACAAGATGGGTCCGACCAACTTGTCCTTTCAACAGCGCATTCAAAAAGGCACAACACAGCAAATAAGTGTATTGTCTTCTGGATACTCCTCCAATGCGTTTAACTCAGCACAAACTTCATATCATCTGTAGTGGTTTGGTTGTCCGCCCTAACCTGTGTTTTCGTATAAGGGCCTTTAACAAACTTCATCCTTTACGCTTACGCTCTTTTGTCAAATTTTTCTTACCGTAATCAAAAGAGCGTAGAAACTAGTAAACAGGATTTCGGTGAGCTGATTACGGTAAGAAAAGTTTGACAAAAGAGCGAAAGCGTAAAGGGTGAAGTTTATTAAAGGCTCGTATAAGGCGTAAATTAAACTAACTGGCGGCCTTTTGAACAGCCTCGCGTATTACGAGTTCAGCCGAATTACATAGAATTGCAGCAAGAGAGCCACAGAAGCAATCTCCCGCGCCCTCAAACTTTGATTCTCATAATTCTCATGAGAAAAAACTTTTTCACCGGGCGGTATCGAACCCAGCGATCTCTTCTCAGTCCGGGAGCAAGCGTGTTACAATTACACCACAGTGACATAACTCCAGAATTCAAGTTATGCTACATTCACGACGCTTTCGCTTTATGAGCATGCGTGACTAAGAGATCAAGGCGATTCCGCCTTTCATATATAGCACTTTCGCGCGGAATATATTTCACCGTGGTGTGATGGTGACGCGCTTGCTCCCGAATGGAGAAGAGATGGCTTGGTTTGATCCCGCCCGATGAAAACAGCTTTTTTTCGTGCGATGGTATTATCAATATTCTTTTTAACCAGACGTCACAATAGCCCCTTTGAAGATTTTCTAATGATCTTTTATCGCGTCCTTAAGAGTTTCCAGAAGATTCATGTTGAGCGTAGAGACTTCTCGCATCGTAAATTACTTCTCAGATTTTATAACTCTTTCGCATTCCATGCTCTCATAATTTATGCTAGTGGTTTCTATAAACTTTCTCATTACAGTGATCTGAACGAACTGACCGTTGTATCAATAGCTTTGACACTCAAAGCCTCCACGTGGAATGATTCCTCAGCAGATGCCACCAAGCACCCTTTCACGCCTTGGCAACATAAACATTGTAGAACATGCATGTCATCAAAAGAAGGCTTTCAAAGTGTTTTTTTTGCTATAATCAATTCTAGGTTTCAAAGGGAAAGCCTGCAACCCTTGATCAGCGATTTCGGAACTCGACCGAACCAGCCTCATTAAGACTCACTCGAATAGTGGTGGATAGGTAACCAAAAAGGTATTGTTGTTTTAGAAAAAGCTCATTGCTAGTCACTACTATAATGTCATCTGACCGCATTCCACTCGAATCCTAGTCCAAGAACGAACCAAGCGTGATGATGACAATCTTCGGGCCCAAAAGCAGGAAGCTCCGAGCGACTTCTTCAGTTTCGTCCATGGACGAAACAGGGCGATCACCGAGAGATTCTGCCTATAACTCACATCTCTTCACTAAAGGGGTCTATGTCTAGGCACAACTTTAAAATGCAGGATTCATTCATTCATTCATTTTATTCCTTTGCACATGGTTGATATACAATGGATAACTGTCACAGGGTGATTCAGTTCGAGGCAATAAGGTGGGTACATTAACCGTAATTTTTGCATTTAAATTACAATTGATCGAGAAGTTCAAGATGTGAGTTCATAATTAATATTTGGTGAGAACTACTCAAATACTATGTGAGTCTTAGTTTAGAAGAGGGTACAATTACATCAATTGGTAAACTAAGAAGAGCATTTTTAAATTGTGACGAGGATGGCATTGAAACAAGAGGCGAGGGCAGAGAATTCCAAATGTCAATACGGCGAGAAACACACGTATTATGACCTTCGGGAATTTTGAAGGGCAGTATAAGTCTGAGAGTGTGGGAGATTCTTTGGCTGTAGGGGGGAAGGCCTGATCACAAAGAGATGTGTGGTTCCAAGCACAACGTTATTGTGGATGGCTTTATGAATGAAAGATAGGTCAAGTATGGTGCGCCTATACTGGTTAGGGTTAATAATTTTAGAGGGCAGAATAATTTTGAGAGATTTGGCCAGCTCTAGCGAGAATGCGTCTGGTAAAGTTTTTTTGTACCCGCTCTACGTCGTTAATGAGACCGACAGAGACAGGTGACCAGAGTTCGCATCCATATTCCAGAATTGGTAGAACGCAGGTTTTGTATGCGCGAAGTAAGACCGGGATGGAGGAGGTTTTTAAAGACCTAAGAAGAATGTTAATAGCTGTTCTGGCTTTTTGAATCATGGTAGTAATATGATGGTTAAATGAGAGAGAAGATTCGAAATGAATACCAAGGTCTTTAACGATTGATTGTGAGGGCAGGGTGTGGTTTTCTAAGGTGTAGGGTAAGCGAGGGTTGTTAGGTCCGCAATGAACAATATAGCATTTAGGGAATGAGATTTTGAGTGACCAAGTTTGAGCGTATTTAGCGATTATTTAAAGAGCATTTTGAAGGGAGGACGAAGACTGGGAGAAAATTTTGAGATCATCTGCATACAGAAAGCTACAAACATTTGAGGGTTGAAGCTCTACTATGTCATTAGTGAAAATAGAGAAAAGCAGAGGCCCGAGGCAGCTACCCTGAGGAACCCCAGTGGTCACTGCTCTCTCTGCAGATTCGAAGCCGTCAACAGAGACGCGGAAAGACCTTTTAGAGAGAAATGACTTGATCAGCAGGAGAAGGGAGGAGTCTATACCACAAGAACTAAGTTTGTAGAGTAGTGCCCTATGATCTACAGTATCAAAAGCCTTAGTGAAGTCAATGAGACATATGTCGAAGGCTTGTTTTTTGAATAAAAGTGACAGATAGACTGAGTGAGCGTGTACAAGGGAAGAAACAGTGGAATGTTTGGAGCGAAAACCAGACTGATTTGGGTTGAGGATATTGTTGCTTTCGAGGTGATTGTAAATAAGGTGAAAAATTTGTTTTTCGAAGACTTTCGAGAAGGAAGAGACGAGGGTTATGGGACGATAGTTATTGGGCTCTGATCTTTTACCTTTTTTGAAGATGGGTTTGATAATTCCAGATCTCCAAGCACTGGGAAAGTATGCAAGGGTAAATGAATTAGAAAAAAAATGTTGAGAGAGGATTGCTCAGAGAATTTATGCAGTTTTTGATAAGTATGTTTGGTATTAAGTCGGGAGAGGAGTTCGCTTTTGGGCACATTTTAGATATTATTCGGGGAACTTCAAAGAGCGAGACATTGTGGCTAGGGGACATAAATGACTTGGGGTGTAGGTCTGGGTAGAGGGCCAATGACAGGATCGGACGCATTTGAAAAGAAAAGAGAGGCGAAGACGTTGGCGCATTGCATAGGACAAGTTATGGGAGTATTGTCAACTATCAGAGAAGCGGGAGTAATTTTAGGTTTGGTTCGATTCGCGATGATACGGTAAAATGACTTGAAGTTTTTAGGAAAAGCAAATGTGTCTTCGCGTTTGGATGAAAAGTTAAAATGTTACTAAATCAAGAGATTGAAGTTTTCCAGAAAAGTTTCGAGAGTTTTCCTCGAAAAGACACTTCAAAATCATTCGATATCTAGGATACCTAATCGTTTACCGTTATTGGTAAACAATTCGCTGGTTCAATAAATCGAAAATCGCTCCACTTTCACCAAGGCGAAAGAATTTATGTTTATCAAAGAAAGTTCCCATGAAGAGAGTAAGCCAGGCTCTCATCACTCATCTTCAAACCTCGGCGTTGAAAAGACATTACTACATATTAATAACTTAATTGAAACACTAAAAGGAAATGGTAAAGTAGCAACTTGACGCCAAATAACTTTCAGTAAGATATCAGTGATCATTTAAGTAATTTTCCATGAAAGAGTCAAAATCAATCAGTCGTTGACCTCGTTCTCATTCATGCACAAGATGTCGACAAGCTCTAGGATGCCTCTGTCCAATCCAGGATCAGCCGGGGCCGGATTGAAGAAGGTCGTCACTGTAGGCTGTCTTGGCTTTTCAGTTGCAAACATTCTGGTTTTAGCGGGAAAAATTATGATCACTTTCCGCTAAAAAAAACTTTTTCTCCTAGCGACTTTTCTAGATATAAATACGCCTAGATTAGAGTAATCTTTGTTTCTTCTCATCCCCGCCCCTACCACGTCTAAGACTCTGAGGTTCGACTTCCATCTCGGCTGGACTGGTTGTTTACGCCCTGACTATATTGCTTCTACATATTGTTCGATTTATAGTATGTTATGTAGTTCGCTCTTAGTACTTGAACTTGAAATTTGTCGAAAATATGTTCAAAGTTGTACGAGAAAGAATATCAACATATAACTATTTATCAAAGCTCTTAACATACCAAATAAGCAGGCGAGAGGAAAATGATGACTAATTACTCCTCTTTATTATGATATAAATAAACTTTTTTTTTGAATAACTTTTCCCTTTCTTTTTTTTTCAAAGGGCCTGTTTTTTTCTGTAATGCCTTTTCTTTATTTAGGACCTCCTGCCCTCAATCCCCCTTTTCTCTTCTCCCTGTCGTAGAAAACCTCCCAACTCTTCCTCTCTTTCTTTTTTCCGACTCTCATTTTTCTGTTCGTACGAATCCTCTGTATCAAAAGTCTAAAGGAAAACTGTAAACTTGGCTTTTGACAGCAATTTGTTTGAAAAAACTGTTCCATCGAGTGATGCGCTCAGTTAAGCCCGAATCGAAGACTGTAATCTAATTACCTGATTTTATTACTCTATGTGATTTTATTACTAAACGTGATTTTATTACTGAGCTTTCATTATTCAGCCGCGACATTAATCTCTAAACGATGAGATCATCGGCGCGATGATCTCATCGTTTAAAGATTGATGTCGCGGCAGATAAATTCAGATTCTTCAAGCGCGTGGTTGAAATAGTCTTAAAACAAAAATTCAGCCGAGCTCGTACCCGGGAAGCTCTTATCTTAGACCTCAAAGTCATGTGAGCGCTCATAATCATCGCGCCGATGATCTCATCGTTTAGAGATTAATGTCGCGGCAGGACTTTCTAAAAGCCACATTTTGATCCTATTGCAACTTATTCCTTTTCGAAAAACAAAAGGCATAAAAATCTTAGTATAAGAGCTCAAAACTCAACTGCAAACCAAAATTTTCGGAAGTTTTTATTATTATTTTAGAACTCAGTGTTTTTATCCACTCCACACACAACTCAATTTATCAGTTTCTGAATATAAATTTTTCAATTTCACTTTTTTTAAAAAACTTCTCATGAAATACACGTATGTAACCTCCAGCTTGCCGCGCAATCTCGAAGACACGTCGGTTGCCTTCCTGCGGCACCTCCGACTGACAGACGACCATGGCGGACTGTCTAATGACATCGGCGTGTCTCTCTGCCACTTCAACTGTCATATCTTCATTCGCGCCCAATGTGACCACGATGCAATTTTCACCTGATTCAAATGAGTTTGAATCAAACTAGGCCAACAGTTTCTCAGCTCGAACATTTCTAAATGAAAGTTTCTTCACTTGAAAGCAAATCGCAAATCTGGAACCCAAGTGACCTCTTGCCTCGAGCGCTTTCCATAACGACGTGCGTTTCTTTCTGAATTACAGTAAAATAGTCGGATTGTATTTTAGCCTCAAATGTTCCAACGATTGTTTTCAACGCATGAATAATCAAGGTTAACAACAATTTGAAACTACTTCAATCAGTTCAATTCAGTTTTAACGCTTTATCAAGATCAGCAAGCCATATCGGTAATATTACATCATCGATTATGGGATCTGTTGCGACATGTGACGACTCCACTCCTCAGCGTTCTCTGCCTTCCTTGGGAATTGGGGACTAACGGCTTTGACAAAGTAGTCCCTCTATCTCATTTGTCTGTCGCTCATGATGGCGCTACGATCCCGGAGCACCAAATCTTCTCGGGAAAGGACTCTCACAGACGAGGGAAGAGACGGTGCGAGGAGCAACCGTGCACGGAGGGAGACGAATGAGAGAATCAGTTATTTAATGATAAATTGGAATTAATTTCATTTTACATCCAAGGCAACATTATACAATGTTGACCGCTGTCATGTGAAAACAAAAAGTACTATTATATATTTCGAACATGAAAGTTCTCCGTTGAAAGCCCAGAAACACACTTAAAACAGTAAACGAAGGCAAAGAATATTTTCAGTAGGTGAACCATATAACAATCCGAATATGAGGTAATCAAAAAAGTATTTCTTCGAATAACACTTCTTCCAAGTGGATCATGTTACCTTCCTCATTTACAGTGATGGTGGCAGTCCCTGTGGAAGATTGCCTGCTTCTGCCGACTCCGTACACATCGACTCCCAACTCCTGGAGGCCTTTCATGTTCGTGTCCCCAAAGATGTCCTCACCCACCTAAGTTTTCTTAATGTACTTCCACGAGATGCTTTTTACGCAGGCCATAGAGCTTTTCACATGCCAAACATTATGGCACGAAATATCAACTTGCCCCCGGAGAAGAAAGACGGTTGAGCTTGATTTCGCCTCATCAACAAGTTTTTGTTCGTGAGATTGTTATATCGTACTTTTCCTTAGAAAAAAATGTTCTACTGAATTTATATGACTAGCTATCAGTAAAGTTAGTAATGCGTCTGAAAACTACAAATTTTTCAAATTTAAGTCTGTTATGTGAGTGAAATTTGGGAGTTAAAAGTATTATATTGAAAACAAAAAATGCTTCGCGTAGGCATTTATCTATAGTTCGAATAGGAGAACTGTCTTTTATGTAAGAGACTTCCGTCAGAACCTTCGCTCAATGGCTCATTTTCGTGTTTTCAACACGATTAAAGTTCGCAGAATCGAGAAAAAAGTTATTACAGAAAGACTCAATTGTACAACTTAGTCAATATCTTTGTGCATGAAAGATGCTATAAAATCAGTTTTCTTCCAAGCAAGCAAGGAAAATTTTTCTGCGCTAAGAACAAAAACAACGCTAAATTTGGACAAAAATTACAAAGCTCTGCAACGCATTAGCAGTAACCGCGAACAAATTGGCTCAGCATATAAGAAAAACAATAACATTGAAACAATAGTTGAGATGTTCTATTCAGTATTGCAGATGAAAGGAAACTTTCTCCTTAATAGTCCTCTAGTCTTCTTATCAATGAACAGAACCTTGTTTTGGCTCTTGTCAAACAAGTAAAATTTGTTTGGAACGTTGAATGGAAAGCTCATTGCTGCCGGCACAAATCTTTGAATGATATTTTTATTACATGTTTCAAAAGTTTGATGTTTGATCAACAGAAGCTCAGGAATGAGGCAACTTGTACAGAAGAGCAAAAAAGGCGTTGAAGAATTTGCTTTTATAACTTAGTTTTTTGAACTTGTTGAGCCCGAAGAGTGACTCAGTAAATCATACACTCACCATGCCAATGAAAGAGACAGCTGCGCCGAGTTTTGCGGCAGCAGCTGCTTGGTTAGCGCCTTTCCCTCCAGGGGACTGGAAAAATGATGTGCCGCGGATGGACTCACCTGGTTTCGGGAAGCGTGGGGTGTAACTGAAAAAGCGTTTAAAGAGTAAAAAGAATGCTATGCCGTGATCTTTTTCGCGCTTGTTCTTGTTCGGTGGCAGGATATGCGCAGGCCTGAGATGAGATGTAGACATAAGTTTGTTGTACTAGTGGCTGCTGACTAGATCACTGCTGTTGCATGAAGCAGGAAGAAGACCAGTGTGTTTCTCTGACCCGCATTCCGTGTTAAATCAATGCGCAAGTCTATGCGCTTATTAAGAAAGCTAGTTATATAAATGATCTGATTGTCTGCATCCTCTTTTTTACATCAAAAGCTCTCGGGCTTTGATGAAGACCTGTCGTTCGCTCGTCATAAGTCATCTTGATATAAACGTTCTTTCTGCGGGTTGGGAGAAACAGTCCGGAGAAGACTAAAAATTTCTGTGAGCGCCTGCTACTCTTTCCCCCGTGGTTTTAGTTGGGTTTTCGATTATAAAAGTATAATTAATGTTATAAACTTTGTGATTATGAATTGTCGATGCTCTGCCCCTCAATTATAAAACTAAGAAAACATATTTAACGAGCTGATCTCATGATAAAAGTATTATAATAATTTCATCCAGGAAAAAAACAAAATGGGTTATCAGAATTTTATGCATGAAATATGTTTATCAAACAAAAATGTGTTTGTTGAAAGGTATTTCATTCATCGGAAAAATTTCGACTATCAATGTTCAGCACAGTTTGTATGGATATGTATATAATGTTCTAAGTTAATTCAAGCTAGTTTTCATGCAAATCTCTAGCAATTTGTTTGTTGAACGCAACGTATGAATTTTCACTAATTTCTATTCGATACAAACAACAAAAAAAGTAGTATGAAACGTATGAAAAGAAGAAGTATGAAACGTCCTCGAGTGAAATAACGTTTTCAGAGCATTCACCTGACGAGATCGTGGACGATGCTGCCGTATACAGCTATACGACCTTTCTTAATCCAATCCATCGACATCGTTCTCTGAAAAGGCATATTTGTCAATTTTCGCCCACCATTTTCGGAATGAAAGATCCTTCGACCTGCGATTCCGAGCTCCGGTAAATTATGGGAATGGAACAATCACTCCCAAGGTACTCTTTGAAACATACGATTTTCTTGGGATAATATCAAAAACAGATGAGAAATCAATTGCTAAGCAATTTCAAATTTAAAAGAGAAACAAAACTGAGGTAATTTAGTTTGTTCAGAAATAGTCGCGATATACTCCTTAAAATTATTTTTTCAATTGTTTAGCAGAAAAATTCTTTCAGTTTGATGAACGAAAGAATCAAAATGAATGATCAACAGAATATTAATTTTTCTTGTTTACGTGAGGAAAAGATGAACATATTAAATAAAAACTTAGAAATAACGCAAACATTAGTATTTACTGCGTCTGATTAACTGAGAAATGGAAAGAGACAAGTGAGAACAAGATATGAATACAGCAAGGTAGAAGGAAAGTAAGAAAGTGAAGTAGAAAGGGAGGAAGGCACAGAGACAGAGAGAGAAAAACATAGAGAAGGGTCAGAGACAAAAGGTTAGAGATAAAGAAAGAGAGAGACGGAAAGAGAGAGAAAGAGCTGAAAACGCTGCACAAGCACAAAAAGGAAGAAAATTAAAATAGGACAGGAAATTTTGGAGAAATCACGAGAAGATTGTGTAAGAAAGCAGATTAAGATTTTACGATTCTTTTTCATCATTTCATTAAGAGTTTGATAAGATAAGTTGGTGATCTCTGAGCTGAAGATAACAAGACATGATTGGGATGAAAGAACTATCAAAGATGAAAGATGAAATATAATAAAAATCACGAACCGTCCATCGTTGTTCGATCCGTCGTATTTACCGAATATCTATTTGCATCAGTCGGAGAAAAGAAAACATTTGAAACTTTCTTCCAAGCAAAGACGATATAATTTTGCATGAAATCTTATCAGTTACTTAGGAAGTTACTTAGGAACAATACTGAACCAAAACGGGTTCAGTATTGTCAGGTTGATGATATCAGAAAAGTAGAGAAAACATGTTTTTATGTTTGAATGGAGGAAGTGAGCGCTGCCAAGAGTGTTCTTCTAACCCACAATGCGGGTAAATTTCATATTCAAAAAATTTGACTGTATTCAATCGTATGAGTTTTCTATTATTCATGGCACGCTCTCGGTCTCTCTCGTAAATCAGCCGTTTCCTCATGTTCACTGTTTTTGAACTACAAATTTCGGGGCGGAAGGTGTGAAACAGCCTGGCACTGAGTTATGCGTAATCCGTTACAAGTTCGACACCTTTTCGAAATAAATGGGAGAAAAGGGAGTGCGTAAAACTGACTAATTTATAATTGAAAAGGTGAATGCTATGACACAAATCTTTGCAAATGAATTATTCAAAGAAGTTCATTCATTAATTTCTCAAAACATAGACAAGAGATTTTTTCCTAAGTGATACACACAGTGCGTTCAACTCGAATTTCACATCTTATATATTGACATCGACATAACATTTAAATATTCACAAAGATTGAAGAAATTAAAGTATACAACACAAAAAAGTTGATCAACTAGAATAAACTGATTTTTAACATTTTTCTACAAAAACAAATATCCATTAAGATAATTAACATATGAAACTGATTTCGTTTCAAATGAGCTTACAGCTTCTCTAAACTATGAATCAGTTTGGTTTCTGATTCTAACATGACTCGGTAATAATCAAGAGATCGAAAAGCAACTCGTTCAGTAAAACACATAGTTGAATGCTTACCTTTTTAATCTAATACTAGGATCAATTTGCGCTTCCGAACAATAGCAAGTAAAAAATCTGTTCTTTGCTTTTGATTTTATTCGAAAAAAGAAAACACTTTTTCTTACTTTTAAAAGTTAAAGAATGATCATATAAGCTTAAAAACGAAAAAAAATTTCCTTAGAAATTAAGTTTTCTGCGATTTTTTTTCATCCTCGACTGTCTTTATCGGTGTTTCTTTTGGAAGCGGAGTAGATCATTCATCGCATCGACTGACTTTTCTTCTGAAGTTCATTGTGAAATAAACTTGGAGACAGCCGTTGACAATTACCGAACCATTAATTTTCTTATTGAAACTCTGATCAAGAAAAAGTTGGATTTTTTAGTTTAAAAACCGGTTTTGTTGCTTAAATTTCTTCTCAAGTAACTTTAGCTAATATTTAGCTAATACATTAGGAGAATTATTCAAATGTAGTTTTACAGATTTTCCACAAAAATTTTGTTTAATTGCCTTTAAAAAGTTTCTTCATCATCAAACACCTTATAGTGTATTCTCAGAACTTGCCAATTAATTCTATCTTTTCTCAAGCGTTCTTTATAATTTCATATCATTTGAAATAGAGATAAATCGCTCCTCGTTGCTAAAATTTCAATAAACTTTTCTAATTAACCGTGTATGGCATAGTCTCACTCGCAGTTCTCTCTCAGAGAATGTCTCCATTCGACATGAATTTGGCCTCTGAATGGAACATCTTCAAGCCGAAAATGTCATCTGTTACACGAACAAAAAAATTCTTCGACAAATTCTTAGCCATGAAGTTTGAAAGCTGTTTCGGTTTTTAACTGAAATTGATTCTTTAAAAAAAATTTCGAAACATTTTTGAAACAAAAAAATTTTTCGAAACAAAAATTTTTTGAGTAAAATTATTGCGTTTTTCTTTTCACTGTGGTCAATCTCTTCTTGAGTATCAGCTTTTTGTTGGAAACGGAAAATTGTTAGAAAACTTTGAGTGAATAGTAAGTATTGTTTTCTTTGTCTACCAAAATAGCCATAACTCAAGCCTTTCTAGCTTTCGATAACACTCAGTGCATGAGTGAAAACGCTCTTTCGTGTCGAGACTCGAGTCTAAAGAATCAGTCCAATAAATATAACCTTTCTTGCTCGGAGTTGTCTGTGCCGGCTGAACAGCTGACAAAGTCACTTTCATCGCTTCCGTTTCTTCGGGATTGAATAAGATACTCAACTGAAAGTAGCCCAACTGCAATTTTCATTCGCTTTCGCGTCATAACTCACTTATTAACATTACTTATTTATTTAATGTTTCAAACTAATTTGGTGACTTACTCAGTTGTTGCAACTCACTTATTTTTCACACTAGTTTGAGTTCTTCAAACCTGAAAAAAACTTTCTGCAAAGTTTGACTTTCCAAGACATTTGAAAAAAATTAAATTGTTGAATTGGATGTGACTTGAATGCTCAAATCTATAATGAATCAAAGTAATGTTCGTGATTTTTTTCTGTTTTTGGAGTGAATCATTGCGGGAATAATTTACGTACGAGGATGCTCGCCATATCAGAAGATGAAAGCATCTTGCAGGCTGGATGCTTTCGGAGAGTCTGAGAAATGAAGGGTGTGTGATGGAGCGAACCGAATAATATAAGAAAAAATAGAAAAAAACAAAACTTCAGTCAAAGAAACTAGAGAAAGAGAGAAAATGAGAAAAAGAAAGAGAGAAAGAATGAAAGGGAAAAACAGTAATGGAAAAGAGAGAAATAATGAAAGGGAAAAACAGTAATGGAAAAGTGAGAAAGAACATGAAAAGAAAAAAAGAATAATTTAGTAATCCCTCAACTCACCTGTAAGCTTTCGTAGCACGCTGAAAGAGCGAGGACCGACACAATGGAAGGAGCCTCACAAGGTACTGAGTGGAATGTAGGGTTAAAACAGATCGAGGACCGACACAATGGAAGGAGCCTTACAGGGTACTGAGTGGAATGGGGGGTTAAAACAGAGCGAGGACCGACACAATGGAAGGAGCCTCACAGGGTACTGAGTGGAATGGGGGGTTAAAACAGAGCGAGGACCGACACAATGGAAGGAGCCTCACAGGGTACTGAGTGGAATGGGGGGTTAAAACAGAGCGAGGACCGACACAATGGAAGGAGCCTCACAAGGCACTGAGTCGAATGGGGGGTTAAAACAGAGCGAGGACCGACACAATGGAAGGAGCCTCACAAGGTACTGAGTGGAATGTGGGGTTAAAACAGATCGAGGAACGACACAATGGAAGGAGCCTCACAGGGTACTGAGTGGAATGGGGGGTTAAAACAGAGCGAGGACCGACACAATGGAAGGAGCCTCACAGGGTACTGAGTGGAATGGGGGGTTAAAACAGAGCGAGGACCGACACAATGGAAGGAGCCTCACAGGGTACTGAGTGGAATGGGGGGTTAAAACAGATCGAGGACCGACACAATGGAAGGAGCCTCACAAGGCACTGAGTCGAATGGGGGGTTAAAACAGAGCGAGGACCGACACAATGGAAGGAGCCTCACAAGGCACTGAGTCGAATGGGGGGTTAAAACAGAGCGAGGACCGACACAATGGAAGGAGCCTCACAAGGTACTGAGTGGAATGTGGGGTTAAAACAGATCGAGGACCGACACAATGGAAGGAGCCTCACAGGGTACTGAGTGGAATGGGGGGTTAAAACAGAGCGAGGACCGACACAATGGAAGGAGCCTCACAGGGTACTGAGTGGAATGGGGGGTTAAAACAGAGCGAGGACCGACACAATGGAAGGAGCCTCACAGGGTACTGAGTGGAATGGGGGGTTAAAACAGATCGAGGACCGACACAATGGAAGGAGCCTCACAGGGTACTGAGTGGAATGGGAGGTTAAAACAGAGCGAGGACCGACACAATGGAAGGAGCCTCACAGGGTACTGAGTGGAATGGGGGGTTAAAACAGAGCGAGGACCGACACAATGGAAGGAGCCTCACAAGGCACTGAGTCGAATGGGGGGTTAAAACAGAGCGAGGACCGACACAATGGAAGGAGCCTCAGAAGGTACTGAGTGGAATGTGGGGTTAAAACAGAGCGAGGACCGACACAATGGAAGGAGCCTCACAAGGTACTGAGTGGAATGTAGGGTTAAAACAGAGCGAGGACCGACACAATGGAAGGAGCCTCACAAGGTACTGAGTGGAATGGGGGGTTAAAATATATGGAAGGAGCCTCACAAGGTACTGAGTGGAATGGGGGGTTAAAATATATGGAAGGAGCCTCACAAGGTACTGAGTGGAATGGGGGGTTAAAATATATGGAAGGAGCCTCACAAGGTACTGAGTGGAATGTAGGGTTAAAACAGAGCGAGGACCGACACAATGGAAGGAGCCTCACAAGGTACTGAGTGGAATGGGGGGTTAAAATACATGAAAGGAGCCTCACAAGGTACTGAGTGGAATGGGGGTTAAGACATGTGAAAACAAGTGTTTTTTTTCCGGTTGTTTATGCAGTTCGGTTGAGTTAAAACTAAGTTTATTTTTTTCCGCTGAGAAAAGCCTTTTTACGGTTAGAAGTGGTTCGCTCACGAGAGACACAGAACATCGCTGATAAAAATCAAAGAAAGCATAACTTCAAATATTTCCTGACTTCTAAGGGAAAAAGGTGATTTTTTCAGTCTACATGAAGCTTGGAATTTCAGAAACCGAATTAAACATTTCAGAAACCTAATTAAAAGCTTTGACGTTTCACTCCTTAAAATTTTTTTCTTTTTGTTTATACTATTCATTTTTTCTATTCATCTTCAAAATTTTTTTGCCATCAAAAATTATGTTTCCAAGTAATGCTTCTACTTTTCATTTCACTAATCAAAATATGTAAGCATTCATGTCTTCATGCAATAACGCATTATACGGTAACCTAGAGTGTTGTGATGGAAGAGAGGAGTAAAAGAGAGAGAATTTCAGACAGATAAAATTCATTTTATTTAAGAATTCCTAATTAATCTTGCTTTTCTGTAAGAAAAATCACTGTATAACCAACGATTGTTTCTTGGTTCCTCTTTAGCACCTCCGATCCGGGGCTCAATCTCCTCATCTTTCTCTTCTGTCACCTGCCATGACCTCCCTTCACATTCGTTCATGATGAAATAATAATTCAAATCAATCGTTCACCATAGAGAACATTTTATTCTTGTGCGGTCTTCAGAAAGTTTTTAATGTGTTTTTATGGACTAATTCTTCCGACCTCTCTCGTCTAATATTTATTTCAAACCCTCTTCGTCTTTTTCAAGCCATTATCTATGAAGGAATTTGGTTGTTCCGTACGAAAACATCAAATGATATATTTTTAAAAAAAGTTTCCGTAATGTCGCAAAATGCCAAAGAAAACAAGAACCTTTAAGTTTTAACTTGTTTGAATATACTTTACAGCAAAGCCTCCTTTCCGATTCTCTTCTCTATTTATTCATGAACACCTTTTCAAGCTCGTGCTTCGCCTGGGGCAGTTTCTCAAACACGACTTTGGACCGCTTGCTCATGTAGGGCCCAAAAATGTCTTCCATCTCCTTCGTGTGATGCCTTCGGAGATGCTTCCAGAGATTGGATGTAGTGCTGCGCGCCATCAAACGACGAGGCTGTAAAACTGTATAGTTTACCGAGTTCTGCCACCTGTTGCACTCATAGCTCACAGGCACTTTTGATAATTTCGAAATGACTGTTTTTCGAGCGATGGATTCCAGAATAATGAATTTTTTCCCCTTTTCCGCTCTTTACCTTTAGCTCGCTTCTTATCATTCATGACTCCCCCGCTCGATAAGCGGTAGTTTTTTTAAATTTTCAACAGTTACACCAGAACATTGCTTAACTATGGTTTCACTAGTGATTCTTGAAAAAAGGCATAAAAGGCCATAATTGAGCTAGATTTCTCTGAAAAGCCAAACTTTGTGAAGTACGGGAGAACAAGGAGAAAGGGAGTGAGAACAAAAGCATCAGAGATGGGCGAGAGATTATAAAACAAGAATTGTTAGAGACGCTTGAGGGGAGCGTTTTAGGGGAAGAGAAGGACCGAAGAAACTGTTAACACGAAATTACCTAAATTTCTTCAAAAGCACCTTATCTTTGCAGTAGTTGCACAGAAGAAACTCTCCCTCATTCGTAAAGTAGTCGTAGACTTCAGAGCGTATTGGATTGCCATTGCTGATCGAAGCTCGTGGTCGTCTTTTACTCTTTTTCTTGTCGTTCGGGATGATAAGTGGACTCAGAACCGGCTCTTCCTCGTTTTCATTTGCGGTTGGAGATGAAACGAGTGGAATAGGCGACGGAACGTGGTTTGCCAGTGAGTAAGTAGATAGAAGAGATGCCAGAAGAGCTTAACTTAATCAAATTTTCAATTACTGGTTAACATTTTTTATGAGTTAAACTTGAATTCGAAGTTAAATTCTGTTTTCAAAAGATGAATCACTTCTCAAAAAAAGATATGATTGTGTTAGTAAAAACAATTCCAAGAGCATTGATAGTTCGTTCTTCCTTTTACCGTCTCTGGAAATTGCAACAAAAAAGGGGCGAAGAGGCCTTTTATGTTGCGCAACTAATTGAAAACACTGTTTACACTCGACATTGAGCTGAGGATTTATCACCTAACAATTATTCCTCAAAACTAAGCTCAAAAAATCTCTACTCCGAGACCTGAAAACTCAAAATACTAACTAGTTATGAGTACTAGTTATGATTATACGAAAAATAACAACAATCTCTAAAATCGAAAAAGGCGTTAGTTATTGAGTGAGTAGTTCAAATTACAGGGTTTGAGTTTTTGATTTAAAGAAATTTAATCTCACTCGTACATTTTTTGAACAAAAATCCAATTGTTTGTTACTTGTTATCACGAAACTTCGTATTTTCGACACTTCGTACCGCGACACTTCGTACCATGACATTTCGTACCCACGACACTTCGTACCGCGATACTTCGTACCAACGGAACTTCGTATCTCAACACTTCGTACCGCGAAACTTCGTACCCCGAAAAATTGTACCCAACATTTTTTCTTCTTGTTTTTCGATTATGCTGTTTCAGGTGGACAGATTTAGGGTTTTTTTCAAAATGTGTGTCTAGAGTTGAATAATTTTGCTGTTTTAGAAGACCAATTTGAATGAATTTGTTCTTTGTTTTATCAAAGAAAAGCGTATCGAAAGTTCTATGAACTTGATCAAGTTATTTAAATTACTTGTGAAATTTTGCAGTCGACGTAATTTTCTGGATCGGCATAATCGGCTCATTTTACTGTATATTCTTCATTCTTGCTCATTCGTTACAGTAGAGCAGTATAGTGTACGGGTGAAGGAGCTACACTGTCAATAGTTTGCGCTGATGTTGCTTTTATTTTGCAACATTTTGTATGGTGTTGAATTCATGTTTTTCAACTTTAAAAAAAAGCATTCATCCCGCTCACGCACTCCCCCTTTCTATATTTGTATTAATGTTGTTTTTAGATCAAAAACGCTCAGGCTTAGGCGAAAGTTTACGCTAATGAGGCCGTAAGGCTTAGGCTAACGAGGCTGTATCATAAGAAAATTAATTTAAAATATGACAATTTATAAAAATAATTTAAAGTGAAAGATGAAAAAGATTAACAATAAAGATAATTTTTTAAAAAGGAATACAAATGAAAAAGAAATACAAAAAAATAAATTATAAAAAGAATTACAAATGAAAAAGAAATACAAAAAGATGATTTTTAAAAACAAATACAAATTAAAAAGGAATACAAAAAATGAGCAGATTATGCCGATCCAGCAAATTACATCGGACTGCAAAATTTCACAAGTTTAAAAACGAGGAAACAAAATGAGGAGACGGTACGAAGTGTCGTATTAATGTGGGTACAAAGTGTCGCGGTACGAAGTTTTGGGTACAAAATGTCACGGGTACGAAGTGTCGATGGTTCGAAGCGTCGCGATAAGAAATGTCCCGGTACGAAGTGTCGCGGGTACAAAGTGTCGCGGTACGAAGTTTTGGGTACAAAATGTCGCGGGTACGAAGTGTCGATGGTGCGAAGCGTCGCGATAAGAAATGTCCCGGTACGAAGTGTCGCGGGTACAAAGTGTCGCGGTACGAAGTTTTGGGTACAAAATGTCACGGGTACGAAGTGTCGATGGTGCGAAGCGTAGCTATAAGAAATGTCCCGGTACGAAGTGTCGCGGGTACAAAGTGTCGCGGTACGAAGTTTTGGGTACAAAATGTCGCGGGTACGAAGTGTCGATGGTGCGAAGCGTCGCGATAAGATATGTCCCGGTACGAAGTGTCGCGGGTACAAAGTTTCGCGGTACGAAGTTTTGGGTACAAAATGTCGCGGGTACGAAGTGTCGATGGTACGAAGCGTCGCGATAAGAAATTTCCCGGTGCGAAGTATCGCGGGTACAAAGTGTCGGGTACGAAGTGTCGAAAATACGAAGTGTCGGTGATCCGTTACTTCACTATATTCTCTGTATTTAAAATATCCGTTCCACTTCCGTCCCGGCTCGACTAGCTGTCTGCGTTCTAACCACATTGCTTTTCCATCTTAATTAGTTCATAGCTTGTTACTCCATTTTTAGGTCCCCCCCTCATTCCTCCCTGCCTTATTAGCTAAGGTAAACCACCGTTCTTTAATGGCCTTACTTCATTTTCTGCTTAAGCAAATTCACCCTGTTCCCTCCTCTCCTTTTGAGTAACTAAGAAAACAGATGAACCTATCCAACACCATCATTGAGAATACATTTTCTGTTGCGCACTAGCTAGCACACTAAAAAAATGTAGGAAACGTGGTCATTGCGGTACGAAAGAGGATTCAAAAAAAATCTGACACATAATTTAAACACAACTAGAATTTTATGAATCATTCAGTCGACGTTCTCAAAATTGTTCAGCAAATGTATTTTATTTTCACGCCAACTTCTCAAAAACATTCTTGACGTTTTTTTTTTGCAAATAGAGGATTCGCAATCCCGTAAACTGGAATTTACAATAAAGCGCTTTTAAACGTATTAAAGAATTTGTTTCTAAGGTTTTAACTAAAAACGAGTTATTCTCCGAGAGTGAAAGGTGTCACGCTCAATGAAATGTTTTTCCTTACGTATATGTTTTTACAACTCCTTCACAAATTGCACGGCTCAAGAGAGATGAATGTTCAGGAAGGTGATTAATCATTACACTATCAAGTTTATTTCCTTTAAAAGCATAGCTCCGAAAACTAAGTTCTACTGTAATAATTTTCGAATTCGAAAAATTCTCATGCTAACAAGTGCTTAAAACAAAAAGATTCATCAAGTTGTTAAGGGCTTTAAATAGAAAAGTCACCTTCATTTATCGATCCATTATTATTGATGAGATCATCGTTGATTTCGGAAGAAGAATTCTGCATCTTTCAAAAGTAATTTGAAGCACCGATCCGTATTCGCACAATAGCATACAATAAGACTCATTCCTTTGCTCAAGCACTTTGGCACAGAGAAGCGAACGATTAGAGTGCAGGACGAAACATAACATGAGCATAAGAGAATTTGAAAGAAGTAAAGATGCGAGATTTGAGAAATATGGAGTAGGCTGTTCTGGACAGTTCCTGCCAACATTGTTACTCTAGAATGCCAACTTATCACAATAGATACATCCTTGTTAATTATGTAGTCGGAGGAGTGGAAAACATGTTACAACAGGTTTGAGATAAATCTTCAAGTTCTCAGTTTATACGCACTGTGGCATCGAAAAGAGCTGCTGGCCTGCTTGAAGGGGTCGTACCCAGCCAGCCATCTCTCATATTATGATTTTTTTTCTCTCCAGAGATTTAGTCCGTTTTCTGCCACTAAGCTTTATGCACTACATAATATGTGGAGGGTGATCTGGACCTTCTTCGCCTGATTCGTAACGGTGTCTCACACTGATAACTTTTAAAAGCGAGTTTTTTCGTGTGAGAGTTGTCGTCGACTGTGATAAAGATAGGCAGTTGTTGAAAAACTTCTCTTAAAAATTCTCTCTAATAGTTTCTTAGAGATATCTTCACTGGTTTTCTGGTTTAGAATACTTAATTTAGCGGTTAATGATGTTAAGGTAAATAAATAAGTATTGAAGCTATCAACGAAAAACTTCTATTCAACCGTCGTTTCTGAATCACACGCTGTTGTAAAACTTTGATCTAAAAAGTATACTCTGCTTGACGTTCTATAACTTGTCGCTGTCTAGTGATTCAGTCTCGTTTATTGCTACACTAGAAAGTTTAATAACAAAATAAGAAGTCGATGTTATTCAGAACGTTATTCTAAATACCATAAAAAGTATGAACAGAACACGGCTATTACTACAGCACGCCACGCACGCCATGCACGCCAAATCATTACTAATGCACCCCACTGCGCGGGAAAATTCTTAACTTTGCCCCGTGCGCTTTATTTAGTTTTCAAGTTTTTTCATGTTTTTTTCTGCTTAAGCTTAGGCAAAAGTTCACCCTAACGAGGCCGTACGGCTTAGGCTAACGAGACCGTACCAAAAAAATTAACATAATAGTGCGTCAAACACTCTTTCTCACTTTCCCGCGCAGTGGCGTGCATTATTAATTATTTCGCGTGTTTGGCGTGCATGGCGTGCGTAGCGTGCTTACTTAATGACCACAGAACACCTCAGCCTTAAAGAGTCACCGAGTACAACATCATAGCAACAACACTCGGTCACTCTCGAAAACGGAAACCAATATTCAAGGCATGTAAATTTTACGGAAGTTCATGGAAGCTCTGGGCACATAAAATCTCGATAGAACCTATTGAGTTCGTCAATTTAAATTACTAATATCTATTTAATCAAGTTTTCTACAGACTCTTTTGAACTCGGCGCTCAAGATGATTTCGTGCTCTCAAAGCCAAAGGCGAACCTGTTTGTTGATCATAATAGACAATAGTTATATTTCACCAAGCCCAACCTTTTTTCCGCCTCTCTGCATTTTACAAATCTATTTATGAGTATTACCGTAATACATATTCTTCACTGTTCACGAAACGTCTTTTTCTACATCCACAAAGATCATCTAACTCATAACGGCTTTCTCTCCCATCTTACTCGAATAACAGATGTGATATATACAGGGTGGCCCATAAATAGTGTTACAAATTGGAATTGTTATACCTTTTTTCAAAACAGAGAAAATCATCTCAAATTAACATATTTTATCAACAACATAAATGTCAACGTTCACGCAAAAGTTCAGCTCAAACGATCTCCTTTTGCCCGAACTACAGCTCGAAGTCTCTTTGGGAACGCCTCCACCACTGTACGAAGGTATTCGACTCCGATGTTGTCCCATTCTGCCTGAAGGGCATTCTTCAGGGAATCAATATTTGGGTGGGAGCGAGAGTTTACCTTGGACTCCAAGTAGGCCCAAACGGAATAATCGAGCGGGTTCAGGTCGGGTGATGAGGCCGGCCATTCTGCTGTTGTGATGAAGCCGGGAAAATTTTCCTTGCACCACGTTTGAACCTTTTTAGCTTTGTGGGCTGGTGCTGAGTCTTGTTGAAAGGTCCATGTCCTCTGATTGAAATGCGATTGAGACCATGGATGGAGCACGTCTTGCAGAACATGTTTCAGATAGTATTCCGTGTCGATCTTGACGCCTTTCTCGACGAAAACAAGCGGTGTTTTTCCTGTTGCGCAGATCCCCGCCCAGACCAT
>OZ057404.1:25332199-25466061 GCA_964056735.1 Allodiplogaster pararmata | reverse complement strand
GATACTCTTTTCAAGACCTATTTCTTATTGAAATAAGGGCAAGAAGCTATTTTACTGGCGCTTCAACTCGCCATCATGATGTATAGGGGAGTATCGGCCTAGTTAGGCATCGCCCTTTTTTGAAGATCTTGTCTCGGATGCGTCTCACGTTGAAGGAAGTGGTCGCGGTCACTAGTCTACCGCTCCGGGGTCGGTTATTAGTCGAACCAGTCTCACGAAAGCAACGTATTGTGTTTACAATGGTCCTGCGGGAGAATCCAGTTATTCTGACGATGTGCTTTTGAATGTGCCCGGAGTGGCTCAAGCGCTTAATGTGGCTTCGGTCCATATGAGAGAGCAAAACCGGAAAACGAAAGGAGTTATCATTCTCATTTTTTTCAGGGTATGTTTGCAACATTAAGAAGAAAAAAATGAAAAATCACACGACCACTACACCGAACAAAAAAAAAGATACAAAGTGACAAAGTCGTCCAGCTCTAATTTGGGGAACCCTGTACTATTTGGTTCATATCATCTTTAACGAAGTATATCCACTTTTGGTCAGTAATGTACACGTGCATAGAGCCTCCATTGTACACGTGCGTGGAGACATCCGTCTCTCCGCCAGCTGAGAACGCGCTCGGTACCGGATAGGATGAACCGGTCCCTTGCGTCTGTGTGAAGTCGTGGGCCGTAGCACTATCGAAGGCGAATCCATTCATAGAAAGCAATAAAATTTCATTATCAACTTTCAAGACTCTCATTGTAGGCTTTCGTGAAAAGCAGACATTAAAACCCGAATTTTCTCTATGAATTTTTTTCTTCTTCAATTTACAGTCATTTCGATCAGGAAGTTCTTCCCGCAATAGGTGTACCGGACTTGGAATGGGAAAAGGTAACCGACTATTCAGATTTTTATAACAATATTCGAATAACACCCCCCCCCCGGTTAAATTTAATGGGAATATTGCAATGAAGTATGGTAACATTTTATACTAACTTAGATAATTTCCCCCCATATTTCCCTCCCTCCGTTTATTTGACATGCGTTCTGTGACAAGTTAAGTTTACTATATACCATGTGTTGTCAAATTTTGAATGATGTATGAATAAAAATAAATAAATAAATACAAAAATATTGAAGGAATTCTTACTGTTGAACCTGCCCTTCTACCACATCTTCGGATTCGGTGTGATGTGCTTGTCCCTCCTCACGGGAGCTACCGGGGTGGTCCTTGGCAAATTCGAGAGCAAAGTCTATTGCGAATCTATTCAAAACTTCAGAGTGAGTTACAGAAGCTCTTTTAACATGGATAACGTGCTCATGTGAGAAAGCCCTGTTCCGGCTGGTTTCATGCTAAGTTACCTAATTGTATAAATGTTGATTAAACTTGATTTCGTTTCCAGGTGAGATTGGTCTTTTTGGTGCCTCCAATTCTGATTTTGCTGACAAAAGATGAGATGGGGATGCAATATGATCTCAGCTCCATCAAGGTCGGCTCTATTTTTTATTCTATCTTCATCTAACATCTAAGCTTCTTGGAGAAAACTAGTTTGTAGTTTGTACTTTCGGGAGCCGCTCCAGCTGGTAAGGACATTTGCGAGGAATTCTTGGCGAAGTACCCACAAGTTAAAGTCCTCTGTCAAGGTTGGTGAACAGTTCCCTTCGTTTTTCATTCAACCAGGCGATTCTTTTAATTCAAACAGAAATTAATTCAGTCGGGAAATGCTGATGTGTTTCCATTCCAAATGTCAGCGAAATGCAAGAAAATCTAGTTCTCCGTTAAATCTTTTGTAAGCTATGTAGATAATCTTGCGATGTGTTAGCCGAGAGGAGGAGTAAACATTAAGTCATCAATAACTCTAATCTACTCATTTCGCGAGTTAATCATTTGAATTGATATTCAAAACTTCATGACCTCAGGCTACGGAATGACCGAGTGTGGAATGGCTTCGCATCTCCCAGACTTCCGTTTCAAACCTACCTATTTGGGCGTTGGATCCATCGCGGGGAACTTCCAACACAAGGTCTTGGCTATTTTCTTTTCTGAAAAGTGACGGATAATAAGTGTAGCAGTTCATGAATCTCTAATGGTATGAAATACTTTGAGGTAATCGATGTTCTGACAGGAGCGGAGCTTCCCCATGGACAAGCAGGGGAAATTTGCGTTCGCTCACCCACCATTATGAGTGGATATCTGAATCGACCTGATGAGACTGCGAATACTATTGACAAGGACAAATGGCTACATACTGGTTATTTCTGGAGGGGATCGTTTGTATGGTTCATGTTATACTCACAAAATAGTTTTTTTTTAATAATCTTTCTTACATACTGGTTAAACTCGCGATATCCCATCCTACTCATAATCGCTCTACGCTCAATGATGGGACCATTTTTTCTCGTTGTACGTAAACATGTGATTCGTAAACACTTGGTTTTTATGGCACAAAACTAGTTTTTCTTGTCTTTGAAAGCCAGTTTTCGTCAATTGGAGTTTCATGTTGACCGGAAACGATGATTGTGTGAGTAGATATGGTTGCAGGAGACATTGGCTATGTGGATAAAGAAGGACGGACATTTATAGTTGATCGTCTCAAGGAACTCATCAAAGTCAAAGGGCTCCAAGTCCGTTTTCATTACTTGAGCAACTAAGCGTTTGAATTTACATCTGTTCTAGCGATATCGAATAATTGACGATTAATAATTAAATAATTGTTTCGGAAAAGTCAGGAAAAAGGTCTTGGTATCCTAGAAAAATATGAAATTTATATTTGCATGCTTCCTAGTCTTGAAAGAATGTTACATGCAGGTTCCTCCCGCCGAACTGGAAGATATTTTGCTGTCGCATCCACTCGTCAAGGATTCCGCTGTCATTGGAATACCCGATAAGAATGTCAGTCATGTAACATCGCCAACAGAACTGATTGAATAACTATGTATTCTCACGAGCCTTGTATTTCAGAGGGGAGAGCTGGTGAGAGCATACGTCGTGCGAACCAATCCCTCACTCACCGAGGATGACGTCATCCAATACATAGCGCGTCAGTAATCTCATCTTCTTCAGGTATAAAACCAGACAATGTCCTTATCATTGCAGACAAAGTCTCTCACTACAAACGCATCACAGGAGGAGTCGTCTTTATTGACGAAGTCCCCAAATCAGCCGCAGGCAAAATTTTGCGAAAGGAGTTACGAGCGAGGGCTAGTAAGGAAACTAGGAGCAAGATATAAAAAAAATTTAAATTGCACCTCCGATTTACCGATGATTACTCGTAGATAATTTATTTCAGAAGACAAATGATAATACCACATTGATCGACTGGAAATGCAAATACAATCCTTCGTAAATATAGTCTTCCCGTTCGAAAATGTTTTTCATCACATTATTTGTTCAGTGCGACTGCTATTTCTCGAGAATGAAACGTGTCTAAGTGAATGGTATGAATTAACATGTAAAGCACAGTAAGAACCGGATAACTTTAAAAAGAATTATGCAAATGAACTAAGACACTTACTCACCGTTTGAAAGTTCCCTTGAATAAAAAATTTCTATTTCTGAGTAAAAATTTTCATGAAATTCAGTGAATCTATTCATATATAATATGTATATACAAAAACAAAAACTATTTTAAATGCGGTTATAAACGGGATAAAAAATATATTTATATATGAAGTTTATAAAGAAACTATTACGTTTTAAAGAGGACAAATTGTGCAAGTGTCAACTGTCGCTGATCGATACAGTTTTACAAATCAGACTGTCATCCCCTGATATCAGATCATAGCCCGTTCAACAAGCCCAATTTCAACTCCTACTTTTACAGTCATTGAGGTTTAAAAATCTCTGCTGATCTTTTTTCTCAGTAATCTTACAGCAAGCGACATAAAAATTTTTAATTTAAAATTCGAATTTTACATTCTCCAGTGGTAATTATCAAACCTGGCGTATTTTAAAAAGTATTCGGATGCAGTTGTTAATGAGGGAGAGATCCTCTTAACGATATCCTTGTCCCTGGAATCAAATGGAACGTTTACGATTCAATAATATTTTTTGCGGCCAGCCCATCAATATAATTTATGAAATGGGGCCAGCCCATCAATATAATTTATGAAATGGGGCCAGCCCATCAATATAATTTATGAAATGGGGCCAGCCCATCAATATAATTTATGAAATGGGGCCAGCCCATCAATATAATTTATAAAATGGGGCCAGCCCATCAATATAATTTATGAAATGGGGCCAGCCCATCAATATAATTTATGAAATGGGGCCAGCCCATCAATATAATTTATGAAATGGGGCCAGCCCATCAATATAATTTATGAAATGGGGCCAGCCCATCAATATAATTTATGAAATGGGGCCAGCCCATCAATATAATTTATGAAATGGGGCCAGCCCATCAATATAATTTATGAAATGGGGCCAGCCCATCAATATAATTTATGAAATGGGGCCAGCCCATCAATATAATTTATGAAATGGGGCCAGACCATCAATATAATTTATGAAATGGGGCCAGCCCATCAATATAATTTATGAAATGGGGCCAGCCCATCAATATAATTTATGAAATGGGGCCAGCCCATCAATATAATTTATGAAATGGGGCCAGACCATCAATATAAGTTATGAAATGGGGCCAGCCCATCAATATAATTTATGAAATGGGGCCAGACCATCAATATAATTTATGAAATGGGGCCAGCCCATCAATATAATTTATGAAATGGGGCCAGACCATCAATATAATTTATGAAATGGGGCCAGCCCATCAATATAATTTATGAAATGGGGCCAGCCCATCAATATAATTTATGAAATGGGGCCAGCCCATCAATATAATTTATGAAATGGGGCCAGCCCATCAATATAATTTATGAAATGGGGCCAGCCCATCAATATAATTTATGAAATGGGGCCAGCCCATCAATATAATTTATGAAATGGGGCCAGCCCATCAATATAATTTATGAAATGGGGCCAGCCCATCAATATAATTTATGAAATGGGGCCAGCCCATCAATATAATTTATGAAATGGGGCCAGCCCATCAATATAATTTATGAAATGGGGCCAGACCATCAATATAATTTATGAAATGGGGCCAGCCCATCAATATAATTTATAAAATGGGGCCAGACCATCAATATAATTTATGAAATGGGGCCAGCCCATCAATATAATTTATGAAATGGGGCCAGACCATCAATATAATTTATGAAATGGGGCCAGCCCATCAATATAATTTATGAAATGGGGCCAGCCCATCAATATAATTTATGAAATGGGGCCAGCCCATCAATATAATTTATGAAATGGGGCCAGCCCATCAATATAATTTATGAAATGGGGCCAGCCCATCAATATAATTTATGAAATGGGGCCAGCCCATCAATATAATTTATGAAATGGGGCCAGCCCATCAATATAATTTATGAAATGGGGCCAGCCCATCAATATAATTTATGAAATGGGGCCAGCCCATCAATATAATTTATGAAATGGGGCCAGCCCATCAATATAATTTATGAAATGGGGCCAGCCCATCAATATAATTTATGAAATGGGGCCAGCCCATCAATATAATTTATGAAATGGGGCCAGCCCATCAATATAATTTATGAAATGGGGCCAGCCCATCAATATAATTTATGAAATGGGGCCAGCCCATCAATATAATTTATGAAATGGGGCCAGCCCATCAATATAATTTATGAAATGGGGCCAGCCCATCAATATAATTTATGAAATGGGGCCAGCCCATCAATATAATTTATGAAATGGGGCCAGCCCATCAATATAATTTATGAAATGGGGCCAGCCCATCAATATAATTTATGAAATGGGGCCAGCCCATCAATATAATTTATGAAATGGGGCCAGCCCATCAATATAATTTATGAAATGGGGCCAGCCCATCAATATAATTTATGAAATGGGGCCAGCCCATCAATATAATTTATGAAATGGGGCCAGACCATCAATATAATTTATGAAATGGGGCCAGACCATCAATATAATTTATGAAATGGGGCCAGACCATCAATATAATTTATGAAATGGGGCCAGCCCATCAATATAATTTATGAAATGGGGCCAGCCCATCAATATAATTTATGAAATGGGGCCAGCCCATCAATATAATTTATGAAATGGGGCCAGACCATCAATATAATTTATGAAATGGGGCCAGCCCATCAATATAATTTATGAAATGGGGCCAGACCATCAATATAATTTATGAAATGGGGCCAGCCCATCAATATAATTTATGAAATGGGGCCAGACCATCAATATAATTTATGAAATGGGGCCAGCCCATCAATATAATTTATGAAATGGGGCCAGCCCATCAATATAATTTATGAAATGGGGCCAGCCCATCAATATAATTTATGAAATGGGGCCAGCCCATCAATATAATTTATGAAATGGGGCCAGCCCATCAATATAATTTATGAAATGGGGCCAGCCCATCAATATAATTTATGAAATGGGGCCAGCCCATCAATATAATTTATGAAATGGGGCCAGCCCATCAATATAATTTATGAAATGGGGCCAGCCCATCAATATAATTTATGAAATGGGGCCAGCCCATCAATGTAATTTATGAAATGGGGCCAGACCATCAATATAATTTATGAAATGGGGCCAGCCCATCAATATAATTTATGAAATGGGGCCAGACCATCAATATAATTTATGAAATGGGGCCAGCCCATCAATATAATTTATGAAATGGGGCCAGCCCATCAATATAATTTATGAAATGGGGCCAGCCCATCAATATAATTTATGAAATGGGGCCAGCCCATCAATATAATTTATGAAATGGGGCCAGCCCATCAATATAATTTATGAAATGGGGCCAGCCCATCAATATAATTTATGAAATGGGGCCAGCCCATCAATATAATTTATGAAATGGGGCCAGCCCATCAATATAATTTATGAAATGGGGCCAGCCCATCAATATAATTTATGAAATGGGGCCAGCCCATCAATATAATTTATGAAATGGGGCCAGCTCATCAATATAATTTATGAAATGGGGCCAGCCCATCAATATAATTTATGAAATGGGGCCAGCCCATCAATATAATTTATGAAATGGGGCCAGCCCATCAATATAATTTATGAAATGGGCCAGCCCATCAATATAATTTATGAAATGGGGCCAGCCCATCAATATAATTTATGAAATGGGGCCAGCCCATCAATATAATTTATGAAATGGGGCCAGCCCATCAATATAATTTATGAAATGGGGCCAGCCCATCAATATAATTTATGAAATGGGGCCAGCCCATCAATATAATTTATGAAATGGGGCCAGCCAATTAAGGGCAGCCATCAATATAATTTATGAAATGGGGCCAGCCCATCAATATAATTTATGAAATGGGGCCAGCCCATCAATATAATTTATGAAATGGGGCCAGACCATCAATATAATTTATGAAATGGGGCCAGACCATCAATATAATTTATGAAATGGGGCCAGCCCATCAATATAATTTATGAAATGGGGCCAGCCCATCAATATAATTTATGAAATGGGGCCAGCCCATCAATATAATTTATGAAATGGGGCCAGACCATCAATATAATTTATGAAATGGGGCCAGCCCATCAATATAATTTATGAAATGGGGCCAGACCATCAATATAATTTATGAAATGGGGCCAGCCCATCAATATAATTTATGAAATGGGGCCAGCCCATCAATATAATTTATGAAATGGGGCCAGCCCATCAATATAATTTATGAAATGGGGCCAGCCCATCAATATAATTTATGAAATGGGGCCAGCCCATCAATATAATTTATGAAATGGGGCCAGCCCATCAATATAATTTATGAAATGGGGCCAGCCCATCAATATAATTTATGAAATGGGGCCAGCCCATCAATATAATTTATGAAATGGGGCCAGCCCATCAATATAATTTATGAAATGGGGCCAGCCCATCAATATAATTTATGAAATGGGGCCAGCCCATCAATATAATTTATGAAATGGGGCCAGCCCATCAATATAATTTATGAAATGGGGCCAGCCCATCAATATAATTTATGAAATGGGGCCAGCCCATCAATATAATTTATGAAATGGGGCCAGCCCATCAATATAATTTATGAAATGGGGCCAGCCCATCAATATAATTTATGAAATGGGGCCAGCCCATCAATATAATTTATGAAATGGGGCCAGCCCATCAATATAATTTATGAAATGGGGCCAGCCCATCAATATAATTTATGAAATGGGGCCAGCCCATCAATATAATTTATGAAATGGGGCCAGCCCATCAATATAATTTATGAAATGGGGCCAGCCCATCAATATAATTTATGAAATGGGGCCAGCCCATCAATATAATTTATGAAATGGGGCCAGCCCATCAATATAATTTATGAAATGGGGCCAGCCCATCAATATAATTTATGAAATGGGGCCAGCCCATCAATATAATTTATGAAATGGGGCCAGCCCATCAATATAATTTATGAAATGGGGCCAGCCCATCAATATAATTTATGAAATGGGGCCAGACCATCAATATAATTTATGAAATGGGGCCAGCCCATCAATATAATTTATGAAATGGGGCCAGCCCATCAATATAATTTATGAAATGGGGCCAGCCCATCAATATAATTTATGAAATGGGGCCAGCCCATCAATATAATTTATGAAATGGGGCCAGCCCATCAATATAATTTATGAAATGGGGCCAGCCCATCAATATAATTTATGAAATGGGGCCAGCCCATCAATATAATTTATGAAATGGGGCCAGCCCATCAATATAATTTATGAAATGGGGCCAGCCCATCAATATAATTTATGAAATGGGGCCAGCCCATCAATATAATTTATGAAATGGGGCCAGCCCATCAATATAATTTATGAAATGGGGCCAGCCCATCAATATAATTTATGAAATGGGGCCAGCCCATCAATATAATTTATGAAATGGGGCCAGCCCATCAATATAATTTATGAAATGGGGCCAGCCCATCAATATAATTTATGAAATGGGGCCAGCCCATCAATATAATTTATGAAATGGGGCCAGCCCATCAATATAATTTATGAAATGGGGCCAGCCCATCAATATAATTTATGAAATGGGGCCAGCCCATCAATATAATTTATGAAATGGGGCCAGCCCATCAATATAATTTATGAAATGGGGCCAGCCCATCAATATAATTTATGAAATGGGGCCAGCCCATCAATATAATTTATGAAATGGGGCCAGCCCATCAATATAATTTATGAAATGGGGCCAGCCCATCAATATAATTTATGAAATGGGGCCAGCCCATCAATATAATTTATGAAATGGGGCCAGCCCATCAATATAATTTATGAAATGGGGCCAGCCCATCAATATAATTTATGAAATGGGGCCAGCCCATCAATATAATTTATGAAATGGGGCCAGCCCATCAATATAATTTATGAAATGGGGCCAGCCCATCAATATAATTTATGAAATGGGGCCAGCCCATCAATATAATTTATGAAATGGGGCCAGCCCATCAATATAATTTATGAAATGGGGCCAGCCCATCAATATAATTTATGAAATGGGGCCAGCCCATCAATATAATTTATGAAATGGGGCCAGCCCATCAATATAATTTATGAAATGGGGCCAGCCCATCAATATAATTTATGAAATGGGGCCAGCCCATCAATATAATTTATGAAATGGGGCCAGCCCATCAATATAATTTATGAAATGGGGCCAGCCCATCAATATAATTTATGAAATGGGGCCAGCCCATCAATATAATTTATGAAATGGGGCCAGCCCATCAATATAATTTATGAAATGGGGCCAGCCCATCAATATAATTTATGAAATGGGGCCAGCCCATCAATATAATTTATGAAATGGGGCCAGCCCATCAATATAATTTATGAAATGGGGCCAGCCCATCAATATAATTTATGAAATGGGGCCAGCCCATCAATATAATTTATGAAATGGGGCCAGCCCATCAATATAATTTATGAAATGGGGCCAGCCCATCAATATAATTTATGAAATGGGGCCAGCCCATCAATATAATTTATGAAATGGGGCCAGCCCATCAATATAATTTATGAAATGGGGCCAGCCCATCAATATAATTTATGAAATGGGGCCAGCCCATCAATATAATTTATGAATGGGGCCCCCATCAATATAATTTATGAAATGGGGCCAGCCCATCAATATAATTTATGAAATGGGGCCAGCCCATCAATATAATTTATGAAATGGGGCCAGCCCATCAATATAATTTATGAAATGGGGCCAGCCCATCAATATAATTTATGAAATGGGGCCAGCCCATCAATATAATTTATGAAATGGGGCCAGCCCATCAATATAATTTATGAAATGGGGCCAGCCCATCAATATAATTTATGAAATGGGGCCAGCCCATCAATATAATTTATGAAATGGGGCCAGCCCATCAATATAATTTATGAAATGGGGCCAGCCCATCAATATAATTTATGAAATGGGGCCAGCCCATCAATATAATTTATGAAATGGGGCCAGCCCATCAATATAATTTATGAAATGGGGCCAGCCCATCAATATAATTTATGAAATGGGGCCAGCCCATCAATATAATTTATGAAATGGGGCCAGCCCATCAATATAATTTATGAAATGGGGCCAGCCCATCAATATAATTTATGAAATGGGGCCAGCCCATCAATATAATTTATGAAATGGGGCCAGCCCATCAATATAATTTATGAAATGGGGCCAGCCCATCAATATAATTTATGAAATGGGGCCAGCCCATCAATATAATTTATGAAATGGGGCCAGCCCATCAATATAATTTATGAAATGGGGCCAGCCCATCAATATAATTTATGAAATGGGGCCAGCCCATCAATATAATTTATGAAATGGGGCCAGCCCCATCAATATAATTTATGAAATGGGGCCAGCCCATCAATATAATTTATGAAATGGGGCCAGCCCATCAATATAATTTATGAAATGGGGCCAGCCCATCAATATAATTTTTATGAAATGGGGCCAGCCCATCAATATAATTTATGAAATGGAGCCAGCCCATCAATATAATTTATGAAATGGGGCCAGCCCATCAATATAATTTATGAAATGGGGGCCAGCCCATCAATATAATTTATGAAATGGGGCCAGCCCATCAATATAATTTATGAAATGGGGCCAGCCCATCAATATAATTTATGAAATGGGGCCAGCCCATCAATATAATTTATGAAATGGGGCCAGCCCATCAATATAATTTATGAAATGGGGCCAGCCCATCAATATAATTTATGAAATGGGGCCAGCCCATCAATATAATTTATGAAATGGGGCCAGCCATCAATATAATTTATGAAATGGGGCCAGCCCATCAATATAATTTATGAAATGGGGCCAGCCCATCAATATAATTTATGAAATGGGGCCAGACCATCAATATAATTTATGAAATGGGGCCAGCCCATCAATATAATTTATGAAATGGGGCCAGCCCATCAATATAATTTATGAAATGGGGCCAGCCCATCAATATAATTTATGAAATGGGGCCAGCCCATCAATATGATTTATGAAATGGGGCCAGCCCATCAATATAATTTATGAAATGGGGCCAGCCCATCAATATAATTTATGAAATGGAGCCAGCCCATCAATATAATTTATGAAATGGGGCCAGCCCATCAATATAATTTATGAAATGGGGCCAGCCCATCAATATAATTTATGAAATGGGGCCAGCCCATCAATATAATTTATGAAATGGGGCCAGCCCATCAATATAATTTATGAAATGGGGCCAGCCCATCAATATAATTTATGAAATGGGGCCAGCCCATCAATATAATTTATGAAATGGGGCCAGCCCATCAATATAATTTATGAAATGGGGCCAGCCCATCAATATAATTTATGAAATGGGGCCAGCCCATCAATATAATTTATGAAATGGGGCCAGCCCATCAATATAATTTATGAAATGGGGCCAGCCCATCAATATAATTTATGAAATGGGGCCAGCCCATCAATATAATTTATGAAATGGGGCCAGCCCATCAATATAATTTATGAAATGGGGCCAGCCCATCAATATAATTTATGAAATGGGACTCAAAAAATTACCGAGTTTTAGAAAAAGAGAACACACATAGATTCACGAGTTGAGTTGCCTAACATATTCAGCACCATGTGTTGGCATCTTCTTAAAAGCCAGGATACCTAGGGACAACTTCACTGGAAGAGTTTGACAAACTACTCTTACTGTCACCTTGTTTCTAGATTTTCTTGAACATGCATTGCTGGTTTTCATTCGAATATGGATAACACTAACCCCGAGTTGATTGATGTACTCCCGCCTTTTGCTCTCAATGGTTTTTTGGGGGAAAGGGTTGAGTTCGTGGAAAGCCACCTGGAATAATTCATAGGTGACTGTTATTGACGCGGCATCACTGGCACCGGAGAAATTAAAAAGATCTCACTCCATTTAAAAAGTTAAAATCAAAATTTCAAACACGAAAGCCACAATGGACTGAAGATTACTCACGAGAACTCTTGCATCTTTCAGAAAAGTGTAAAACCAACATTGGCGAGTGTTTTGAAGTCAGGCACGAACTGAGCAGCTTTACTGAGAGCGGAGTGAGCCGTTCCGATGGTTCGACACTGCAGCAGCTGCAGCTCGCCAAGCTTCAGTACAGCCAAGGCGAATCGGAACAGAACCTGGAGCAAGACAAAACATTCGTTTATCATATTGAAAGATACTTTTTTCTCGTTTAGTTCGCCCGGAAAAAACCAAAGTATCTTTTTTGTGTCTTTTGATGACAAAACAAATATTGTCCACCACGAAACCTTACTGGTAAGAATAGCAACTTTATCTGACCTTAGCATGTTTGATGAAGCGTTAAAATTTGAAAAATCACCTTAATATCATACTTTAAATTTTGCAATGTTCTTCTTCTTCTTTTTCCTAGCGTTAATCCCGCTGAAGAGCGGGGTCCGCGGTGTAGATAGCACTTCGCCACATCATACGATTCGAGGCGTCTTCGGCTATCAGCCCGATAGCCGCCATGTCTTGTTCTATGGTGTCTCTCAATCTAAGCTTCGTTCTACCTCTTGGTCTTCTACCCTGGATTTCTATGTTCCAAGCAGACTTGGGAACGGAGTCAGGATTGGATATTGGATCTCAGCATGTGTCCGTACCACCTAAGCCTGGACTCTCTGAGTTTTTCGGGTAATGGGGCAACTCCTAAACGAGCTCTTATCGTTTCGTTGCGAATCATGTCTTTCCGGGTGACTCCGAGGCTCCATCTCAACATCTTCATTTCCATTACATGGAGCATCTGCTGGGTCTTTGCTGTTGAAGGAGTGCATTCGAGTCCACATAGAGCAACTGGTCGTACGACTGATTTATAGATCTTAATTTTCAGTCGATCAGACATGCGTCTGTCGCATAGGATACCAGTCGATTCCCTCCATTTGAGCCATGCTGCGTTGATTCTGGCACTGAAAGCGGCTGTTGGGTCCCCGTCTGTGGATATTTGAGAACCCAAATACTTGAAGTGCTCGACTTTCCGTAGCTCAGTGTTGTGTACTTTTATGGAGCTTGGGTCTTGGATTGTAATCGATGTTCCAGCTTTAAGATACTCAGTCTTCAATGCATTGAGTCGTAGTCCGTACTCCGCAAAGCGATCATTCCATTTTACCACTTGACGTTCGAGACCTTCTCTTGTCTCCGAGCATAAGACGATGTCGTCGGCGTACAGGAGTGTCTTCGGTGGGTCTCGCTGGAGTTCTCTGGTTATTGTGTCCATGACTAAAATGAACAGCAAAGGCGAGAGTGTGGATCCTTGATGAACTCCGACTGAAATTTGGAATGGCTCAGAATTTCCTGCTGGTGACCTAATGACGCTCCTGGGGTTGGCATACATCATTTGTATCCACCTGATGTATTCTTCTCGCACCAAATGATCACGAAGGGAAAACCATATGAGATCATGGGGATCCTGTCAAAGGCCTTTTCTAGGTCCAAGAAAGTCAAAGGCCTTTTCCAGCAATGTTACACTAACGAAGTAATTTAAGTGTAGTGATGTTTTCTAATCGTAAAATTCAATAGGATGGCATCGACATGAAAAGTGCTGCATATCTTTGGAGCCTTTTCAAATGAAACGTGCTTACCTTGTTGCCTTCATAGAGAAAAACATCGAAGATGGAGAGGTAGACGGAGTGAGGGAGAGTGTCCACGAAGCAAGTCAAGAACCAAGATAGAGTGAAAAGGGACACGTCCACCTGGTGAACAAATCCTTTGAACTAGCAGGAAGCCATCAACTAAAAATGAACGAGCTTGCGAGACTACATACATTTCTGTTAGCGAGACTGTACCAAATCGAACTAGGTAAAGTGAAATCGAGGGAATCAATATCATACCCCGAGATTCTTGAGATGAGTCGTCAGCCGAGGCATCTTTTCTTGCATCAGATCTCGCAGAACCTGTACTTGATTGATGTTTTAAATATGTCACTTCTACTCTGGTCTCCACGCAGAGTACGTACACTTTCGTTTTTATATAGAGACCTAACCTCGTGGAGAGAAGGCGCTGCTTCCTCGGTCACCACTAATAGGTGTAAAAGAAAGAGTTGGAGACATGGGAGTACTACTGACTCTCGGTTTGAGTGGATCTGGCCGAGGTTGATCTCGCGACCCGTTGCCCTTTACCCACCTTTGCACACATTCGGATATGAGAGGACCAATAACTACGAGCACTCATGAAAAACATAAGAAAGTAAAAAAGGATTTATTCGATAGGTTTGAAAGGAATAAGAAAGTCAAATACGTATCAGAATCAGCGGGTTTTTTTTCTTTAAAAGGTTTCCATATTCAATGGCTTCATGCGATGTATTTTAAAGTTACGTTTCATCAAAATTTCAATGACTGAATTCAGAAAGTAATTCAAGTAAGACAAGTTATCAGCTTACCGCACCTTTTGATCAGCTACCGCACCAATAAGATTGGCTGCGTAGTAGCCAGGCGGCTGCAGATTCTCTACGCAGGCAGTCAGGAACCAAAAGGCATCTTCCTCACTCAAATACAAGAGTCCGATTGCCGCCAGACGGTTCAAACCCTGTAATCATTCATCATCCCACTAACTTCATCTTTCGAACATTTGATAATTCATTATACAATTGAACAATAACAAGCAAAAAGAAATGAAATAAAAAGTTTAAAAGAATAATAATTCAAAGCGGAGATTCGGTTTGACCTGACAGTATCCAACGTCTGAATTCGAATATCGGAAGGCGTATAGGACTCGACGAAGGGCTTCGATGTGTTCAGAATCCGGGTTCCGAAAGAACTTGTTGGTTGGTAGAGTACGAGAGAGATCCAGATCAATCTCAACGGATTACCTCTTCCCTACTTGCTCGTTAATCCCCGCCCCCTTCAATCACTGCTGCGAGCAATGTGTTTCTAAATGGCTAAGATTGAAACCTGCTTGATAAAAGCATCGTATTTCTCCTCTTCCTTGTTCCTGAGAGCCCGTTTCAGATTGGCCATGAAGTAGCCATTTCCTTGTTCCGTTTGCTTGTCTTGCACGTGCAGACTCACCAATCTGAAATGGAACAACATTTTGCTCAGATGGGAATTCGCATCAAATTACTCTATAACCCTTTCTGGATAGACTTTTTACATAATTATTTTTAATGCCTGAACCAATTTCCCTGGTTAGAAGTTTTATATTGACCTCGTGTATTACCAGTCAGACACTAAAAACAAACGGTACCGGATTAAACCCTAAACTTGAAGATCCTCTTAAACGAAGCTGAGTAAAAATGCTGACAATGCTTCTCCGAACTTATTCCTGTATCCCTAAAAGTAACCTAATAAGCAGTCTTTGGTTCGACCACATAATGATGTCTCTCTTCTCAGGAGAGCCTGTACCCGTTTAACAGTCACTTAGACCTTAGAGAGGCACTCTGCATCGGAGGAAGAGTAATACCAAACTGACCGTGTCCAAACTCGCGCTCTGTACGCAACTGGAATTCCAGTCCTGACAAGAGTCTTCAGTTCTGGTGAAGTGACTACCGTATTTTTCTCTACAGTATTCACCAGGAACCCATCCCAAGACTGCAGCCAATTCATATACTCTTCACTCTGCTCCTGCAAAACAAAAATAGAGAATCATATTGGTTAGAATAGTAACAAAAATATCATCAAATTTCTTCGTTCCATATTTGGTAGCTTTTGTATAATTTTCTATAGTCTTCTATCTTATCAATCGCTTTTCCGGTCTTTGGTATTCTGTTTAACCCCATTGTCAAAGCCAAAACTTTCGCAAAATCGAAAACACGACAATAACCGGTAAAAAAGTTGAGAAAAATTCTTAAGATGACTTTTGATTGTTATGTCGAGAGGTCGCAAGAAAGGCACAAACTCGAGAAATACTTTTTATTACTGAAAAAAACACATTCAATTGATACAAAAGTAACCAATTCGTTCACTTGGAACAGCTCGCGTGCTTTCTTCTCACATTCCGCTGCACTCTCGAACATATCACCGCTTTCTCTTTTGATGAAAAAACCGAGCTTATCTGTTTCTTTATCTGCAACAATAAATTATTCTTTCATAAAAAGCTGCAGAAAATAAATTATTCTTCTGATTGAACTTTGCATCTTTTTTCGTTTTCACTTTCTTCAGCTGCAATAACTTCGATAAATTTACATCGAAGAAGATATGCACTCGAAAAAAGTTGTGCGGGTGCTAAGAAACACCCTGATGCAGGTCAGAAGTTTTATACATATGTATTGAAATATGTATAAAAAACTAAAAACATTGAAATTTGGAATATGTATAGAAAGTATTGAAATTTGTATAAAAAAACGAAAAATATGGAAATATGTATAAAACTTCTGACCTGCATCAGGGTGTTTCATAGCACCCGCAAAACTTTTTTCGAGCGCATAGATTTTCAAAATTTCTAACTTTAAATTTTTCCTATGATTTGGACTTTCCCTACGGAAAAACCGAGAAAAGATTTTTCCAAAGCTTAGATTTCAATGTTTTTCGGTGTTTTTGGAGAGCGCATAGATTTTTGAACCCGCGGTGCGGGTCAGAGAAACACTCTGACCTGCATCCTTCTCCTTGGAAGTCAGGGAAGCTTCACTGGTTTCATCGATCAGCTTTCGCAGAACACCCGCTTCCATAACTGAACACTCACGCTTTTTATTAAAACATTTTCATGATTGATGAATCCCCTTTTTTATATAATTGGATAAACTATTTGAAAAAAATGCCTCAGATATCCATTTCTAAAAATTTTTTCAAACATGCGAGAATTGAAAAGAAGCCTTCACAGTCTTTGAGAAGTCGACAGCAATAATCTCTTTTCGTTGAAGAAATTCTGGTCGAAAAGTGTGGGAGAAACACCTCTTCCTGGCTTTTCGGGTGTTTTGAAGTGATTCAGCACCATAAGATATCTGCTTCTGAGCTGATAGTAGTGAGCCTGCGCATCCATAATTTTTCGCGCTGAGAGCCTCTCTCGCTCTTCGAATGCGTGTAGCATCTCCATAAAGGCTTCAAACAAGGCAGGTTTTTACTTAAATCCTCTTCATTCTCATAGAACACTTTTCAAAAATTTTTCATGAACCTTGGAGGCTAATCAATCTCTTCATTAACTAAAGAAGATTCTTATGAGTGCTAAAGAGGATTGATTTTTTTTCTTTCAGATCAGTTCACGGTCCAGATACTTTTCAAGATCTTTGACCAAAAGATAATCAGTAAATTTCACAAAGTGATAGAATTATCAAGCACGATCCTTTCTACTTCAGTATGACAAACAATTTTTAACAGCTGATGTTTTAAACTTTTTTGAACGGGTAAATAATGAATTTGTGTGACTCTGACTGGTGAGCTCGCTGTTGAGAACATGATTCTGTGCCTGGTATCCCTTGACGTAATCATTTAGCTGGTGCACATCGTGAACCTTCAACTCATCTTCTTATTCACTCCATTCTACTTCAGTATGACATACAATTTAAAAAAAAACAAAAAAACCTCAAGTTTCTAAATTTTCTTCACTATTCTTCAAAAACAACTATTCTTCACTTCCAATCTGCCATTGTAATGAGTTTTAACTATAATTTTCTTTCTGATCAAGCTTAAGTGAACCCTTATAAAACCAGTTTTCCGCATGAAAGGACCATATTCAAATAATAACTGTTTATTACGTTACATACATATCTACATCACATGGTCATCGAGTTTTTAGACAGAAGAAAGAAGGAGCGGGAGCCAGGGAAGCTGGTTGAAATCTCTTCATTGTAGGCATTCCTTGATCTCAAGAGACAAATCCATTAGATTTATGAAGTTTTTCTCACGGGCATTGTAGTGAATATTGGGAAAAGGGTTGAAGTCCAGAGACACGATGAAGAAGCGACCATGTCGCAGCGAGCCAAAGGGAAGAGTCCAGAGACACGATGAAGAAGCGACCATGTCGCAGCGAGCCAAAGGGAAGAGTCCAGAGACACGATGAAGAAGCGACCATGTCGCAGCGAGCCAAAGGGAAGAGTCCAGAGACACGATGAAGAAGCGACCATGTCGCAGCGAGCCAAAGGGAAGAGTCCAGAGACACGATGAAGAAGCGACCATGTCGCAGCGAGCCAAAGGGAAGAGTCCAGAGACACGATGAAGCGACCATGTCGCAGCGAGCCAAAGGGAAGAGTCCAGAGACACGATGAAGAAGCGACCATGTCGCAGCGAGCCAAAGGGAAGAGTCCAGAGACACGATGAAGAAGCGACCATGTCGCAGCGAGCCAAAGGGAAGAGTGTAGCCTATCGTTTTCTCTTACTATGTAGCCTCAAATCTTTTGTAGCTTTAAGAAAATAATAAAAGAAAATTTTAGAAATCCCTAAAAATCCTATAAAAAATTTAAAAAAAATAAATCCAAACCTTAAAGCCTATCCGTTTCTCAAATGGCCACATATTACAGTATTATGCTCAAATTTAGAAAAAATAACATCAAGACCACCGAATTTGATTTGAAAATAACTGTTGCGATGAGTTAAGCTAGCTTGAACTAACAGATAAGCTAGTTTTAAAGAGAAGCACTCTTAATAAAGAATCTTCTAACCACATGTTCTTCGAAAATTTTCCTTTCAGCGTCATCCGGGAGAGCGCCGCTTTCATCATCGAATGGGATACCCTCGGGGACTTCTACTGCAACGAACTGCTTCGCTTATCCTTCTTCTTCTTTGCTTCCTCTTTTGTTCTCCAAACCAACCCCTATCCCCTTTCTCAAGTTTTTTTCATAGCTTTATGATATTTTTCGCATCTTCCTCTCTTAGTTGCTTTCACTTTGGCTTTCAGTTTTCCTGTTTTTTTTTTCCTTTGACCAGTCTCTTCTCTTTTCAAACTCTCACTCACCTAATCCGAACAGACTCTGCCTGCGTGAGTCTGCAGCGTTGGCAGTTGGTTCTGCCTCAGCACCCATGAGGCGCATGATGACTTCCTCCTGCAGGATGTCCTCACGGTACTCATCATCATTTTCCCTTCCTCATATCATACTTTGAGTCCCCATCAAGACAATGGTAACCCTTCTTGAACTTTTTTGTTCGTTCGTCTTAAATTGCGTGTTATGTACTCCTCTCTGACTATTGGAGTAATAAATAACTCTTGATTTTATTCAGATATATCTGAACCAGTTGACTCAATATCATATCAACGGAAAAATACTCAAACCACAACAATATACTGCAGTGTTGTGATAAATCCCATCTTACGTTGTGATTTTTGGCAAATCGTTTTTTCAAAGAAATAAAACGAACAAAAAGTGAAACTCAAACACTCCATGAATAACTAAATGTCTTTGAATTCATTACACTTATTTATTTTTCCCCGTCTTTATGTCTCTCGATACTTGAGTTTCCGAACATTCAGAACTTGTGCCTTTAATGCATAAGACGCGGAACGCGATAGAGTGGGACCGGGTGGGGAAATACAAATTTTTATGTCACCGAGTTCTCTGAAAATTTCACCAAAGGGTATTTCAAGTATGGCGAGAACGATGGTCAACTTTAGTTTTCCTGATTTTAGCTCTCCGAAAAGCATAAGAGGATTGAAAAAAGCTTGTTTTGCCGAAAGTACATGAGGGTGTCGCACTGTTCTAAGAGGCATATGTCAGTCAGATTGATAGCTAGATCGACCAAATACCGACTTGATGTAGTCGAATGATGTATCTTCGAGTACCTATGTTTGCTTTTTAGCATATTCAACTTTCACGGTTTTCGCGAGAACAAATATCAAAAGACATTTCATGAAAAGATGAGAAAAAAAAGATTTTTTTCGGAATACAGCAAAAAGATTGGGGATTCCAGTCAGTATGCTGTAGCCCTGAGTTTTTGCTACAACTTTCGTATGCATCATTTTTCAAACTACTTAGGCAAACTCGAGATACATCGCTTTGAGTTCGTATATTACTATAGGTGGGGGTATGTCTAAAGATTTCACAATAGAGCTAGGAGTCTAAAACCAAGAGAATCATACTTGCTAACCACTCCTGATTCCAAAATAACAACAAACTTGATTCTAGGACGTCGGGAACCCTGTCAAATAGGTACCTCATTTTCAAAACTAACTTTTGAAAAAAACTTTTTCTGATTTTGAAATACTTCAACGCGTTTTCTGAATTGAGAGATGAAATTCGGCCAGTATGTTGGAATTTGCTAAACTTAGATATACAGGAAGATTCAAGTTTTTAAGTTCGATTATCGATTAGTTATGCCAGTTTTAAAAACCTGAAAACGGTTTTTTGGTCGGAACTCATCATGTTTTGATTTGAGCAAAAAGTGATAAACTACAAAAATGTTTATCGTTGTATGGTGCATGACATCAACAAAATTCCACGAATGCCCGTCAATTTTGAAGCGAGTTATGGCCACTTCAAAAAAAGACCCTGAAACCCTTAAAATCGATTTTTAAAAAAAAAATTTTCATTCATTCACATCAGCTCAACTTGAAAAATTCGATAATGTAAGAATCTTGAAGATAAACCTACTTTGAAAAGAGTTATTATGGTTAGTTCAAACACAAAAAAACCTCATTGGGGGTCTTAAAATACCCTTTTTCAAGGTTTGAACTAACCGTAATAACTCTTTTCAAAAGAGGTTTTTCTTCGAGTTTCTTACATTATCGAATTTGTCTAGTTGAGCTAATGAGAATGAATAAAAAAAAATTTTTTTAATCGAATTTAAGGGTTTCAGGGTCTTTTTTTGAAGTGGCCATAACTCGCTTCAAAATTGACGGGCATTCGTGGAATTTTGTTCATGTCATGCACCATACAACGATAAACATTTTTGTAGTTAATCACTTTTTGCTCAAATCAAAACATGATGAGTTCCGACCAAAAAACCGTTTTAGGTTTTTTAAAACTGGCATAAATAATCGATAATCGAACTTAAAAACTTGAATCTTCCTGTATAACTGAGTTTAGCAAATTCCAACATACTGGCCGAATTTCATCTCTCAATTCAGAAAACGCGTTGAGTTATTTCAAAATCAGAAAAAGTTTTTTTCAAAAGTTTGTTTTAAAAATGAGGTACATATTTGTCCTAGAATCAAGTTTGTTGACATTTTGGAATCAGGAGTGGATAGCAAGTATGATTCTCTTGGTTTTAGACTCCTAGCTCTATTGTGAAATCTTTAGACATACGAACTCAAAGCGATGTATCTCGAGTTTGCCTAAGTAGTTTGAAAAATGATGAATACGAAAATTGTAGCAAAAAATCAGGGCTACAGCATACTGACTGGAATCCCCGATCTTTTTCCTGTATTCCGAAAAAAATCTCCTTTTTTTCATCTTTTCATGAAATGTCTGTTTTGATATTTTTGAAAGTTGAATATGCTAAAAAGCAAACATAGGTACTCGAAGATACATCATTCGACTACATCGAGTCGGTATTTGGTGAATCTAGCTATCAATCTGACTGACATATGCCTCTTAGAACAGTGCGACACCCTCATGTACTTTCGGCGAAACAAGCTTTTTTTCAATTCTCTTATGCTTTTCGGAGAGCTAAAATCAGGAAAAATAAAGTTGACCATCGTTTTCGCCATACTTGAAATACCCTTTGGTGAAATTTTCAGCGAAATCGGTGACAAAAAAATTTCTTTTTCCCAGTGTATGCAGAGCTGGGTATATTCTATCGCGTTCTGCGTCATAATAGACAGTAAGAGTTGTTTTTAAAGTAGACAGAAAGATCACCGTAAACTTCTAAGGAACCTTTGTACGTAGAGAATCTTTGAAAGCTTCGACGTCTCGCTCCAAACTTTGCACTTTGGCCTCCAGATGTCTTCAAAGTGAACTCATCAAATATTAGACTTGTGTTTTTTTCAGAATGAAAAAAATTTCAATTTACTAAGTAATTTTGAGTAACCTATTATCCGTTTCCAAGTCCTGCAGTCTCATTTGCATTCCACTCATTCGTAGTTGTGTGTCTGCGAGTTCCTGAAAGAATGTTTACAATTAGGTTAACTGGGGAAAAAGAAAAATTGAACAAGCTCCTATCCCTTTAATTTCCAGTTTTATCAAGTCATTTATTATTTCTATTTACTCTGTTGAACTCCGAGAAAACTCTGCTTTCTAGAAAGAATTTAGAAAATTCAGTTTTTCTTTCTCAATTCAGTTTCTTGTTCGAACATACAAATAGATAATTCCACCTCGAGACCTCATAAAGGTTGAATTTGAACCTCTTAGGCACTGAAGACACACAGAGAGCGAGACAGATAGATAGAAAGAGTAAGAAGTAGATAGGGAGAGACAGAAAGAGTGAGAGAGAGAAGGAGAGAGAAAGAGAGAGGGAGGAGGGAGAGAGAGAGGAGGGGGAAGAAAGAGAAAGAGAGATAACGATAGAGAGTGAAAAAGAGATAAAGAAAGAGCGAGAGAGAGAGAGAGTGAAAGAGAGAGAGAGAGTGAAAGAGAGAGAGAGAAAGAGTGAAAGAGAGAGAGAAAGAGTGAAAGGGAGAGAGAAAGAGTGAAAGAGAGAGAGTGAAAAAGAGAGAGAGTGAAAAAGAGAGAGAGAGAGAGAAAGAGAGAGAGAAAGAGAGAGAGAAAAGACACGACCACTATCCGCTTAAGCGAAACCCAGAAAGTAATCCCACTTATGACAAGTTGAGTCCTGAAGCGATTTTTTTACAGAAAACACTTAGAAATTATATCACCAAAAAAACAACAACAAAAAACAACCTTTTCTTTTTCTAACAAAAAGGTTGTGAGCTCGTCTTCATTCTTCATTGAGATGCACTGCTTCCTGCAAAATCATTCATCAATAGCCATTAATCTTTTTGAATTAAAAACACATAGTTCAAAAAAATGTAAACTAATTGACTCAAAACACACATTTTGAAATTGATAGAATAAAACGAACAGAATTTCGTCTTCCCGCAGGAGTCGTTTGTAGGCCAGAGATATTGTTCGACTCTTTTCCTCCTTAAAAACTTCATCAAAATTGAAATTGAAATTGAAATTCTTTATTACCATGGGATAGCTTGAAAGGCCATCGCTTATATGGAATCATGAGATAGGAAGGGAAATAATGTGGAATAATGGGGAATAAGATAATCAGTTTTCGTTGATGTCAACTCTTGTTGTTGACAACAGATAGTTCGGTAGGGGTATGAGATTTGAGAGGTCGATCTCTTCTAGAGCCTGGTCGAATGCTTCGATATCTTGAATCTCTTTGAAATTACCTGTAACTTTATTACATAAAGCAATTGCTCTAGAAAAAAAAGAATGTGGATAATTGTATCGTTTAAAGTTCATAAGAGTTAATTTGGAGGTTCGGTCTGAAGTGCGGAGATTGGTTTCAGTTCTTAACTTCAGCTCTTTTTTGCATGTCTGACAATCCGCTCTATCAGAAAGTAAACGAAAAACTACCAATAAATCAAAACGGATTCGTCGAATGATTAGTGGATCTAAATTGAATTCAGCGAGACGTTGGGGGGTAGCTCAACCTAATACTTCCACAACGAGAATAAGCTCTTTTTGTAAAAACTCTTTGAGTCGTTTGTAGGCCAGAGATATTGTTCGACTCTTTTCCTCCTTCAATACTCCATCAAAATTACTTCACAGCGATTTCAAAACAATTTTTTTAAAATTAAATTAAAATTTTAGAAGCTTTAAATTGTCCTGCAATCGAAAAAATGCCTTATGACATCCGAGACAGAACATGGCGAGAACATGAAACCTCAAGACGAAAACTTTGGGCAAAAAACAACAACACAACCAAACAATTCATATAATAACACTTTGCATTTCAAAACTGATTTTCGAATAAACAAACTTGATTAATATGATACGTTGCGAGTTCACTGTTTGAGAATTTAAGTGAAGGAATGAATGAATATTTGTATAGTTCACCTGACATATGAGTCTGTCCTTCACTTTAATGAATATTTGTATAGTTCACCTGACATATGAGTCTGTCCTTCACTTCATTTTCCCGATTCTCACTATCCTGGAGGAGCTGCGCCAGCTGCAACAAACTTCTTTACTCAGAATCTTCTTCCCATTTGTTCGCTTTTTGAAGTGAAACTTTTTTGCGAATCAAAATGATGGTTGAATATGTGAGCATCTGGATGGGTAATCAAACTGGGGTACACTTGTATGTGTAACCAACATGAGTACATCCCTCGCAATTCCTGTGGCCCTTTAGTTCCCGCATGCTTCTCCGCGCTCTCTCGATTACTCTCTTCGCGGGTCTTTCTAGTTCCTCAGTCTTCTCCGCGATGCGGGCGATGAGCATCTCCGGAGACATTTTCTCCTTAATTTTCAATAAGTTTAACTGATACTCCTGATCACTAGAACAAAAAAGGGAATATTCTGTATATTTGGTGAAAGGAAATCCCCAAAATGCGTAACTTAGATGGAAAATGCTCCTTTAAAGAGTATCAAAATATTGAGCGTTTTCAAAACGAACCGGAGGCATCTGAAGACTGTTCTCGTTGAGAGAACCATCAGGCTGCAGATAGAACTTGGAGGTCGGGGAAGAAGGGATCTTCATCCCCTGAAATTCAGTCATCTCATTACTTACCAGTCTGGACTATTTGAATCACTCACTCATTCAATTACTACCCTAAGACCTCCTGATTTCGAAAATTAAAATTAACATAATCATCATGTTTTTGTTAAAGTGTGAATCCACCTTTTCAAAAATTTCGAAATCAGTTCTAAAAAAATTTTCTAAAAAAAAAAATCATTGAAACATAATGAAAATGAACATGTGGGAATGAAAATGCAAACTTTTAGATAATATAAAAGACTTTTCTTAGTTTTCAGATTAAATTTCAATGTTTTTTTTTGTTGCATGAATTGTGTGTTCTCTGTTTTCAATCTGTAGTTAATCCTAAAACTGCAAAGATACAGTGACGCCGTCGAGAGTGCTGCTTCTGCTAGGAGGCAACGAGCGGGGGCCCAACTCTTCCAGGAGGTCCCCTAACTCCGCCTCTTCCACCTCCTAAATTATCTTCTTTTTTTGTTGCTGTTTAGTCACCTTGATCAGCACTGAAGAGAGTAACAAGCTTAACACGTCTAGGATCATAACATCTAATTACTTCTAACTCGTTTTTTGATGATTTTAAAATTCACATGGTTAAATGCTTTATATTCAGACATTCCGAACTTTTTTTTCTAACTTCGACACTAATTTGGAGAAGAAAAAAGTGATAAACAACGTGGAGATGAAGAACATCTTAAGATCTCTTCACCCAAAACATCAAAACTAGGAAGCGGAATGGTGTCAGAAAGATTGAGATTGTAAAGAACACTTTATACTCATCATACAATTTGTGTTCAGAAATTGTTTACCCTCTAATAACGCTCTATCACGAAAATTTCTACAGTTCCAATACATTACTCCATATGAAATCGGATTGAAAATTACATTTGTCTGTGATTTGAACTGCTCCTGATGCTGGTCGATATCATCTTTCCTGAACTCGTCTTCGATGTCAATGTTCCCCTCCAATCTGGATGCACTCCTCGGCGAATTTTTGGCTTCTTCACCAGAGCACTTAGTTTCCTGCACTTTTTCGAGTTTTCACTCTCGAAGAAACTGAAGACGGAGTGGCTCAAGTGCCAAAGCGTTTCAAGAATGGTATAAAAAAACCGGAAAATTAATTAAAAGAATTCAGGATATTTAGAGAAATTTGAGAAGAATATCAAAAAGGGACGAAGTAATGATTGCGAGCTGCTTGGAGGGCGCGTATCCACTCGTCCCTCAATTCGTTACTCGATGCCTCCAGCACGTGATCGTCATTCGAACAACTCAACACTTTTCTTGCATTATTCCTTTTTTCGTGATACCTCAAATGAATTCGCAACTTGCTCCATCCTCGTCTTTTCCCCTAATATGTTTCTTCAAAAAGTTTTCCTTTTCTTTTTTCTTCAAAAAAATGTTTAAAAATTGTATAAAAATATATAACTTGTCACTGTTTGTATAAAACGTTTTAAAATTTAACGAAAAAATTAATTCATCGAATGGATAATATCATGGATAATATCAAATCAATCGGTTGAACAAAATATAAAAATATATACTTGTTGTTAGAAGGTCTTTTAAATTAAGAAATCTGCTTCTATCAATCAAATAAAATCCCCGAGCAAAATAATAAAACTAAGCACAGGAGAATAATTTAAGATAAAACTTTCAAGAAGTCACGATGTTGAAAAGAACAGTGTTCCGCTGCGATTACCATCTCAGTAAAATCATTATCATAACATTCTCCGTCTAAAAAATATTTTTCATTCTAGGAATAATTATTTTGAATACTGTAGTGAGTACCATCGTATGATGAACCTCCCCTTCTGTTTCGGGTCAATCGTGAAGGCGGCCACTGAGAGCTGCAGTCGCCCTACGCACTTCACATCTGTCCGCTCCTTGAACCTGCACTCGGAGAGCTTTCAGGGAATTTACTTAATCTTGCACTGTGGTTGAATATACGCGCGAATCAATGTAACCTTGAAATAATCTAAGATATGAATGCTGTCCTATGGCATTCTCTATTTACAATCGCACGCACACGGTCCCTTTCCCTATCGTTACTTTCTCCACAAAAAAGCTTTTTTGATCCCGGTCTTCTTCGCGGTTGTTCGAGAAGAGCCCGAGAATGTAAATTAGAGTATTCCCTACTCCTCGTTGATCTCAAGCAACGGATTGTTATACCGAGCAGAGGAGCGGACTGTTCGCAGAAACTTGTGCGAAAATCGTGTGGTGTGACGGGAACCGAACTCGTGACCTTTCGCATTCCGGGCGAATGCTCTTACGCACTGAGCTACACACGCACACACGGTAATGCAGATTTTCAGGTCCATACAACACACACCTCCAGATGTGTTCCAGAAGGCCCATACAACAAACGCTTGTATTTTCATTTAAAATGATTCTCGTGACCTTCAAAAGAAAAAATACTACTTTTTCCACTTAAAAAAATGCATTCTAATTTGTAAAACTTACCAGTAAATATGATTGGATCCCACAGCTAGCGCGAACCAATATCTCCGCTTGTTGATGTAACCAAGTCTCGTTTCCACCTAAAAATCTAATGGTTTATCCATCAACTCAGATTATTGAATATAAATTTTCTATCGCAATGAAACGCACATCCCTATTGCAAGTTGAGTAATGAAGACTCAGTTTGTTTGCTCTTCAGAGCTCCCACGTTTTCTGAATAGTTTTTTTTATTGTTTCTTCTCTCTATTATTCATATTTCTGAAACTCGGGAAAGCTTTACCGAAATGTTCACCTGAATTTTGCAACATGGCACTCCCTTCAGTAGTTTACTCTTGAAAGATTCCTTTGCCTAAAGGCCCCCTTTTGAAGTTTGAAACTCTGAAGAACCATGATCTCTAAGTTCACAACAAATGCCGCATCCATAGCTCACCAAGAAGTGTTGAATATAATTGTTTCTGGCGGTTGACCGGGCGACCCTGGGCAGCCGGAGAGGGAAGAGGGGAAGTCAACAAAATCTTTGGTCTGTTTTGTGAAGTCAATTGATATTTTATTTCGCGTAGTTGGGGCGGTAGTTTAACCAATGGACATTTGGTTTATTTACAAGATTTTAGGTTTCTAAAAAAAAAAACTAACTTCTGTTATATTTTCTTTACAATCATACAAATTTCTGGAGGACCGGGCGGGCGACCGAGAGAAATGTCACAAGTTTGGTGTGCTATGGCCGCATCTAGGAAAGTGTGTGACTGTCAAGAGTTAAAGTAAGTCTCACCTTGTGTATCCATCCCGACATGGTCATTTCCTCCTTGTATACTTCTGCCTTTCTCTGCTTCCATTGAGTCTCTTCCTCTTTTTCCTTCTAAGAGTCTTCATCGGTAAATTACTTCAACGGACTCTTTAATAAGCATCCGAACGTTTTCCAATTCTATCCACTACTGTTTACAACTGAACGACAATAGATTCGCAACATAACTAACGCTTTGCACACATCACTTCAACAAAAACTTATTATAATAATTTTTCCTAACCTCGGGAGGCTGAGGACTTCTGCGGGGAGGCGGAAGAGGAGCGGCTCTGGACGGCGAAGCTACCGCTTCGGAGTGTGAAGCTTCCGCTCCGGATGACAAGCTTCCTCCACTCGGGCCAGCAACCATGTGGCTGCTGGAGGAGTCTTCAATCTGCAAGCTCCCACGCTTGCTTAATAAGTAAAATATAGGAAAAAGAAATCCTACAATCGCTTGAAAGCAATCTTCACTTCCCAAACAATTTTTATGCAACAAATTCTGCAGAATGCTTCGATGCTTTTTTAAACGAGAATTTTATATTTTAGGTGAGCAATAACATTGAATTGCACTTCATTTCCGATTTTTATTTGAATTGTATTTTTGGCATTAGTAAGTGTTCCGAAACAGCAAATTTCTGAGAAATAATACGCATGAAGCATTTTCTTCGGCGGCGGCGGTCTAAACGGAAGTTGGAAGAGATCTTGATCATATATGACTGCTGGATAAGCATGATAAGTCTAACCTGTTGTGTTTCCTCTGCTGCCAAGGAATCTCTCTCTTCTCCATTCATACCTAGATCATCATGAGTCATGACTCTCTCTTCTCCATTCATACCTAGATCATCATGAGTCATGACTCTCTCTTCTCCATTCATACCTAGATCATCATGAGTCATGACTCTCTCTTCTCCATTCATACCTAGATCATCATGAGTCATGACTCTCTCTTCTCCATTCATACCTAGATCATCATGAGTCATGACTCTCTCTTCTCCATTCATACCTAGATCATCATGAGTCATGAAGCACTCCAAACCAGGAGTTTCTTATAGTGTTCAAGAAAAAAAGTACAGACGCCCGCAGAAGGCGGAAAAATGTTTTTCACATAAGGGTCCCCCTTATGTGATTTGGAAGAATAGAGGCCCGCCGAAAGAAGGTCCGAAATGAATATTTAACCCATTCTTTTTAAAGACTTATAATACTGCCATTGATAAAAACGGATTAGTTTTTATAGCCCAGAGCAGAAAAGAATAAAGAGAGTTATAAAGAGAAAGATACAGAGAATAAGGAATAGACATCGTTATATGTATTGCCTCGATTAATCAGATCATCGTATAAGTTTGATGGGAACAGCCATGTGTCTTTCATCTTTCAAATTTTCAATGTTTCTCAAGAGGTGAAAAGCAAAATGATTAGGAACATAAAGAAATTTCATGAGAAAAAAAACTACAGATGATCTATTTCTAATATTAACTTAATTAAACGGAACCGTTTCACCTGTTTGGTTGAATGTAAAAGTTTATGAGTTTTATTCGACATAGTACCCAAACTATGCTCTTCTCATTGATACCCTTCCTATGATTCTCGACCGCTTCCGAATTGATGTCACACAAGTGCCCTCCTACGAACACTAAGCATGTCAAAGCAAATAGACATCATAGAAAAAGGGAGAGAGAAGATAGAAAATTTGGAAGAGAGAGAAATAGGAATAGAGAGTGAGAAAGATAGAAAAGTAAGATATAGGAAGATAGAAAAAAGAATGAGTTCGACAAAAGCACATTGGTGTGCCCTAGCCTCTGCAAAAAATACCCCTAGAGACCTCTCATCATATTCTACATTTCATAACAATTAATCGGAAGAGGGGTATTCTTAAAACACTTTGTGGTTCCAATGCAGAATTTCTTTTAACTCTCTTTTTCTCGCTCATTCAATCGGTATCACCCTTTTCCCGAACAGACTCAACTTCTTTTTCTCAATAAAATTAAAACATGTTTTGTGACAAAAAAAATCTGAGAAGAGAAAGAGACCCAAAAATATAATTGACACGAACAATTAATTTCATCCACATAAACTCATATTTATTTCATGTTATTGAGCAGATTTTTTTCGCTGAGCAATAGAACTAACAAAATACAACGATTAACAGTTGAAGAGAAATGCAATGTGAATATTATCAACATGCGAATGTTCTAATCACATGAACATCAACTTTCGATCAACAACACAAACATGCTAAAGCTGTTTTATGCAACTTTGGAGAATTCGGTTCAGCTTGGAAGCGTCACAAACAAATGAGCGAATTACTACAAAATCGTGTTTGAGACTGAAAGAGCAAGTTAGAAGTGCACAAGAAAAGAATAAAAAAAATTAGAAGGGAGGGAACGGGAGATTAAGTAGAATGAGATTTGAAGGGAGGCGCAGAAGAAATGTTAAAATGTTAATAAGAGAGAGAGAGAGAGAGAGAGAGAGAGAGAGAGAGAGAGAGAGAGAGAGAGAGAGAGAGAGAGAGAGAGAAAAAGAGAGAGAGAGAAAGAGAGAGAGAGAAAGAGATAAAGATAGAGAGAAAGAGAGAGAGAAAGAGAGAAAGAGAGAGAGAAAGAGAGAGAAAGAGAAAGAAAGAGAGAGAGAGAGAAGGAGAGAGAGAGAGCGAGGGTAATCCTAGTGAATATCTGTCTGCGCGATATGATGTTCATCAGTATCACTTACTATGACGCATTCGGAACGGAACAAGCAAAAACAACTTCTTAGTAATCCCAACCCATAATGCTATCTGTGGCCTGAAGGTTCATCGATCAGAGAGATCTTTTCAAATCTTATTTTAAGGACTCAGGATTCATAACTCAATACTGCTAATCCTTGAGTGTGGGTGTGTCACAGTTACTAGCCTACCAGGTAATAGAAAATTACGAGTGGGGGATACTGATTCCAACGAGCTACGACTCAAGAAGCTCATGATTAGCCCCTTCGATGCGAAAGGACGTCAGAGCGAGCAACAAAAACAACAACATCATCAGTCTCAGCTGAGCATGGCCGCAAGTGTAGGAAAAGACTTTGTTGACTGTGAGTTGGGCGATCTGCACCAGGACGAGTCGCTCCCTCTTCACTTCCACTTCCCATTGCCGCACCTTCTCTCGAGTCACCACACGCCCCAATACACTATAAATGCAGCTCACCTTATCAGTATAACTTTATTGAACAAACTGTAACTTTTTTTTATATTCTTGATTTTTTTGTATCACTGTGATTGGAGAAATTGTGTGTTTTCATATATGTAATGACATAATTAGAATGTTTTTGGAATGATCGATAAGGTTAACAAAACAATGTTCGATATGCGATTTCTTCTGCAAATTATAGAAAATTGAGAGGACAAGTTAGGTTAATGAAACTTTATTTTTCAGACCAGACTTTCGCAAAATTTGGACGGCGAAGTTGTCAAACAATAATGTGTTTATCCGTTTTGATGATGACACGAAAACGTTTAAAACGCTTCCAAAGTCGAATCAAAATATTGAACTTCAAAAAAAATTTCCTCAAAGCACCAACAATAAAATGATTCTCTATTTTGATTTCGTTGGAAAAGATGAAACGAACTCCAGCTGAATTTCATCCGTTGTCTTGCACAGCAGGTCGACAATGTCGTGAACCATTTTTCTTATTCCTTGCCTAAATCATTCTTACGACGTCAACATTTATATGAGCTGAATCCATTTTCGAAGCGTTTTTGACAGCAAATTTGATGAAGGATTGATTAAAAGTTGATTAAAGATGAAAAGGTTAGAAAATAAAAATAAAGATAGACTTAGTTGAAATTTTCTCCATTGTAATGGTGCTACTTTCTTCTGTTTCGAATCAAGCATTTCATTACGAGCTCATTTTCTCATTGAATGATGGTCGAAAAGACGGATACGACCTTTTTTGACCGTAAAAATATTGGCAAAACCCTTAATATATATTTTTGCTCTAGCACTGAGGATTTTGTGGAGACCAATTCCTTCTATTAAATTACTGTAGAAAAAAACCTTATCAATCAGAGAAGAATTCTTAACTACCTTTGAATCTGAACACACCCTTTCTCAACAGAAATCATCAAAGAAATCAACACAAAACTCTCGGAGCGTCATTTAAGCAGAAAAATGGCCTCCAAAAAGTTAAACTAATAAATTTTTTACTGACCTGCCGACAAGTCTATTGAGAATGGAATGCAGCACATCCGCTTCTGCTCTAGCAGCGTCCACAGTAACCGCAGACTCGATCATGCAGAAGTGAGTCGAGACTTGGTGACTCACCTAATGTAAGCATATCATTTTGTGCTTCTTTCCCGATGTCCACCGAAGATTAATCACATTGGTAAGTAATCGGTATCCTTGTGACAACTGACAAATCAAATATTATAAGAAGTGTCAAGTAATATGAGTTGACGTCTGCACTAATCAGATAACCACTAGGAAGATTCAACTGGTCAACTTTTTAGATATTTGTTATGGCTTGAATAACTCTTGAAGACTTGCTCTGCCCCGTCTACAGCCCATTGAAACCAAGGATCATTTGAAAGAGTAATTGACCTGATTATGAAAAAGCTGAAGAATGACTGAGACCATTCTGAGTATTTCGTGGAGTAGAAGGCGAAAAGGGCGCATGCAATCCCATGGTATGGCATGCTTCTCTCAATTCAATCGATTATTTATCGAACTGTCTAAAGAAAATGGGAATATCATAGACTGCAGTTGCTTAATTTATACTTCGACACTGGAAGCTATAGAACATAAGAAACTGTCATTGCAAGAAAATAAGCTGAATTTCACAGGTACGAAACGAGTTATATCAAGATTGAAGCTAGATGAATCAGCTGACCATCTGCCTGGATGTCCATCACGAGCTGCTGGCACCTCATCAGCTTCAGCATGAATGCTCTGCACTCCACCAACTGAGCCACCAGTGCGTCGTGCAGCACAAAAGGCACCGGCCATTTATACTGCAACACAACCAACTTTTTTCACTCTCAAATTTCGTTCAGAGTAAGAATAGATTCAATCTCACAACGTGAATCAGCAGAAACTTAACTTGCCTAACGAAAAATCCCACAGTCGTTATCTCAACTATGAAATAAATATATAGTTTAACAATTCACCTTCCACTGCAATCAAGTGAACTAACGAGAACTCGGAGTTTAAACGACGTACCTTGACAGAAATGTTGCCGTATTCATAAGTCCAGTCACTTCGTCTTTCTGGAGGAATCCCGCCCTGCTCTAGGCTTCGAGCGAACGCTGCCTTCACCTTCATGCATAAATGATGCTAATTGACTTTGTTCCGATGTTCTATTGTCGTGAGCGGTTTTTTTTATAATTTACCCTCTGATTAAGAAGGTAAGAAAAAGTACATATGCACACCGGAGACAAAAAGGAGGGAAGCGAGTTTCATATCTTACTATATGTATGTAAACTTGTTCAGACTTAACATGAACGAGACTGTTTAAAACCGTAATCTTGACAAGTTCAACCATCGGATAATTTAAAGCTTGTGGCGTGTACAGGGTGACCCAAAATTATTGCAACACCGAAACCGCGCCATGTGTCAGCCTGTTCGCGCACATTTCGTGTAAAGCGCATCTAGAGACTTCATCATTATCTATTTGTCATTCTTGTCTGTAATTTTGGTGAGAAGCGGTTCATTCTCAAGGTAGTTATGAAAGCGGATCCACACCGTCAGTCGATCATCAACATGAAACTCCGCATATCAAGCGTGAACAACATCGTAAGAGCCCTTGGCGTCGCTCGGAGCACTGTCTATTGAACCTTCCAAAGGTTCAAGGAGACAGGAGGACTATTGGATCGCCCAGGGAGAGGAGGAAAGTTCACGGTGGTCACTCCCACAAAAATCAGAAACGTCCAGAAGAAGATCAGCCATAAAGAAGATGGCCAGAGAGAACGGGATCAAAAGAGAATCGTTGAGGAGAATTGTGGACCGAGCTAGGACTCACCCCTATCGTATGTAAGAGGCGGCGATCCTTAGTCAACGCATCATTGATCGAAGGGTGAAAACGTGCCGAGGTCTGTTCGCTCGGACACGACAAGAAGAGCATCTGACCACCCTCTTCTCTGACGAGAAGCTCTTCACCGAAGAGCAGGCCTACAATCCCCAGAACAATCGTGTGGTGGCTACGGACTATGGATATGCTCGGTACAATAGAAATGAGATCAACAAAGCTACCCACCCGGCCCAGATCATGTTGTGGGGTGGAATCTGCAGCACCGGCAAGACCCCTCCGATTTTTGTCGATTCTGGAGTCAAAGTCGATAAAGACTACTACCTCAACCTCTTCATAAAAAATGTGGTTCTTCCCTGGTCCCATTCCCACTTCAAAAACTTTCCAAAAAAGTGGACCCTCCAGCCGGATGGAGCACCCGCACAAACCGCGAAAGTCGTCCAGGAGTGCAAGAGCAATCTTCCCATGTTCATCACCCGAGATGAATGGCCTGCCAGCAGCCCCGACCTCAATCCTCTCGACTACTCCATCTGGGCTGTTTTGGAGGCCAACGCCTGTGCTACTCCCCATGGAAATTTGGAGTCTCTGAAAAAAACCCTCGTCAAGGAATGGGATAATATGAATGCTGACTACCTGCGGGCGGTCGTGGATAGCTACCCCGCGAGACTCAAGCAGGTCATCAAGAAGCGTGGTAGACGATTCGAGATTTGAATTTGCAGTTATGATTGTTAATGTTTGGAGATTATTTGATAAAATTTTGATGAAAATCTGTTGAGTTTCTGAGCAGTTATATCGTTTTTTACGGTGTTGCAATAATTTTGGGTCACCCTGTACATTGCAAAAATCTTCTATCTCATAAATTCAGGTTTATTAACTCAAGTTTTTAAATCAAAGACAAAAACATAGACGTAATCGTATCCTCTTTCCTGAACATTCTCACCCATCTCCGACATAATCGACCCTATCGAACCGATAAGTTGTCACCTTCCCTCATTCATTTATGTATAAAAACTAACTTCGTTCGGTTTCTCAGCCCCCAACCGTAGCCAAGACGCGTATGAGAAGAGTGCTCCGCCGATGAAAATACTCTGAAAAATAACAACATTAAAAATTAATGCAAAGTTGGAAATTAATGTGGTTTGCTTAAACAAAGGGGAGAATTGGAGGTTGAATCAAACGTTATTGTTCTACAAGCACTTCGTACTATCACTCTTCATCTCGTTAGGTTTAAGCCTTTTTTAAGGCTTTATTCTTTTTCATAACTGAGGCAGTTAAAAATTGGGAGTCACATTCAAGTCACTCAAAGCACTCTTCAAGACATCATCTTCTCGGAACTGCGCCATGAACTCTGCCGTCAGAAGTTGCGTGCAGTGACGCGCAGCCTCCAGTAAAGCAGAGCAAATCGTCATCTCCGAATATGGCTTTCTGAGCATTCAACAAACACAATTATTTCATTTTATATGACTAATACAGTTATATAATAATAGCACCCGTTTTTTCATATTCTTTTCGTTATTTGCTTACAATAATCCCTACCATTCGTTATTTGCTTACAATATTACAATATTCACAATCATTCAATACATATATACCACTAGCAATAATCGCATTATTTGCTTCAAAATGTTAATTTAATAGATCATAATTTATATATCATGGTGCTCGGGAAAAAACCATAACAGACTATTGAAGGTACTAAAGGCAAATTTTTTAATCAGGAAAAGTATTCTCCCAAATACCTATTTTCATACTAAAATACCCCATTGAGGGCTAGGGAACAACGGTTAGTTTACCCTAGGCTAGTATATTTAAAAGTTGAAGACAAGGTTTTACGTATTCTCGTAGAGAATGCGGCTCAAAAAAGAGAGAAAGGACTCAACCTGGGTCCGTATTCATGAAGCCTTCTCAGTTCTTCATAGAATTTAGAAGTGTAAGCCTTATCTAAGCACGAAAGGGCGCCTGAAATAGATTTTTAATTGTAAAGTTTAGTTTCTGATGAGTTTTAATCGAGAAGGCAAGCCTGATGAAATTTTCATGACAGAAATGGAAAAATGCTTGATGTTGAACTCAGAGAAACGCATTGAACGTTTAGGACTTTGAACAGATGAGTCAGAATTTATTGTTCAACCGTCGACTTAAGCAAACGGGTCAACGAACCAAGCCGCGCACGCGTATTAGCTCCGACGAGGAGAGCGGACAACAAAGCATCACAACTCCAGATGCGACAAGACTCACCCGCCGTCGGCGTCAGAGTCAGCGACGCCCTGTCATTGTTGTGAAGTAGCGAAAGCCCTGTATTGCAGAGAGAGATATGTAGACAGGAAAAGGGGGAGAGAGACAGAGAGAGATCAAAATGATGAGGACATTGGCAAATTGAGCAGGAAAAAAACAAGCAGGGTTGATCTTCGACCCGCGAGGCGGGTTAGAACAAAATCTATGCACACTTCGAAAAATTCAAAAATCTATGAGCTCGAAATTGTGGCGAGTGAGAAAAAACAGCTTGAAAACAAGTACAAACTACCTGTTTTGAAAGCCTTCCTCGGGATATCTCTCTTATTCTCGCCCGTCACACTGAAAGCTTCATCGTTTGTTAGACCTTTTTTATTCAAACACTCCAACTTTGAATAGAAAAAGGTACAGTTTCGAGAAGAAGAAGCGATATTCCAGAAACCTGAACTGACTCTCGAAAGAACAATTCATGCTGCATGTGATCTGGCAGCTTTCCAAATGAATAGAGTTGGTCGATGAATGCGAGCAGAACTGTTAGAAGATGCTCTTGCATCCTTCGCAATAGTTCGCCCTGCATTAAAGATATCTTATCATTTCTTTTGTCAAACTAAATATTTCAACACAAATTGGAGCCTAAATCGTCAATCCCTTACTGTTAGCTCACCCAACTGAAAAGCTCTACAGATCAATCTGAAGTTGTTTGGTGTTCCACGCGAAAAACCATACACAAAACTGCGAAAATGAGGCATAAGGATAAAAGTGGAAACGGTAACTAAAACCATTCGAAAAAAGACTAAGTAGATAGAAACAGAACACATGAAAAGACTAAGGAAAAAAAGAAAGATTATAAGTATGAATAACCTGTCCATCTCGGATGAGAAGAGGATCAACTGAGAAAGCGAAGAGGTGACACCACAGATACTCTACCTGGAAACGAGGTGACACCACAGATACTCTACCTGTAAACGAGGTGACACCACAGATACTCTACCTGTAAACGAGGTGACACCCCAGATACTCTACCTGTAAACGAATTATTTCCAACAGATACAAGCAACCGAAAGAAACCTAATTTTGAAAGATAGTGTAAGCGAAAAAAGAATAACGGAGTTAATACAATAAGCCTCACTCTTTGACTCGTCCAATTCTTCTCGCCCTTGAACGGTTCGACAAATCGAAATACCGTATCCACGGAGCAGCGTAAGTTCTTTGTCAACAAAGTGAGTCGAGTGAGTTCTGAACCAATCATCAAATTTTACTCTATGATAAATCCATTCCGATAGCTTTTAACACGTTGGCATATGATAGCATAAAAATGTTCCACGTAAATATGCTTCAGTTTTCTCTTCTTCTCACCTGTAAAGATATTATATATTATAGGGAAAACTACAGAAGACAGAAAAAATGTTTACCGAGTAAGCTATCAATCCTACCAAGGAAATATCATAAAACTAAATAGAAGTAAAAAGGATGATGAGAAAACAATTTACCTCTAACATGCTTGTATCGTATTTCAAGAATATATCCATGAATGCGCGAGAAGAAATCCCCGCAGAAATCTCGCAAAGCCTTCAAATAGAACAGTCAGTCTAAATAACTTTTTTATTTAAAAATTTTATGTAACAATTTTATTAGAGTTTTTTATATATAAATATGTAAATGTGAGTTTTTTTATTTTTTTAAAAACTACTTTTTTTCAATTTTGAAGCTTAAACATGAGCAATTAGTGTAAACCTTCAAAGAAAATGGCAAGTAAGACTGTAGATGATCATGCTGTAGATGATCATGCTCGAGTTGATTTATCTGTAGATGATCATGCTCGAGTTGATTTATCTCTTCTAAGAATGCCGCTATCGATTCCAATTGCAGCCGAGTGTCCACGTAGAAGACGCCGATACAGTACAACTAAATTATAAAAGAGTCACTTGACTGGAAGAAACTTCTCCGGGTTTTTACAAATTATTCATACCTTTCGGAATTTATGTTTCCAGCTCGCTATACGAATCGAATACTTTGTGGGCAGAAAAAGGCTGATAAATCTTTATAATCGATCCGATTGCTATTTTATTATAAATTACGGTCTCATCTACATATATACAATCTCGATATCCACGTTTGTGTTTAAAACATAAGTTCACCAATACAGGTTTGAAGATAAAATTTTGCGGTGCACTTGAGAAAATTTTACTGCTCGCTTATTTTTTGTATCGGCATCCCATTCAACACTCATAAAAAATCTTCTTCGATTCAACCATCTCCTCGAATTACTTTCTAACATAGTAGTTGGAGCTTTCCCGGCCCTCGCACTGATATTGCGACGAAACGTGCAAGTCTCCGTGCCTGATTGAGAATAGAGGCTCCGCCTCAATAACTGGATCCCAGTCTGTAGATACATCCAGAAAGCTGATGAACGATTGTTATCAGCAATACTATTTTATGAACAGCTGATATACAGACAAGGTCTTAAGCAGATTTGTACTTTAGAATAAAAAATTATAAACATTTAAGAAAATTTTATTCTAAGATTTTGTTTAAATTATTCATTTAATAGTAACTCTCGTAAAAGCAACAAAAACTAACTTGAGAAGATGAGATACGATGAGGTCGGGAGTAAGCGAATGACCCATACTCAAAAAACAATAATTAGCAATACAGTTTTCACAAATGTTTTTTTTTTCAAAAACGGTCATAGAGCATTGAAATCGGAACTTTTTTGATACTGAGTATTAATGCTAATATTGTAACACTTACGCCAAACTTTCAAAACATAAATTTGAGAAAAACTGGACTTTGAGAGAACCTGGCATTCGAACTAAGATTGGTTCAATAACAAATCGAATCGTGATGTCTTAAGGGTTCTCTATGCAACTATGTAAGATGCTTACTTAGACTTCTTTCCAAAGACCGAGGAGTAAGACAGCTCACCTCTTCTTGAAGTAATCGTCGTCCTCTTGCCTACTGAGCAACAGTTTGTTGTACTCGCGGGAGGAGTCCTTGTGGATGGTGACCCCGTCACACACGGAGGGCAGTGAAGCCATCTGTCGCTCTCTTTCTCGCGCTCGCCATCTAAAGAAGACCCCAATGATAGCTCACTCACAGCCTTCATCCCCCAAGAGAAGATTTCCCTGCACGGAAACAAACTTGTTCTTCTTCTTCTGCCTGTCAGCTTCTGTCGCCTTCTGTGCTCTCTTCTCGTCGTCGACTCGGCACTGCAGTAGTTCGAACTGAAAATTGATTCATTGCCACCTGATGAAACATCAGCCGATACTCCCCTATACTTAGTAATTGACGAAATAAAAACGAATGGGTCTGGCGAAGAGGATCGCCGACTTTGGTGCAAGTTTAGACGGAGAAAAGGATCCTCATTAATTATCCCCAACTACTCCCCTCGAGGGGACCTTTAAGCAAACGACAATGTTTCGAGCTTGTTGTTGTAGATTGCCCGCCGTAGGTCTCCGGCTGGGTAGACGATCATTTATCTAATTACATTATTTCTCTTTCTCTCTCGGGGTTTATTTGGATTTTTTTCCCCTTTATTTAAATTTATTTATTTATTTTTTTTTGAGAGAGAGAGAAAGGAATCACTGGTATAAGAACTTAACAACAGACGTCGGGCTATTCCACAAATCTATACTTCTTAAAAGTGTGTGGTCACAGCGACACGAGAATAAATGACTAGTTGTATGTGGCTCTTCTAAACATTTTGGGCAAAGAGGGGATTGGGCAGCTCCTATTCTGTGTAGGTAGCTGTTAAGGGAACTTGCATAGCCACTACGTAGTTGCGATAATGTTATTTGTTGTTCCCTGGGAAGTTGATTCGTTGATTTATGGATTCTGGGAGGTTTCTTACCTAGAACTGGGTTAGGGGAGCAAGATCTAATGAAATTTCTAACAGTCTCAGTATGTATTCTTTTAAGTGCGGCTTTCTGATCACTGTCTACTAACATAATTTCTAAGTCCTTGGCATGTTTACGAATAGTTCTAGGTGGTTTGGGTTCCATGCATCGACGATGGGAGGGGTGGTTTGGGAGGAGTCTTGCTCTTGCAACGAATTGCTTGGTAAGCATCGTGTTGTGCTCCTTTATGGGTAACATTTCGCTTTCTAGAGCTAAGTGCTCTGTGCCGGCCATTGCTAGGTTTCCTGTTGCTATCCGTATTGCTCTATTTTGGTTTGCCTGTAGTTTTTTCCAGTTCGTCTCGGCCAATTGAGGGGAGTAAATTGGTGCGGCGTAGTTGAGAACGGATCTGGTCATTGTTTTGTAGGTTGCAAGAAGGGTGTTTTTCTGTTGGCCCCATGTTCTTCCTCCGAGGGCACGTAGTATATTCAGTCTTTTGGCCGTTCTCTATTTAAGGTATTCTGCATGTTGTCGGAAGGTGCCGAGTTGGTCTAAGACGACACCGAGTATTTTGGGTGTTTTAGTTGTCGGCAAAAGGGTTCCATGGATTTCTACCTTGGGTTCTTTTTTACATTCGCCTGTATGGGTTGTGAAAAGAGTGACCGTAGTCTTTTCCTTGGATATGATCATTTTTCGTTGTTCCAATTCTTCTACGAGTTTCGGTAGGAAGTGGTTGATCTGATCTTCACAGGTTTCAATACAGGGGCTTGAGGAGAGAATTGATATGTCGTCGGCGTAGGCTGTCATCTGTGTGTTTCCTGTGGGTTGCGGGAGGTTGTTTATATAGAGATTGAATAAGAGGGGGCTGAGCACTGCTCCTTGTGGGACACCAGATCTGCATGTGAGACGTCGACTGCTTTTTCCTTGGAAATCTACCTTGATTGTACGGCCTCTTAGGTAGCTGGACATCCATCGGACGATGGCTCTTGGCATATTCGTTTCAGTGAGTTTCTTGCAGAGAAGGGATATGTTCACTAAGTCGTATGCTGCAGTGAGGTTAAGGGCGACCATGAGAGTGCGTTCCGGGGGTGGTTTCCGATTGAAGCCGTTTGTTATTTTCCCGGTTATTTCCAGGAGTGCGGTAGTAGTCGAGTGCTCTTTGCGGAATCCATGCTGCCAGTCAGCGATATGAAAGCCTTCCGCCAGGAATGGTAATAAGACCCGTTCGAATGTTTTGGCTATAGGTGATAGTATTGATATTGGTCTATGGTCTATAGCCGTTCAGGTTGCTGGAGTCCTTTCCTGGTTTAGGTAACATTATCACTCTTGCATCTTTCCATCTGGACGGGATAATACCTGTTTGCAGCGTGTTATTGAAGAGGATGCAGAGACACTTTCTGAAGTTTTCACCGGCCATTTTGAGTAGTAGAGGGCAGATGCCTTCACTGTCTGGGCATTTGGAACCTTTGGTTTTCTTGATTGCTTCTTCGATCTGTGCCAGGGAAATTTGGGGAGCGTCTGTCCGTTTGAGGCCTTTAATTAGTCGTGTTGTGCTTCTTGCTGATTTGTCGACCTCTTTAGGGGCTTGTTTAGCTAATTTTCTGGCAAAAGCGTTTGAGGCAGATGTTGGGCATAGACTTTTCCCGTCGTGGGTGATGGTCAAGTGCGTCGGTTTTATTGATTTGCCGTCGATAGCCTTTATCGTTTTCCAGAGTTTGTTGCCCGGTTCGTTGTGGCTAATTTCAGATATGTACTTTTCCCAAGCCTTCCGCTTTTCGAGGTTGATGCGGAAGGAGATTTCGGCCATTATTGAGGGGAGTGAGGGGTCCGTAGGATTGTCCCTCCTCATTTGGTCCCGTTCTGTAATCAGCTTCTTCACATCTTCGCTCAAGTGAGGCGTGTATTTTGGCACCTTTCCACGGGGAATGTTGTTCTTCGCCGCTTTGGTCAAGGTGGTGGTCAGGAATTTGTGCATCTGAACTGAGTTGCCGGCGAATGGGAAATCCATGAGAATCTTGTTGATGTCCCTTTCGAAGCCTTCCCAATTCGCTTTGTTGTAATTTGTATAACAACGTGCGTTTGAGATGTTGGATGGCTGTGTTTCGACGTCAATCAGGCATGGGAGGTGGTCAGAGTTCATTCTGTTGATTGTTGACCAGTTGCAGTCGATGGCTATGTCGTTCGAGGCGAGAGTGATGTCTGGTGATGCTTTTTGTCTTGTGGGCATCTTTGAGTTGTTGAGACATACAAGATCGCTGTCGTCAATGAAGTCGCATAGTTCATCTCCTCTGCTATCCTCCGTACCTTCTTTCCAAACTTTGTTGTGTGCGTTGAAGTCTCCACCGACAATGAATGGTTTCTTCTGTGTTAGGAGTCGGTTGAAGTTCGGCGCGTATGTGTTGGGGCAGGACGATCGAGGGGGGTAGTAAATGTTGCAGATTCTTATGGTTCCTTGGTCGGTTGGCACGTCCACGCTGAGTGTTTCGGCTGTCTGGTCCGTTGTTGGGGAGGTCACGTTAGCATAGCGAATATTCTCTTTGACTAGTATCGCAAGTCCGTTTAGACGGAGAAAAGGATCCTCATAAATTATCCCCAACTACTCCCCTCGAGGGGACCTTTAAGCAAACGACAATGTTTCGAGCTTAGTAATCTTCCCCCACCGCCCCGCAACATGAAGGCAACGCTGACCACATACAGCGGTGCGTCAGTGAAACAGGCCAGAGCTATACTTCCAAAAGAGTCTCCGCTCAAAGACGTTCAGAAGTTACTCCATACGAAAGCTGTAGTTGATGCGACATCCAGATACAGTCCGAATCAAGTACTTGAAAAAGCCTCTCCGCCTATCGATGAGACAGAGACTTCTATCCCCCGTTCTGCAAGTACACGCCTCGCTCAGGCAGGAGCAGTCTCCTCAATACCTAACGCCACCCAATATCACCAGCGATCGCCGACTCATGGCCTAGCTGTCAAGCCACGCGACACAACACGCAGCACTTGCTCAACTGCCAAGCCCTATTGGAGCGCTGCACCCCAAATGAGCTCTGGAGCAACCCAGTCAGGGTCGCGAGACTTCTCCACTCTTTATTTCAACAGAATTCCTGCGAAGAAGTCAAGAAAGACGATCCGAGTCCGCGGGATCGCACAACAGCAAAAGACAAAAATTGATTCATTGGTGTAAATTATCTAAAACAAAGCTTTCATTGGAACCATTCAAAAATCGAGCATCCCGTTTCCGATGTCAATTCCCGCTTAATATCAACTGTTACATTGTTCTGATAAAATCATCTTCAAATTTTGAAACTTCTCAGAACTGACTTAAAGAATGTAATAGATTATCGGGACTTGATCGAATTTAACAGGTTCATTATCAGCAATTCGACCATCGAATAACACTCAAAACCTATGCAATGGATCTTATGTGAATACTCTTTTTGATCAAATACTCTTCAAGGTTGCTTCGCTTCGTTCTTGCTCTTCCCCGTTGATTCGTAATTCACGGACTTTTTTTGGAATCTTGAAGCGAATTAAAGCGATCTACTAAGAATATTTATTGGAACCTTACGATTGCTCATTTTTAATGCATGTTTCATTTCTAAGCAGTTTCTGGCAACCAAGTTATTCGTGACCCTCAAGATTTTTTCGATTTGATTATTTATTATAAAAGAGCATACTTCTTCCTGGATCGGACAGCGAAAGTCCTCCAAGTAGTCCATCACACAAACTTCTCATCAAATCTCCGGGGTTTCTTCAATTTGATTTTCCTTACTCTTGACCATTTCTTCACAGAAGTTGTCATAGAGATATCTCATTTGCGATTGCTGGCAATCAATATGCAGTCGATAAACTTTCATTCAATCAGGAACATTTTGGCATGTGTTTATCACATCAAATAATCTACACATCACAGTGTAATGGAATGTTTTATTATCAAAAAATATACGACACAAAATAGAATCTTAAATTCAATAAAGTTCTGTAATTATCAGAGATACAAGTTAGTCTGGTGCGATTTGATCTGAAACTTCCCTAACAAGACGTGGATTTATATGTTTTTTTATAAATTCATTAGAACTATAAATTAATTTGGAAATAAATTTTCGGCTGTTATATACTCACGGGCATACTAGACGCGAGACAGTGCAGAGTGGCATTTTTTGTTGTTGATTAGTTCTCGTTATCCTAAGCCGTACGGCATCGTTAGCGTAAACTTCTACTGAGCCTAAGCGTTTTTTCAATTTAAAATTAATTTTTTGATCTAAAAATATTTTTTAATGTGAAATTAATTTTTTGATGTAAAAATAAATTTTTGTAAAAAAAAAGTTTTTTTTCAAGAACAGGAGTCTCTTCTGATGCTCAAAATTATCATCTATGAAGAAAAATTTCGAAACCGGTGCGTTTAAGCCAATTTTTCGTCTAGTATTCCAATGTCTGCGTCTTGGGTATACCCTGGAGTATATAAGAGCCGAATTTTCTTATTCACTTTCCTCAAGACTAAATGCCTACAAACGCTATCTTTTGAAAAAAAGATGATTACAATTTTTTATACAGGTAAAAATGAGTTTCTATACTTTCATGATCTCCTAAAATAATTGTTCACTCGATAGGGGGAAGATGTGAGCGAATTCCTGATTTTAGATAATTTTTTAACCGGATTCAGAGTAACAGGGAAATCTCAAGAACAAACTCCAAATAACCGGGCGAAATCGCTTGATCTACCGACAATATTCTCTTTAATCACAAACGGTAAAACTGGAAAACTCTATAAACACAACATTACAAAAGAAAACAAAGCAAAATCGTTCAGAAGTGAGGAACCATTCAACAAAAGAGAAATAGAACCTAAATTTAGCAGCAAAGTAAAATCTCTCAACTCCAAAACTGAAATGAGAGAAAGACGCCTATAAATGCGTTGTAATGCGTGATTCGCTACGAATCAGTTGTTTACGGGAAAGCCTTCTGGAGCGTCGGAAGGAAAAGGAGGAAAGGGAACTCCGTCGTTGGTCGAACTGGGATACAGCTCCGGATGCTTCTGAAAACACGATGCCGCTATGGCAAAGACGACACAATTCATGAGATTTAATTCTAGTATTTACAACCATGTGAGAGCTGAAACCAACAAAAACTATCTTATTGATTAAAATATGACTTTATTCCGAGGCTTAAAAAGAGTGAAATAATACCACGTTGCACAGCTCTTTCCTTTCCTCTCTTCCTGCATACTTCTCTTACCTATCTCTCATTCTCTATCTACCTCAATCTCTCCTTCTCTCTCGCCCCTAAATGCCTCAGATTACAAGTTCTTACTGAATTGAGAAACGACTAACCCTTTTCTCGTGGTTCCTGAGATTGTCCTTGCGATTGAATCTCTTGCCACAGAGCGTGCACTCCAAAGGCTTGTCCCCCGTGTGGATGGACATGTGTTCAGAGAGTCTCGTGAAGGTTCTCACCCAAAGAAAGCACACTCCACACTGTAAAGAGAGTCTCGTGACATGTGTTCAGATAGTCTCGTGAAGGTTCTCACCCAAAGAAAGCACACTCCACACTGTAGAGAGAGTCTCGTGACATGTGTTCAGAGAGTCTCGTGAAGGTTCTCACCCAAAGAAAGCACACTCCACACTGTAAAGAGAGTCTCGTGACATGTGTTCAGAGAGTCTCGTGAAGGTTCTCACCCAAAGAAAGCACACTCCACACTGTAAAGAGAGTCTCGTGACATGTGTTCAGAGAGTCTCGTGAAGGTTCTCACCCAAAAAAAGCACACTCCACACTGTAAACACTCCTCTCTAGAGCATATTTTCACACACAAAAATCCATTCAGAATTGCCTTTAAATTATTCTGAGTGATTTTGGGATAAAAAATATTCTCAAATGAGACAAGAAAGGGTGAAGGAACACTATAATAATTCCTTTTGTCTAATATTATTCATCTTTTATTTCGAATTGTTTCGTACTTATCGTGTATACAAACACTAAATATCTAAATCGACATTTAAGAAAAGCGAAAATACACTAAAACTAATAGGACAACAAAAAATGCCGACTTTGTATCCAGTGGACATTTTGTAAGCTGGTAGCTGTAGTTCGTCGACACTCCTTTTGGTGGTTCCCTGTCTCCGCCCCTTCTTGCTCGGAGACTCCACCTCCATTCTCCTTCTTCAACAATTTGCTCTTTTGATAACCTTCTTTTAAATAATGGCCTGAGGATCAACAGAATTTTTTACATAAACATTCAAGGAACTTTATTCATCAGATTTGCAAAGAATAAATAACTATTCATGGTTCTCTTGACCAAAGTAATTGTTTTTTTTCAAATTTGTCTTCAAAAATTCAAAAAGGTTAACCGTAGAAGCTTCTGCTTTTGCGAAGACTGTGATAGGTGTTGTCCTACCGCACTTCCTACTGCACTTCCTTCTCCGCTGAAACACCCATATCAACTAATCCAACCGTTAGGGACAAAAAAAGTCTCAAGAACATCACATGTATAAAAAACTTGAGCTGACTTGTACATAATAGCAAAGTAAACCCATAATGATGAAAAGTCGAAAGGAAAAGTGAAAGGTTTGGTCCATCTTAGTCCATCGAATTTAGAATTTAGTGTAGAGCGAGAGTCTACAAGTCAACACGTTCTCGACGACTCAACACAGACAAGCTCGAATTTAGTGTAGAGCGAGAGTCTACAAGTCAACACGTTCTCGACGACTCAACACAGACAAGCTCGAATTTAGTGTAGAGCGAGAGTCTACAAGTCAACACGTTCTCGACGACTCAACACAGACAAGCTCGAATTTAGTGTAGAGCGAGAGTCTACAAGTCAACACGTTCTCGACGACTCAACACAGACAAGCTCGAATTTAGTGTAGAGCGAGAGTCTACAAGTCAACACGTTCTCGACGACTCAACACAGACAAGCTTAAAAAAACGTTCATTCCAGTCGTACGCATGCCCTTCCCAGAGAAGAAGTTTCACCTTGCCATTCTTGAACTGTGAACAAATCACAAAACCACTCTTGAAATAGTCAATGAATTGAGCTTTTCGATGTATTCGCAGTAAACTCGCATATTACTTTCGTTTTCCTTTCATATTCTCCACACACTAAAAAGGTGTAATAATACAAAAAATTTGAAAATAGAGCCATAGAAGAGCGAGAGATTCGTTATGAAAAGAGGGAAGGGTGAGCCATGAAGGAATGAGAGAAGCGGGTAGGAGAAGGTAGGTGATTGGGTTCCACATGGTGACCCGAGAAGCGGGTAGGAGAAGGTAGGTGATTGGGTTCCACATGGTGACCCGAGAAGCGGGTAGGAGAAGGTAGGTGATTGGGTTCCACATGGTGACCCGAGAAGCGGGTAGGAGAAGGTAGGTCATTGGGTTCCACATGGTAACCCGAGAAGCGGGTAGGAGAAGGTAGGTCATTGGGTTCCACATGGTAACCCGAGAAGCAGGTAGGAGAAGGTAGGTCATTGGGTTCCACATGGTAACCCGAGAAGCGGGTAGGAGAAGGTAGGTCATTGGGTTCCACATGGTGACCCGAGAAGCGGGTAGGAGAAGGTAGGTGATTGGGTTCCACATGGTGACCCGAGAAGCGGGTAGGAGAAGGTAGGTCATTGGGTTCCACATGGTAACCCGAGAAGCGGGTAGGAGAAGGTAGGTGATTGGGTTCCACATGGTAACCCGAGAAGCGGGTAGGAGAAGGTAGGTCATTGGGTTCCACATGGTGACCCGAGAAGCGGGTAGGAGAAGGTAGGTGATTGGGTTCCACATGGTGACCCGAGAAGCGGGTAGGAGAAGGTAGGTCATTGGGTTCCACATGGTAACCCGAGAAGCGGGTAGGAGAAGGTAGGTCATTGGGTTCCACATGGTAACCCGAGAAGCAGGTAGGAGAAGGTAGGTCATTGGGTTCCACATGGTAACCCGAGAAGCGGGTAGGAGAAGGTAGGTGATTGGGTTCCACATGGTGACCCGAGAAGCGGGTAGGAGATGGTAGGTGATTGGGTTCCACATGGTGACCCGAGAAGCGGGTAGGAGAAGGTAGGTCATTGGGTTCCACATGGTAACCCGAGAAGCAGGTAGGAGAAGGTAGGTCATTGGGTTCCACATGGTAACCCGAGAAGCGGGTAGGAGAAGGTAGGTCATTGGGTTCCACATGGTGACCCGAGAAGCGGGTAGGAGAAGGTAGGTGATTGGGTTCCACGTGGTGACCCGAGAAGCGGGTAGGAGAAGGTAGGTCATTGGGTTCCACATGGTAACCCGAGAAGCGGGTAGGAGAAGGTAGGTCATTGGGTTCCACATGGTAACCCGAGAAGCGGGTAGGAGAAGGTAGGTCATTGGGTTCCACATGGTGACCCGAGAAGCGGGTAGGAGAAGGTAGGTGATTGGGTTCCACATGGTGACCCGAGAAGCGGGTAGGAGAAGGTAGGTGATCGGGTTCCACATGGTGACCCGAGAAGCGGGTAGGAGAAGGTAGGTGATTGGGTTCCACATGGTGACCAGAGAAGCGGGTAGGAGAAGGTAGGTGATTGGGTTCCACATGGTGACCCAAAAAGCGAGTTGAGAACCAACCTCTGCCACAACTGCATCTGCTCCTCTGCTTCTGCACTGACGTGCGGGCCTGCGGAAGTGTTCAGCTCGCCTGAGCCCATTCCTTCCTCCTCTTCCCCTTCCAACTCTTCATTTCGCTTCCCGCGGATGTTGATCTCTTGGTCCAACATTTCCGTGATTTGACTCATGGTCGAAGAGGAAGCTGGAACACAACGGACAATCAACCGGGATCAATGGTTAAGGAGTGTTATTTCAGCTCACTCCTCTGAGAACGGTCAGTAAGAACATTTGTATCGCCAAAACCAAGGTCGATCAAATGCTATTACAGTCATTACTGGAAATAGGAACTCTCGTTTACAGGCTGAAAAGGAATATTTTGATGCTAAATACACAAGCATATCCGTGCAGTCTATAACATGAAGCCTTTGTAACCTAAAAAACAAAGTATTTTATTGACTAAAGACTACGATAAAGTGAACTATCTCATAAAACGATAGATATAGAGCTTAGACTACAGTTATGAATAGACAATCATCTGCAGATGAATCCAATAAGCTGACGGAAAAGAGAGGAGAGATCAACATGGTCGACAGACTCGAAGACGGGCTCCTGCTTAAGCTGCTTCTTCTCTACAGTTCCTGCACAAACATTAACCTTATCACACATCGAATATCTAGAGAAGTCTAGCTCTTCTATGAAACTAGACATCTTCTATGATTGAGATCGACTGCTACTCGAGCGGAGCCTTCACACCCCGGCTTGAAAACTAGGATGTTTCTCTCCATCACGAAAATATTGAATATATTTAAACGGTGAATGATGGAGGAAACATCGTGTTATCAGCTAGGGCGAAAACCTAAAACTTTTATTGCTAGATCACAATACAATGTTATAACATTTTGTACGGTCAAAAAAAACATTCTGAAAAAAGCGTTGAATGAAAGAGCAAGGAGTAACCTGATTGACTCCGTTGCGGAATTTGTTGCTGACTTTTACTTTGCGAAGCGGATATGTGGTCATTCGGCAACAAACAAGGAGTCGAAAATGTTTTCGTCGCTTTTACATCGGGATTCCTCATAGGCGAGCCCTCTCTTCAAACATTTAGAGCCTTTTGAGGATGACGAAGCTCTCATTGAACTTATGTTAGACTAGACCAGTTTATAAACAAAAACTTAAAGAAAAGTCATCGATCATGGTATTCCGAGCCCAGATTTGAGATAAATAACAAAAAGATGTATACAGGGCAGGGTGTTTCTTACCACCCGCCTAATTTTTCACGAGCGCATAGATTTCCAGAATTTAAGAGTTTGGAATTTTTTCTTCAAAGAATTGGAATTTTCCTAGGTAAAAATCGAAAATTTCTTCGAGTGCATAGATTTTAATGTTTTCGGACTTTTTGAAGAACGCATAGATTTTCTTTCACCCACAGGGCGGGTGAAAGAACGCATAGATTTTCTTTCACCCACAGGGCGGGTGAAAGAACGCATAGATTTTCTTTCACCCACAGGGCGGGTGAAAGAAACACCCTGTTTGTATGAACAATAATATATCAACAAATTCGTTATCTATTAATGTCTCAGATAAAACAATACCGTCACCCGAGCGTCATATGATTCTTGATAGTCTTGCAAGCGAGAAGAACATAGATTGCATCCAAAGACGCGCTCCCTCATGAGGGCTGCCATTTAGGGTATTGGGGGAAGGGGGCGTCCTTGATGAGTAGAAACAGCAACTGACTGAGAATTACCGATGCCCAGGCCGTTCTCCTCCTCTATACGTTGCTCGTTCTCGACGACGCTCTCGCCCTCGCCATCTATAGTATCTACCTCATCCATCACTCCGCTCTCCACATGGTCACAGTCCAATTCATTCGTGTCCGGAGAGGCTTCCTTCTCACACATGCAAGTATTCTGCAAGCTCATTCCAATCAATACTCATCTAAGCACACAGAAAGAGCATAACATTGTTTTGCTTTTTTTTTTAAAAAGCTTTGCCGTTTCAATTAAACCGCTTTCGTGACGTGATATGCTTTGAAAACTAGTTTCAGAAACTTGAAATAAAAAGGGGAAGGGGATGGAGTTGGAAGAGTGATTGAGTCTCTTGTGAAATACATATGTCTTGATATTTCAAAAGGTCGATCGCTAAAGTAGGTTAAAAGTTTCACTTTCGATTTTAAGAAACCGGTTGAGGCTGAGCAATGACTACTAAACGTTCTATTCATGTGGAGGAATGAAGTTTTTTTCTCTCTATGTTTTAGGTGTGAAAACTCTGATACATTCATTTCGAGTGAGGGAGAGGGTCGGTAGGTCATTTCGAGTGAGGGAGAGGGTCGGTAGGACGATCGCCCTAGAGAATTTTTTTGCCGGTTGGCAGTCTAACTATGAAATCAATTCAACTATGAATATCAATTTGATACTTTTGAAAACCGTTATTTCAAGAAAGAAAAACAGCTCACCTTTCTATTCGACTCATTCATCCTATCAAGCACTTCTTGCAGCATCTGACGCATTTCTGATTGCTGCCTGCACAACATAGGAAAATTACATCTACTTCATTAGTTGTAATAGTATGAAAATTATTTTTATCATTCTTGTTAATATCAAGCTCTCATGTTCTTTATACGTAACTCGAATTGAGAGAGAGAAAAAACTTGAATAGTATAACTTGAATAGTATACATTTTTCAGTGAGTTTTTGAAGTCAATAAATGAATGTTGTTTACGTGAGAATAGTCTGCCATATCATGGATTGATACCCTGGCACATTTGGGTCCGTGTAAAGAGCCTGCATCGCCAGAGATAACTGCAACAGATTCTCCTCAGAAGTTACTCAATCTCTAAACAAATAACACCAACAAAAATTTCAGATACATATGAAAAACCAAAGATTCATACCTGATACTCTGAGCTCATTCCTTGCAGAGCAAACGAGTGCTTCTTCTTACTTTTATCGCAGTTGGAATTGCCAGAGCCTGGATGAATACTTTTGAATCATGTGCACTAATGAGAAAACCATAGATAGCTCTCACTACCGGAAATTCTCAAAAAATCTTTTCTCCTTTCTCCCGTTAATGGATACATCTCGATGAGAAGATGTTCAACTGCGCTGCGAGTGAAGACGAAGCAATTTTTTGGGCATCAAAATCATCCAAACTAAAATGGAACTGGGAACTTTCTAGAAATTACCTATAGGCAATTGAAAACAGCAATCATTTCATCAACAGAACGTGAGTTGACCGGATTCATTAGTCAGCTGTACTTAATCGAACAATCCGGAATCAAATTCCACTTTTTTGGTAGACGAGTGGCAATCTTTATCTACATTCTCCGTGCAACTTTAATTTGTTGATGAGAACAAGCCTCGGATGAATTGTGAAAACTAATAGCGAACGTTTCTTGGTCGGAGCAGCAAAATCGCCCCTAGCGGTCGACATTTGTGAATGATCCTCGTCTGGCCGCCTATATCGGTAGGTTCTCCTCTTAAACTTTGGGGACGGATAAGCATTACTATTGGGATAAAACATGAGTTTTACGCCTGTGATTCGTTATTCTTCCTCTTCAGATACATTTTGAGCGAGAACAAATCGATAACAGCTGCCACAACAAAGATTATTAATGATTTATTCCAAAATATTCCATGGATTCTCTTCATCGGGACAAGCGCAAACATGCTAGTGAGCAAATCATAAATCTCGAGAATGTTCTATCGCAATCAGCTAACAAACCTAACACGATAACTATCTCATACAGTAAACTCCTAACAAATGGCAACATTTACCTAATCATGTCGACAATAGCTATAACTCATTATAATAACATTATTCATTCCGGCATGTCAAGCTCTATTACCTGTCATGCTCAAAACTGTTCGATAAAACTCTTGAAATTGCAACAAAATAAACTTTCTCATTCAAAACTAAGATATTTTCTAGGCCTCTCAAACCAAATGAGAACATAAATAGCAGATCGATTGGCAATGAAAGCTGACTAAAATACACTCGGATTATTTTGACAACTGGGCTTACAATACTACTGCCAAGATACAGTAGTGAGGAGGGATCGTATCAATTAAAAGTGAAAGTACACTTTACAAGATACGGTACTTCTAAAATGTTGACGTCGGTCCTCTTAAGACAATTCCGCTTCGCCGCGGAGAAAACTACTCGCAAATGTATCCAGGCTCGAGAGGACAAAGGCTGTTTTCCCTCTGCAAATATTAGAAAGAGTCTTTTTTGTTCATGTTTCACTTTAGGAGAAGACCACTTTTTTTTCTCAGCAATGTCAAAGTTTTTTAATTATGTTCTTTGGCAATAATTTTTCTCACCCTCATTTCAGGCAGGGTTTTTTTAGTTGGTCCGAAAATCCTACAGATGCCCGTCGGAGGCGAAAATTTTTGTATACAGACACTTGCCTCACAAAAATTGAAAGTTTTAATTTTATGAGATAAAAAGTTTTTTGAAAATTTTTCACTCTTATGAGATATAAAAAATTTTCACATAAAGGTCCCCCCTTATGAGTTGAAAGACAGACGCCCGCCGACAGGCGAACGGACATGACTAAATAACCCCTGATTTCAGGCTGTTGGTAGGGCAAGCGCTCTCTTCAGATAAAATACTCATGTAGTTCGGCCAAAGAAGTGACTCTTATGTACAGCAGAAGTTGGTTCAGATTCGTCCTTCTTGTTTAGGGTTAATTTATAATCTCTTCACTAAACGATCTTTTAGAATGTTTATTTCAATGAACTTTTGTTTTGAGAAAATCCAAGAAATAAAAATAATTTTCAATTAAACAGTTATATTTGAATTAATTTTCAAGGCTGACTTTATGGAAGTTATTGCCTTGTTGCTCTTCTCAATCTTCTCAATCTCTTGCCTCTGAGCATCAATCTCGTCCTTCATCGTTGCATGCACTCCGCCCACAGTCGCACGCAGTCCTTCGTACACTTGCTCCATCTCTCTGCAATATACTTCAGCTATTGTCAACATTCACAAAAACGACCGCTCTCCGAGCATGAAATGTTCTAGAATAATAAGAAGCAAGCAGAAGTTTTAAGACAAATAAGGCTTAAATATTCAGCAACATAAAAGAAAAAAATTGAGAAAACTAGCTCGCTTTTTATTCCAGAATCCCCTGCTGGGAGAGTGGTCACTTTTCCAACTTTATACATAGTGCATGAATTCATGAAAACATAGTGCATGAATTCAATGCATGAAAACACGATACTTCATCAAAGCTCCTTTTTATAGTATCAACTCAACCGAGAGAGATAAAAACCGCACATCATAACAACAATCTATTGTTGTTATGGGTAATTCGACTAAATATAGATGTTTCATTGGAAGAGAAGGCTACCGATAACTTTTCTCTTAAATAATAACTTCAGTATCCAACCTTGCAGCTTGAACTTCGCAGTGACTCGTGTGTGCAGCAGCGACTTGTTGCATTCGAGCACCTAGATGCTGCCTGAGCATAGGTAAAATATCTCTTGATTTTTCAATAGGTCGATCGCTAAAGTAAGTAAAAAAAAAAACTTCCCTTTCAACTTTACGAACACGATTAGTGCTGAGTTATGGCTAAAGAACCGTTTTATTTATGTAGAGGAATGAAGACTTTTTCTTTCACTTTTAGTTTTAAAAAGTATGATACATTCATTTCGAGTGAGGGAAAGGCTCGGTAGGTCGGTCGCCCTAGGAAATTTTTTTGCCAGTTTGCAGTTCACCTATGTGCCTGAGACAACAATAAGAATAATTTTTATAAGAATGATAATAATTACAATAATATTAATAATAATATATATATCTTCCTCGCGCTTGTTCCCGCCTCGCGGCAGGGTACGCGCTCCCCTAAGATGCAGGTCGGACCTATCCTGGTAGAACCAGTGGCTGCCTGCTAGATCACTGCTAGTGTGATAGCAGCAGTGGGGAGAGTCAGATTCGTGCATGAGCACTACCAACATTTCTTAACCCCCTTGGTTTGGGTGGATCTGTCCGGGGTGGGAGTCGAACTCGGGACTCTTCGCACAATGGTCTAACACACTAACCATTATGCCACGCCCGGACAATAATATTAATAATAAAAATAATAATAAAACGAACCTGAACTGCTCCTTAAAATGTTGTTCTTTGGCTGAAGAGTTCCACCGGAGCCTTTCATAGGCATAAAGTCCTCCGTAAACAGCAGCAGCCCCCGCTATCACCTTCACATATTTTCACGTTTTGTTAAAAGCTTATGACTGGGAGAAATATGGACTTTTTCTGGTTTACGGGAAGCATAATCATCAAAAAATTTTGTTATTCGAGAGAATCGCCAGATGAGTAAAAATTAATATTTTTATGGAAGGATAAAGATTTAACATTACAAACCCTCCATCCAACCGCCTTGTAAACCACACCAGCCACCAACACGAGCCCAACACCGCCGTTGGCTATGTACGCAGCCGATGTTATCACCATCTGGAACAATGTGTTCATTGACTTCAAGTCTTGCGCATCAACTTGATGTGTGACTAGTAAGCGATGGATCCATGTTCAAACCTCACCTAATGTAATACTACCCAAACAGTAAAGTTGGAATTGTTCGGACGTCTCTGACTCTGCCCGACCAGCCGTCCATGCTCCCCCCCCCACTCTGCCCGACCAGCCGTCCATGCTCCCCCCCACTCTGCCCGACCAGCCGTCCATGCTCCCCCCTCCCCAACAAATTCACAACAAGAAAGCAGTCACGGCTATTGAAACCTTAAGTCTTGAGTCAAAATCAGAGATACGCGTATTTGCCTCATAAAGCGGATTCGAACCACAAGAAAAAGCACCAACTTAAGTCTTATCATTATCATTTTATCATTATAATATCATGATTGATATTAAATTTTAAAAATGTGTGCCATTTATTATTAACCATCATATTATAATGATCATCATTGTTTTGTAACAAACTCCTTCATTAACCTGAGTCATCATGGCATTCTCGTTCTCCAGTTGGACTGCAACTGGCAGCTTCCCCGAGTTAGAAGAAGTTGGAGTAACGACTTTTCCTTCTGCTTCTTTGTTCTTCTGCAAATAATAAAACACGAAACCCTTTCGATTTCTAGATTTTCCATAAAATTTCCATTTCGATCGAAAATTTGGTGTAACCTCGTCCTTATCCGAAACTTTCCAGTTTCTTTTATGTATATCTAAATCTTTTCTTTAGATTGAAAAATTGTAATCAGTAAAGTCTTACCATGGAGAGAAGATTCGCACGGAGAGAAGTCACTGGCTGCCCCGTTCTGTACGCCACCAATTTTCTGAACAAGTTCAGTTCAGCTTCTCCTATGACTTTCAAGAAGAAATTTTTTTTTCAACGTACGACTTTGCAGATAACAATGCGTTTTTTACAATCAATGAAAAAATTCAGTCAATGACATATTGAATAAGAAGACAGTGTGAGATTTCGCTAGAAGACTATGAATAGATGATCTTTCACTTCATAAGACACAGTACTAAGATACAGTACCTGATGAGAGCGGAGAGCCCGAAGGAGAAGCGGAACTCAAGATCTTCGTGGAAATCAGTTGTTAGCGCAGGAACATTCACACATATGGAAAACTTGAAAGGGGCTCGGTATTTCCATACCTGAACGGATAAAGTTCGCCATGACTCATTCAATTTTACCGCTGAAATTCAGCAGGATTATACGCGGCTCTCATGGGTAAATTATTCCTTTAATTTTCAATAGGTCGATAGCTAAAGTAGGTTAAAAGTGTTCACTTTGAACTTGAAGAAACCGGTTTAGGCTGAGTTATGGCTGATGAAACGTTCTTTTTATGTAGAGAAATAAAGGGTTTTTTTTTTGATTCAGCAGAGAACACTTTGATGCATTCATTTCGAGTGAGCGAGAGAGACGGTAGATCGGTAGCCCTAGAAATTTTTTTTGATAAATTGGCAGTTCATGTATGGCGGCTCTAAGAGTATTCCGAACATAAAAATGAGTCTCATGTAAGTCTTCTGAAATGTAAATCTTTAATCTGAAAAATTAAAGCAAACCTCTTCCAATTTCGCTTGGTAAGGTTCTGCCAGTAGTTGCTTTACGCAAGCTAAAAAAACGTTGCATTTCAACACAAAACATTCTCGAAACACACTGGCAACAGTGGCCATTCGTGATTCTACAGCCTTAAGAGCCTGTCACGGATGGAGCCGGATCATCCAGTCCAGAATCGAGCGCGACCTCAGGTGGCGGATAGAGGGATGCCTCCCTACGAATAATTCGTGCTGGGAGGTAGCGGGAGAAATCCCGCCGCGGACCAAAACTGGGTAGTATAGCTCGTCAAAGGAGGGCGATGCCGGACCGGCCTGGGCATGCCACCGGACAAAACATCAGCCGATACTCCGCTATACTTTTCAATGGCGAGTCGAGGCGCCAGTCAAATAGCCTCTTGCCTATCTCCGGTCAACGACAGGCGAGACGTCTCTACTCCCACCCAAAACGATGCTAGGCCGGCTTGACCACCCACTCACAAGGCCTATAGCATCACAAGGTGCAGCATGACAGTCTCAGGACTGCAAAGGACATCAAAACCCTTCTCCGGACGCATCTTGTCCGAAGAACACGAGAACTTCTCTCATTAAAGAGAGTGTTCATAACCAAGTCTTCGATGCGGGATGCTTGCCGGCAACAACAACAACAACACAAAACATTATATATGATTATGATAATTCAATCAATTCAGTTCAAATGCTTCATTTCAATACCAAAGACATAAAGCGCCAAGAACCGAACATCTCCAAATGTTTAATGTGAAAGAGTGGAATAGAATAAGTTGACATGGATCTTCTACGGTAACACTAAAACACTCACCAAACATGCTCTGCTCAATGTTCCATATCCTCGACATCAAGCCTCCTGTACATCTGGCTTCTAGATCCGCTGTTAGACACTCGTCTGTGAATTCGGAAAGCTCCTGAAAGTCATTTCGTACTTTAACAAAACCAGCAAAAATTTTGTCATCCGCAGGATTCGAACCTGCGCCCTCCGAAGAGGACTGCGACCTGAACGCAGCGCCTTAGACCGCTCGGCCAGAATGACATGTATAACCAGAGAGCAGAAAAGATTCATATAGTGCGAGGATTTCGATTACAAGAACTCTGATCAGTTTTTGAACATACAAGTACACGAAAGCTCGATGGAATAAGAAACCACTGACCTTTTTGAAAACTTGAATTTCTGTTGGATCATCGATGAAAGGTTTGTTGAACTTGTCGAGAATGCAGTCGAGTCTATGAATCTCTTCCGAAATGTCAGTTGAAACCTTAAAGCACCGAGTTTATTAATTTAAATTTTTCAGCTTCATAATCAATGTCTTAGTTATGAAGCACTATAGTTCATACATCACAACACAGTTATAATGATAATTCTGATAAAGTACGAGCGATAAAGTTGAGAAAGAGTCATGAGAATGTATAAGATTGCTTGAACGGTACGGTCTGTAGGTGTCCAAGTCCCACTAGAGACCAAGCTCTATCATTCTGAAGAGAGGAGTAAGAAGAGTAGTGGTGGAATAAAAACCGCCCTTTGCCGGTCATCAGAGCTGAACCCGCAACTCGAGAGCTTTCAGACTGATAGTGTAGTGCTTTACCGATTGAGTTATCACGAGCTTGGGGTTTTATTGAAGTAATCTATCGTGGCCTAGACTGTGATACACGACTCAATCCTAGCTGTGTATGTTCCCCAAAGGGGTATTTCAGTTGCCCTTACCTTCAGATGCACTTCCGCTTTCAGCTTCTCTGCTTGCTGCTGATAAGCTTCTTCGAAACGAGTAAAATCTTCTCGACATCTATTGAATTCTGCCATTGACATCTGTAAATTACTTCTCTTCCTTTTGAGAAGTGTGACATATTCTTCAGAACAGACTTCTTTGTTAGCTGAAAGTATATATCCTTACAATTCAAATATGTTATCATTCACATCATAGTAAGTTTTCAGTTATTTAATCTTTTCCTGTCCTGAAAGAAGTGAATTGTGATAAGTTGATACCTGCATCGCTCGTTCTTTCTCTGCTCTGCATTGAGCGGTCGCTTTCTGAACAAACTCCAGATTCTCCCTCATCCTAGCGACGATCTCCTGTGCTCTTCTCATGTGAGCTTCAAACTTCGTTTTGATCGCTGACCTTGAAATATCAACGCCTTTTACTCTTTTTCTTTCTTTATCGTTCTCTCAGTCTTTCATCAATTGAATTGAATTGAAATTATCCATCAAAGAACGATTTGTCGAAAATCACCATCTGACATAGGAATCACCATCTGACATAGGAAATCACCATCTGACATAGGAATCACCATCTGACATAGGAATTATCACAACAATGCAGATGATTGCAGAACTAGAACGTGAGTAGATATGCAGTTCATCGTGTTTCTTTGAAAAGATGAAAAGTTTCAAACATAAAATCATAAATGGACTCGATCATGCCTCACCTCGATATACATTGCTCGAATTGTCTTTCAAAGTTGTGGAACTCCAGAGCTCTGGCTTGGTAGCCGTCTTGTTGATAGGCCCTCTCTTGCAGGCCTCTCGCTTTCAAACGGGCTTCCAGGACCTATACAAAACTTATTTTATACGATACACTTTTTATCTGTGTCTTGCCTTGTTAGATGCGTTGTTTGTAGAAAAGACAGATCGGACGTTTCGCTTTATCAAAGCATTCGCTGATGATGCTTTGATAAAGCGAAACGTCCGATCTGTCTTTTCTACAAACAACGCATCTAACAAGGCAAGACACAGATAAAAAGTGTATCGTCTACTGGATTCTTCATCCAATGCGTTTAACTCAGCATAAACTCTTCATTGATTTTTTAAATCGAAATGGATATTGCCGATCTATCCGCGATCTCACCTTAAGCACTATTGGAACGCGCCAAAAACTTATAAAGGCTCGCCAATCTCTTTTCTTCTTAACTGAATGTAAACGATATAATGTTTTTCCTAACTTCATTCTTAATTCTCTTGCTCATGTACCTAGAACTACTGTTACACTAACGAAGTCTATTAACAAACTAGCTCTTAATCTACTCATTTTTCACATTCGTTCAACTCGTAAAATTGTTTTTAGTTACTCCACAAGTTGTCGTTATTATGATAGACTGTTACGATCGAAATTGCCTGCCTCTGAGTACGATGAGTTCGTTCAATTATCTGTATCTGTGGGTGACAAGATCCGCGATGTCGCGCGACAACGGCTCTTCAAGAAACTATGCAAGATTGCTCCAAGTGCTCGACCGTTACCCCTGATCCCAACACCCACTGAACCAGTCACTTATGATCGTGTTTCCATAGTTGGTGGTGTTGATCTTCCGGAGCTTTCAACTTCGGTTCTCAATTATGGACCTTCTTTCATTCCGAGTACAGCCTTTCCTCGTAACATTGAATTTTCTATGCAAGTCTCTTTACAACAATTGTGCCAAACCTTGAGATGGCAAGCTCTTTTCTCACTTAACCCTTCTCAAGCTCCTGATACTGCAACTCACAAACTGGCTTCATCCTGCCCCTTTCCCCGCATGTTCACCGCCTTCCCTCCTAAAAACCCTCTGTCTGACAGAACTGTACTCACATTAGCTTCTAAGATTCGCGATATTATTATTCGTCATAGACAAACAAGACTTTCTCGTAACTTATCACTTGTAGAGTGTAATGCTTTGAAATATCTTAGAGAACTTGTTCAGAACAATAATATTCGTGTCACTAGAAGTGACAAAGGAGGGGAATTTGTTGTCATGAGCGCAGATGTTGACAAAAAACTAACAGAGTTGCACTTATCTGATCTTTCTCTTTATACTCAATCAAATAGAGCAGCTTTTACTCATGCTTTTAAAGCATTATTAACCAATTTTCAATCAATAACTAGCCACTCAAACTTTCCAAATAGTCTCACTAAACGTCTCATAGATCATCATCCTCGTATTCCTGTTATATATACTCTTATAAAAACTCACAAATTTGATCTCTTTTCTGCCGGTACCGATCTAAAACAGTTTAAAATCAGACCTATTATCTCTGGATGTGGAGGCCCCACAGATAGAATCTCATGGTTGTTGTGTCAAATTCTTAACCCAGTATTCCATTGTATTCCTACTCATTTGTTCAACACCAGCCAACTATTGAAGGACTTGAATAACATAACCAATAGTAACATAATTTATGAAAGCTTCGATGTTGAGTCTCTCTATACTAATGTTTCTAACAAAGATGCAGTTGCTGCGGTTATCAATATCATACTCACCAACAGAGAATCTTTCAATCTATTAGGCCTTAGTGTCAATGATGTTCAAACTCTACTTCTGCTTTGCTTATCTTGTAATCATTTCTGTTTTGCTGGAACCATTTACTCACAAAAAAGAGGCCTAGCCATGGGAGACCGCTTAGCTCCTCTACTCGCGGTTTCCTACATGCATCAACTCGAACATGGAGCCCCTCTACGTGATATCGCTCTACTAAAACGTTACATCGATGATTATATTGTAATAAGTACAAACCAAGAAGCTATAGACACATTATTCGCTTACTTAGATACTCAGGCGAGCCTGATACATTTGACTAGGGAAACATCTTGTAACAACTCTATCCCCTTCTTGAACATTGAATTAACTTCGTCTGGAGATCGTATTTTAACGAAATGGTATAGAAAGTCTTCTAACAAGAACATCCTTGTTCACAATAATTCTAACCATCCTATTCACGTCAAACGTGCCATCATCACAAATACTTTGTATACAGCCTCAACAGTTAGCTCTGTTGAATTCCGTCCTGCCTCTAAGGCTAAGGCCAGAACCATTCTCAACCAAAACGGGTACGAACTTTCCAAAAAGCCAACCGGCCGAAGGAAACAAGTACCTGCAGTGCGGAACAACAGAGCTATACTATCAATCCCTTTCATTTCCGATGAGTTCACTAGAGATGTTCGAAAAGCTGTTCATGATGTTGACTTGAATAATGTTGATGTAATAGAGAAACCTTCTCCCTCTCTACAGTATATTCTTTGTAGGAATCGAAACCATGATAGAACTTGTTACAATCCCAAAGTTTGTATTTTTTGCCCTTCCGCAAAAATAGGCATTTGCAACACTTCTGGTTGCTGTATATAAAATCACATGCTCATGCGGTCTGTTCTACATAGGCCACACAGGCCGCCCAATTCATACTAGAGCAACAGAGCACATCCGAGCGGCAAAGAACCCAAAGGCACCATCCTACTCCACTAACGCCTTTGCCCAACATTTTCTTTCTGCTCATCCCACAACTGATGTTGCCCTTTCTGGCTCTATTTTACATGTTGATAAGAATGTTGTCCGCCGAAGAATCATAGAAGCGATACTAATAGACACTCACAAGCCCCAGCTCAATAACAAAAGCGAACTGGCCGAAGAGCTTTCCCATCTTGCTCTTTTACCTCTTTCATAATTCTCTCGCTCGTTTTATAGACTCACACTTAATTTTTCATTTGTTCCAATGTTCATTTCTTCTCCGTATGTTACTTCCTCTCAATAACACGTTGTTATTTTTTAGTGTAACCTCTACACATCACATTCAGAGGATTTCTCTTTCTCTTCGTCAACTTCTTTTGGTTTGTAAATATAAATTCATTTGTTTTTTTTTATATATTGATGTTCCTTAGACCATGCTATTCATATTGTCTTAAGGTGACGAACATTCGCTGATGATGCTTTGATAAAGCGAAACGTCCGATCTGTCTTTTCTACAAACAACGCATCTAACAAGGCAAGACACAGATAAAAAGTGTATCGTCTACTGGATTCTTCATCCAATGCGTTTAACTCAGCATAAACTCTTTATTTTATACGAGTGTAAAACAACACATTCTACCTCGAGTACATATCGATATCAGAGCTTTTACAAGTACAACGACCAATTAAATAAACTTTCAGCCTGCAAATCATTCTAGAGTCCTTTTTACAACAAAAGTACCTCTCGTGATCTTCATGCCCGCCCCATCCCCTCTCGTGATCTTCATGCCCGCTCCATCCCCTTTCGTGATCTTCATGCCCGCCCCATCCCCTCTCGTGATCTTCATGCCCGCCCCATCCCCTCTCGTGATCTTCATGCACGCCCGATCCCCTTTCGTGATCTTCATGCCTCCGCATCCCCCTTCAAACACCCCTACCTCTCGTGATCTTCATCCCCTCCCTATCCTCCTTCGAACACCCCTACCTTTCGTGATCTTCATGCCCTCTTCATCCTTTTCGAACACCCCTACCTTTCGTGAGTTTCATGCCCTCTTCATCCTTTTCGAACACCCCTACCTGTCATGATTTTCATGCCCTCCCCATCCCCCTTCGAACACCCCTACCTCTCGTTGTCTTCATGCCATCCTCATCCCCCTTCGAACACCCCTACCTCTCGTTGTCTTCATTCCATCCCCATCCCCCTTCGAACACCCCTACCTCTCGTTGTCTTCATGCCATCCCCATCCCCTTCGAACACCCCTACCTCTCGTTGTCTTCATACCATCCCCATCCCCCTTCGAACACCCCTACCTCTCGTTGTCTTCATGCCATCCCCATCCCCCTTCGAACACCCCTACCTCTCGTTGTCTTCATACCATCCCCATCCCCTTCGAACACCCCCTACCTCTCGTTGTCTTCATGCCATCCCCATCCCCCTTCGAACACCCCTACCTCTCGTTGTCTTCATGCCATCCCCATCGCCCTTCGAACACCCCTACCTCTCGTTGTCTTCATGCCATCCCCATCCCCCTTCGAACAACCCTACCTCTCGTTGTCTTCATGCCATCCTCTTTCGAACACCCCTACCTCTCGTTGTCTTCATGTCATCCCCATCCCCCTTCGAACACCCCTAACTCTCGTTGTCTTCATGCCATCCCCATCCCCCTTCGAACACCCCTACCTCTCGTTGTCTTCATGCCATCCCCATCCCCCTTCGATCACCCCTACCTCTCGTTGTCTTCTTGTCATCCCCATCCCCCTTCGAACACCCCTACCTCTCGTTGTCTTCATACAATCCCCATCCCCCTTCGAACACTCCTACCTCTCGTTGTCTTCATGCAATCCCCATCCCCCTTCGAACACCCCTACCTCTCGTTGTCTTCATGCCATCCCCATCCCCCTTCGAACACCCCTACCTCTCGTTGTCTTCATGCCATCCCCATCCCCCTTCGAACACCCCTACCTCTCGTTGTCTTCATGCCATCCCCATCGCCCTTCGAACACCCCTACCTCTCGTTGTCTTCATGCCATCCCCATCCCCCTTCGAACAACCCTACCTCTCGTTGTCTTCATGCCATCCTCTTTCGAACACCCCTACCTCTCGTTGTCTTCATGTCATCCCCATCCCCCTTCGAACACCCCTACCTCTCGTTGTCTTCATGCCATCCCCATCCCCCTTCGAACACCCCTACCTCTCGTTGTCTTCATGCCATCCCCATCCCCCTTCGATCACCCCTACCTCTCGTTGTCTTCATGTCATCCCCATCCCCCTTCGAACACCCCTACCTCTCGTTGTCTTCATACAATCCCCATCCCCCTTCGAACACTCCTACCTCTCGTTGTCTTCATGCAATCCCCATCCCCCTTCGAACACCCCTACCTCTCGTTGTCTTCATGCCATCCCCATCCCCCTTCGAACACCCCTACCTCTCGTTGTCTTCATGCCATCCCCATCCCCCTTCGAATACCCATACATTATGAAATGCGAAAAAAATTTCAAGTTCAAACATTACCAAGTCAATTTCTTTCTCGATTACTTCTTAAAGGTAGAAAGTGGAACCTCACGGGAAGAGACAAAGAATATCCTGTCGGGCACTTCCTTTTCACTGCACACGTGCAGTTCGTCAATCAGAAACTGCCGGAATCGCTGCTCGTGTTGGGCGCGAACCTTGAAAGAGGTCCAAGTCACGCCCTCCAGTGCTTTACGCTAACCAAATCCGCCGTTTGTTCTCTTCTCAGCTCTTTTTGTTCTACTGGCACAACTGGGAAAATCTTTGCGCAATTCTGTGCCTTCTCCAACTAAAACTGGTGATGAGAGTTTCGAAATTTTTAACTTCTTTTTATTTTCGAAAGAGAGAACTTCGGCAATATATGAGGTCAAAATTGTGAAGTTTCGGTTGCTTATCATAAATCTTACCTCTATAAAAGTTGAATTGAAGACATGCTAATCAGCCAATCTTCAGTCTTCTTTAACCCTTTCCCTATTTTTCTTTATGCATTCATTACCCACAGGGGTTAAATAGGAACCGGACCATAGATCACCTAAATTTATCAGAAAATTTTTCGCGGGCGGGGGGCCGGGCGGGGTTTTGTGTACCAATTCGATCCTAGCAGAGTTTTATTGTAATTGGTTTCTCAATTGAGCGTTTGACCTTAACTTCTTCAACTTAAATAAAATGATAAATGGACTGCTACATACTTCATCAAACACCAAAAACACCATAATAAAACATAAGGAAATAAATCTGCATCTGATAAAAGCTTATGAACGTGAGAAACAAAATTTCCTTCGTGGGCGGGGGGCCGGGAGGTTTTTCGTACCCCTTGGTAACCTATGAACCGGACCACCTAAGCTGGCGCATACATGTTCGGGCAGGAAATGATCTACATTATCTTCTCCCTCCGTTCTATTTCACTTCACCTCTACATCCCCTTCCATTCTCTTCAGCCTTGACACTCCCTTTCCCAACTCGCACGGCGCGTACAAACATGCTTTTGACCGGTCTCATTTAACGCCTGATTACCCATAACTTTTCATTACGAACCAACTTTCACGGTCTTATATTCTTCAACCGGCAGCGGAATTATTACATCACTCTACACCATAAAGCAAACCCACTTCCCTTTCCACGCTCAAGACAATTCTAAATCTATTTCCTTTCGGTGAATTGAAACAATTAGATCTATCCTGGATGTTTTCCCTGGATGAGGGAAGTTTCTCTACTGACTTGCGCTGCTTGTTCGGGAGAGTCGGAAGCACTGGCATCCCATCGATTATTGAGGATGAATATATTCGGGCGGGAAAGCTTCTCACTCACTCTGTGGAAGAAGGCTTTTTCCTGCAATAAACATAAACAAATAAGACATTACTAACTCAAGAATTTAATACTTGAATTTATTTTTCAAATTTTTTTTTCTCTAGTATTTGTTCTGATAAGTTTCAAATAACCCACTCTTTGCTTTTACCAAGGTAACTTTCGAGAAACTCACGAAAATTACAACCGCTCTAAGCTCAGTCCTATTCAGTTTGTATTTTATTGGTTCCCTTCGTCGGAGAAGGCAAGATACAGTAAGCGAAAGAAGCAACCGCCTGGGTGAGGGTGCTTTCAGAGTTGGAGACAAGCACGAAGACGTCCGCATCCAGGCAGTGCGTATCGATCCAGGAATCGAACTCCGGAGAGACGTCTACACCCGGGCTGCAACATCTAACTATCAGGGTTTGCCATATTCTGGGCGAAAATCGGAAATTCTTATTTTGGGTCATCGAGCTTAGCGAATTAATCTTTTATCAACCTTAAATTTTCCCCGCTGTTAAGGAGTATCAGAGTTTGATAAGAAACACCAAGAAACAGACAGGGAAGAAAATGGAGAAAGATTAAGAAAAGGCCAAAAGATAGATTTTGTATCCAGCTGATAAAGCTTACAGAGAAACACCTTCAGAGATTGGACAGGAGTTCTCCATTACTTATAAAGGTTTTTTATGCTGTTAACTCTAATCGCTCTCACGACTCATTCGGACCTGCGGGAGATCATCTGCGTCTTCCTATGAATATGAAAATATGAATAAATAAAAGATTGAATTATCGCACAGAAAAAAGCTAGTCCACCGGGCGGGATCGAACCCAGACCATCTCGACTCAAACCGGGAGCGCGTGTTACCATTACACTGAGTCGAGATGGTCTGGGTTCGATCCCGCCCGGTGGACTAGCTTTTTTCTGTGCGATAATTCAATCATTTGTCATCTTAACCAGGCATCACTGCCTTTAAACTGTGTAACTTAGAATTTGAAAAATAAATAAAAGAATGAATGGATGAACTAAAAGTCTCTATAAACAGTAAAACTTGGAATAAGTGGTGAACCTGTCAACAATGACGACGTCGTTCTGCAGCAGACGATTCACGTGGCCATCTCTGCTGACGCGGGGATGGAACACACGTAGAGTACTGTAAGTATGGGCCTTTACCGATTAAATGTGTTAGATGGGCATAATCTCTCTACATACTGATACATAACATTTTTGAAATCTTAGTTTTTTTTAACTTCGAGAACCGAAAATCATAAATAAACGATTGCGGGATAAACTAAATGTTGAAGAGGGTACCGGTTGTATCCGCCAGCTGGCGGGAGAGGAGAGGTGTCCCCCAGAGCATGGCCGTAGTTCCGCAATTCACTCAGAGCTATTTTCTCTTCTCCGTTCTCATCCCGCTTGAGATAACCTTCTGCTTCGGAACACCCTTCAACCTGTTCGAAACTCGCTTTTCAAATGTAAAAACCGCAAACGTTGAAACTATCTATATAGCTAAAGTGTATATAAAATAAGTAACTCTTTTTATATTGTTTACTTCTGACTCTTAGACATAGGTAAAATATGTCTTGACTTTTTTTTAAACTAAGAGTCTCAGAGATAATTGTCCGGGCGTGGCATAGTGGTAGTGTGATAGACCATTGTGCGAAGAGTCCCGAGTTCGACTCCCACCCCGGACAGATCCACCCAAACCAAGGGGGTTAAGAAATGTTGGTAGTGCTCATGCACGAATATGACTCTCCCCACTGCTGCTAATCACACTAGCAGTGATCTAGCAGGCAGCCACTGGTTCTACCAGGATATGTCTGACCTGCATCTCAGGGGAGCGCGTACCCTGCCGCGAGGCGGGAACAAGCGCGAGGAAGAAGAAGAAGTCTTAGAGATAATTGTCAGTATTGGGTAATTTGGATAACGTTTATCCTGAAGGCTATCGAAATGAATAAGAAAAGAAGAAAAACTATTGTAAGTATGAACCTGTAGGAAGCAGCAGGTCGTGTGGCCCATTCCCTGCGGCAAAACTTTATCGTGCAGCATTGCATTCACTGTTGTGCTCTTTCCGTTGCTCGTTCTGCAATGAAAAAGGTTCATTTTTCATTTAGCTTCTCACGAGAAACAATACACTGGAAAACTAGAGTTATACTTTGACCACCCATGAAATACGGTTGTCGTATGAGGCTTCATCACGATATAAAACGTCGTTTTATACTTTATTGAGCTAGTTTCCTAGGTTTTTTTTAATATTCTGACTGTAATGCACTTTTTTTATTTATTTTTCAACGGAATGATTGCTTAAGTACATCATTTGGAAAACCTAATTTTTTTCCTTATGAATTCAATCATATCGAAACATCCAGTTACCTCTGGGCTGTTTCTCCAAAAGCATACATCAATTGAACTAAAGAATAAAAGTTACTGATTTGATTATACTTTGTTTATTTTCATGTGATTTCCGAATTAAAATCAGATTAAAAGATAAGAGCAAAAAAAACTTGTTGGACGACTTTTTAATTTTACTAAAAGCCTCAAAACAAGAATTAGAAAAATATATGTTATAAGTTTAACCAGTTGACCGATTATAAATGTAATAAGCCAACCTTCCAAAAAATACGCATTTCATGTTGTCTCGAAGGAAAGTGTCTCGGATGATTTGGATGGAAGATGCCATGACATCAACTTCTTTTGCTTGGACTTCAGCCGCCGCGGCGATTCCCGAAGCATCTTTTGACAATTCTGAAGATTCGAAAATGAGATTTCTTTAACTAGTCTTCTTATACTTCTCGTTCAATCTAGCTTGTGAAATGTAGCGAAAAAAGCTATGCTTTGCAGTCAACAATACTAAACTAAACTCAACCCCTTTCTGTAACCTGGTGACCTGTTTTTAAAAAAACTCAAAAACCTGAATAGAATGTGCTGAGTTCATGGACGTACGAGTTGAGATCTGTGTAGATCTCACTCAGAACTTTCTTCGCCTCCCCGAATCTCGCAAGCGGCTCGTTTCCCGTGATTCCATTCGCTCGCCGTGGAGTTTTCACTTCAATTATACATCAACGAATCATATGGTTTCTAAGTTTTCATGATTATTTATTTAGAATGCTCTTTTTTTCTACTGTGATAAAAAGGGTTCCACTACACCTTTTTCTCCCGAATACAAGGGATGAAGAGGAAAAACTGACAACTGAGAGGTCTACCGGCATCTCCGGCCGCATTCTGTGCAATCATTCCACCCTTTCACTCGATATTACACTGAAAATTAACTCCAAACATCATAATTAAAAACCGAAATGGAGGTTTGCAAGCTCTTATTGCACACGCCACCGCATGAAACTTTTGAAGCGGAGTTGAGAGTTCAACTGAGCAACTTAAGGTCCGTAGGTCACTCTAACTGGAGTGCGTTTTCGGGTAAACTATTGAGTCAGTTTTGCGATTATAAATTCTTAGTTGTAAACCTTATTTGTTTCATTAATGAAAGCTTTGATGAAAAATTTGTTGGAATGTTACTCCATTTCGGGCAGAAAAAAAGTAATCGCTTACATGATCTGTCACCCAAGTATCTATCGGTTTCCATGCTAGAACTTCAACTCGGTTGACACTTTTCGAATTCGGAAAGCGCTCTTATCATCCATGACTCACTAACTTACGATGATGAGAATGAGTCATGAGTTATGGGTTAGCAGTGTAGCAACAGAAGGGCTGATTGTGTTCAACGAGAACGAGCTCGAAGAGAAATTCGACACTCAAAAATAAACGAATTTCTACAGTGAACTACGGTTCTAATAGAGAATATATCACTAACCAGCAAAAAGATTTTATCACTAACCACCGAAAAAGAAGACATTCCGTGTTATGGAACAACACTGCAACGAATGATGTCCTTGCCAAAGGTGGGGGACATGACGTAACTTACATTAGTGGGGACAGTTTCCAAGTTATCAACTCTAATCTTGGTTATTGCCTGAGTTAGGAGAGAGCATGGAATGATATGATAAGTTCTTGCATGAGATAAATCAAACATGGAATCAAGACAATCAGTTTGAATGAACAGTAATCTTAAAACCGAATGGTTATAAATTGAAGTCGGGTTTTTGAGTACCTGCTAGATCTGATATTTTCAAGACCAACTATTCTCTGAGAAACAGAATCAATCGATTTTTTTCCAAATTTTTTGGCGATTTCTCAAAAATATTGGTCCAAAAAGTTTAAAACTGAAAAAAATCTAAACACTTCGTGTTTTCTTTAGAATTCCGGAATTTTATACATAATATCATATTTTAAACCTTTGAAGCAAGTAACATACAAGTCTTTACATTGCAACTCCAAGGTTCTTGCCTTAATGTATCATACGGGGTTCGTTACTTTTTGCTGTTTGTGGATTTCGTATGGTCGAATTGTTCTATAAGATATGATGTTTAGTTTGAAGTTGAAGTATTCCGAGTTTATAAAACCCGACGATAAAGCCTATTAGTGTATTGTACAATACTATTGTACATATAACTCCACCAAAATCTGATCAACTGGATTTCTAAATGTGCTATTGCTGTCTGTTATAAATACTTCTCTCTTTCCTTCACTCTCCCTCACTCTATCTCTCTCTCTTTTCCACTCTGTCTCTCTCTTTCTCACCTTTATTCTCTTTCAGAGACTCCATCTTAATTAGCCATGATCATTTTCTTATTCGATGTTTTTCAGCATTTTTTATGCTCAAACATTCCATTTTTTAAAACTTCTTTCAGGAAATCCTAGTCAAAAAATTGTTTTTTTTTCCTGATAATCCTTCTACAAAACCATGGTTCACTTTATTCTTTTTTTCGACTTTCTGTAGGTTTATCAGTTATACTGTACTGAATGCTTGCAATACTTTCCGAGGAAGTTTTCCACTTCTCTCGAAAAAAAAAAGAAGGAAGTTTCAATGAACAAATCAAGTGATAGGTGATGGATGAAATGTGAGTGTTATCGCCTCGTTGAAGGTAGGAGTGGCTTAATTTGTCGCTGGAAGGATTACAGAGAGCGGTCAAGATAGAAAAGGAGAAAGAGAGAGTAATGGAGAGAAGAAACCGAGAAGTTTCCTCATTTGGGTCATCTACTGGGTGAGAAAAGATCTTCTACAGTTATATTTATGACAATATTAAAAGTCCACATTTCGAAAATAAAAATTTAGTTGATGATGAAGCTGGAGAGGAACTTTAAAAAGGTATAACCTCGCTGAGATAAGCGTTTCGGAAAACTATAATTTAATTAACATCAGCAGAATTAAGAAGCTTTGCCTCGTCTGTCAAGAACTACCAGAAGTGGAAGATTAATAACAGAAAAGAATTAGGAGAGAAAGACATACATGTTGAGTTAGAGAAAGTTGGAGAGAGATACAGAGAAAAAAGGGGAAAAGGGGGATGAAGGAGGGAAGACGAAAGAAATGGAATGAAGACAAAATGCGTTTTTTTACTCGCATAACCTGAATGAAAAGAAAAATGGGCGAATTAATCAGAAGTGAAGTGTTATTTATTGATGTTAAGAATGAGAATGAGAGACAAAAAATGCACTCATTCGGACAGGATAAACCCTAATTGCTGCAGTGATCTTATCCGGTTAGTTCACAAGTCATGGATACCATGTGGACACCTCCTCAGTGCGGATGGCCTTAAGAAGTAACTGGGAGTTATGTCGGGGTCATCTTAGCGGAGGATGAAGTTGTAAGGGAATGGAAGCAGCCATGCGTGGGCAGATTCCTCTTCTTGATCTTTATCTCGGTATCAATTATCCTCCCTGGACAAACTCCTACTGCAGTCATATCCCGCTTTCGCACATAGATGGTAACATTTCATACAAGTTCATACATACAAATGAGAATCTTAAGTTTCAATGAGCAAAGCTGATTCTGTTATGTTTTTGTGTTAAGACTAACGTATGCCACAACTGAGTTTTCCTATAATTCGCTTCTTTCTTACCTTCGACGACGGTATTTTGAGAAGCTTATCCTTCTCAAGTTTTAAAGACAATAGAGCTTGAAGTGAGCTAAAGAAAAGAAGATGGGTTTGCAGATAGGGAAAGAAAGATCTTCAGGGGGAAGGGGAAGAAGACATATGCAAGGGGAGAAAGATAATCAGAGACAACAGTGACACTTTCATGACATCTTTGGTGACCCAGAAGCAGAGAAGTGAGAGGTGAACAGATAGCGAGAAGGGTTTAGAATGATAAACAGAGAAGATAGGGGGGATAGAAAGAGAGAAGGCGATCATCCTCAGGCTGACCGCTAGTCTGCGGAGAATTCATACACTGCATGCCCTACCGATATCCCTGATTAGCATTTCTTCCTTTAATCGTTCTTGAAAATGATTAATCACCACATTCTCACGGATTAGGAAACAACAATCCGTTCATTTCTTCCTTCTCATTCGTACCAACTCACATTCATTCATTTATTCATCCATTAATTGCATCATTTATTGAATATTAAAGTTATTAGTAAATTTTTTTTTGAAGTTTTTTTGTAACAACGAAAAAAGTACAAAATTACATAACTTTGATGCCAAATTATCTTTTTGGTTTCAGAAAATTAGAATTTACCTTAAATTTCCTTGAAATTTTTACAACAGGAAATTCTCTTTCTTTTCGATTCATTTATCTGGGCCTTCTCAGCAAAGTTTACTTTTCATAACTCAAGGGAATCACTTTCCAAATCTTCAAAATTGAAAAATGAACTTGCGAAAGAATCAGTACATAAGAGAGAGAAAGAGAGAGACAAACCGAGAGAGAGAGAGAGAGAGAGAGAGAGAGAGAGAGAGAGAGAGAGAGAGAGAAGAGACAGATAGAAAGAGAAGGAAAGAAATAAAGAAAGAGAGATAAGAGTGTGAAACAAATAGAAAGGCAAAGAATGAAAAAGGACAATGAGAAGTAAGTGATATAAAAAATATATAGGGAAGCAGAGTTCATATTTTGTTGATCGCCAGCCTTGAACTGGATGTTGTTCTCGCCCCTCTTTCTCTCTCTTTCTCTCTCTATCTCTCTCTCTCTCTCTTTCTCTCTCTGTCTCTCTCTCTTCATCGCTTATAGCCGATTGCTATCCCCTGCTTGTCTTGACTGCTCGCACACGACTAATCCCTTCATCAATTCACGTTCAATTCTATCACTAACACCTTGAGTACTCCTTAAGATAAGGTGAGAACATGAAGAAGTTGACTCCGACCGCTCCACTTTCAAGAGCCACGCGAAGAGGGTCACGGGGGGTCATTCATCCTCTCACATTTGCTTTAATTTATCGAAGTTAGCGGCTTATGAAGTTAATTGGAGGGTTAAGTATCTTTTCTAAGAGGCACACTTCATCGTGCAAACTCTCATTGAAGTGACAACTAGGTCTCTTTCATCTATGCGGCTCTGCAATTATCGAGAAGCTCTTCCTTTACTCCCCCTTTGATTGGCGGACAACACTCTCGAAACATAAATTGAACAAAGGTTGGGATTGAATCAGCCTTTGATTATTCTTCCTCTACTTTTACTTATTTAGCCTGTAGATTTTTATGCTTCATACATGTGGATGTAATATAATTTTTTCTGTCTACATCTGAGAACTCAGTTTTCGAGATGCAATTACAATTTTGACAAATTGGACTGGTGTTTTTTTCCATGAGTACGTTTCCGACTCATTGATATCGCGTAGTGATACAAGAGTAAAAACATCCAAAGTGATTAAAAGTAGAGATAACTAACATAAGGTCATTGCTCAAAGGTCGGTTAACAGCGGATGTGTTCAAAGGAGGGGGGGGGAGTCAGGCAAGAGGCTCTGCAGTGTTCAGGCAGAGGATGAGCTTAATTTGATTAGATTGGGGTAAGTAATGTAAAGTGAAAACTTATGAGACTGATGGTAAGAGCGGCTCTTTACCATATTGCCCGCCATTGTTTTTTTCTCCTTTTTATTAATCAATCACACGTCGCATCCCTGACCTAAACCGCTTTCGAAAAGTGAATTTTTTTATATATAAAGTCGAAGTGAGACGATCAGATAAGGCATTCATTGTCCTAAGGGGCGGAGGCAGGGAATGAAACGGGGAAGAAGAGTTATGGGGAGGGGCTAGGTGAGTAATTGGGGAGGGCAGAGATAACCATCTTACCGCATTCACTTAGCAACTCAGAAAAAGCCCCAAACTTGGCTTTTTTTTATCAACCCAGCCTTTTATAAATTCAAACTGAGCAATTCTAAAATTCAGCACACTTGGTCGGGAACTTATTTACTGTTCTTCCGCTATTATTCCACGCATCTCACACTCTTCACAATCAATCCCGAACTTGTCTCCAACGTTTGCTTTGCCTCTCAAATCTTGATTTCCTTTCTCGATTTCTCACCGTAAACAGTGAAGATTTACGCTTGTTTAAGATAACCGAATAATTTGCGCTCAAATTATTCCTGTTCTACTGCTTAATATGTAGTTCCACTCGGAATATTCTTTTTATAAATGTTCTTATCACAATCGGAATTCATCCCTTCACTTCTTCACTTAAATTATCTTGGGAACCTGATTGTTGTTCACCGTGATCCCCAATGAAGTTATGAAGTCATCCTCGAAATTAATCTCAATGAAATTAATGATGCAAATTCTGGAGACATTTGCTCTCGTTCTTCATTACCATACTTCAAGATTTCTCTGTTTCTATTCCTTTCGCAATCTCATTCCTGTCTTTGAGTTACCAAGTTTTCCTACGCCCATCACTCTCTCATCTGAACATGCTCCCTAGCTAATCTCCTTCTTTGCCTGAGGCTCTATTCCAGTCCAAGTTTGCACCTGAAACCCACCCTCCTTGACTTCCCGATGTGTTTACAATATGAAATTGTCTCTTATTGAGAATGTCTCCTTTCTCTTCTTATGGACGTTCACGCCTTGTATGCTATTCTTAACTGTCAAATACAGCCTGGAAGAAATGCATCGGGAGCAACGAAAAGAGAACCTCCGAATGCAGAGAAAGAGAAATACATAGATTGAGCGAGAAACAGAGAGTTGAAGATAGAAAAAGTAAGAGATAGAAAGGAAAAGAGAAAGAGCACATAGTCACTTATAATACAGAAGAGAGAGAAAAAGAGTAAAAAAGAGAGAAAGTGAAAGAGATTAAAGAACAATTCAAACCTATAAAGGAAGTGAACTAACAGTTACACTCTTGACCGATTGGTTGAGAAAGTAGAAAAGACAAAGGCGATGGTTGGCAAAGTAGGTTACGAGAGTGAGATAGAGAAAAGATAGAGACACATAAAAAGATAGAGAAAGAAGGAAAAAAGAAGAGGGAAAGAAAAGGAGATAGAGTATGTTAGGATATGATAAGAGAAAGTGTTTCAAGATTATAAAGTTGCAGGGGAAATAAAACTGGAAGAAAGTAAGAGTGTGAATGAGTAGGTTAAATAAAAAGGGAATGAAACGAAATGAGAGGAAAGAAAAAGAGCATGGTGAATGAATGAAACTCAGAAGAGTCGAGATATATTTAGGATGGGGGGAGAGATCTGTCCTAATCTTCTTGATATGTATCAACTGTAGTTGCTTAAAGGAAGATGGTGAAATCTGATTAGTCACGCCCCACCACTTAAGTATAGCCAGTTCCTGGCTTTCTATCCAATTCTACCCATAACTGTCCCATTCGTCATAATGAAGATCTCTCGTGTTAATCTCAAAGGATATCTCGTGCCATTTGGTATCTAACCTCATCTCTTTTCTATTCCAATGACTAAAAAAAGTACTGGCGGGAACAATTTATTCGTTGTTTTTTCTCTTCTACTGCGGAATTCTGGCAGTTTCTTTCTTTCTTTCTTACATTTGATCTTTTCTAATGTCTTCTTTTCATGTTATTTTAATGCGTAAAGTACGAGCTCTACCTGCAATAAAACTGTTTTTACCTCGAAGAATGACTTGTCAGTCAAGATTGGCTCATAGTTAGCAGAACATCAATTCGATACAGGGATTCTTTCCGCTGCCGTTCTCTCAGCATAATGACTGGTAGTCATATAAATAATTTGCTTCTCTTGATGTAATAATTAGTTTTTGAATGAATAAAACTCTCTCGAATAACTTCCTGTGAATGACTGATTATTCTGAATGGGATTTTTTGTCAATTCAATTCGATGCCGGCGATGATAATGTGACTGCACTCCTCTCCTTGATGTTCTCTCTGCTCCTCCTATCCTGCCATGGCCTGCCCTATGTTCTCTCCCAACACCACTAACTCCCCCCTATCATTTCTGGAGACTCAACCAGTTACTATTCCCATCTTCTTACCTCACAATAACTTCTTGACTCGCATCCGCTACTTTTTGTTTGCATTTACTCCTTCTTCCTCATAGTGTACCGTGTTCAATCAAGGATGCATAGATGATTTCTCTCTCTCTTTCTCTCTCTGTCTCTTTCTCTCTCTCTCTGTCTCTCTCTGTCTCTCTCTGTCTCCCTCTTTGTCTCTAACTTTATCTCCCTCTGTTTTTCTCAAAGATTCATACATCCTCTCTCACTCTCGACAAACTTTTCCTCGATGACGTATTTCATTTCATGTTCCTTGCATAATTCACTCTGGTAATGTCGGAATCCTTATACAAGTGTCACCTTGATTTCAAAGTAGGGAACAGAAGTTTTCAGAGCGTCGCCCAGTGGGGTGCGCTCTTCCCATACTGTTTAGCATGCTAAATCTCCAATCATACAATATTTGATGAAAGTACATTGCACTGTTTTTTAAACAAATTTATTCCGTCCGATATCCATTATCACCCTCAAAAGGAATGTAAATTTGTCCATTTCCCTATACAATGGTCACGTCATGAGATGTGCAGATAAATGGACGAGAAAAAAATCAGTTTCTTGATAGCAATCGTTTTAAAAAAAAAGAAGAGTTTTTTGTTGTTATAACGATTTTTTTCTGTAACAAAAACCTTATTTTTACGTACATATAACTTGCTGTATAAGTTACTTTTTGAGCGTATGTATGCATTAGCGTATGTATGCATTGTTCATTCTATCCACAGCTAAACTAAAAAAAAGTGACTGAATTGGCTGTAATACAGAAGTAAGCAAGTGTACAGCGATTTCTGAGTTCTACAAATTACATCATGTTATGAAAAACTTTTTGAGAGGTATTCTATCAAAGAACTCTAAACGATTCAGAATGAACAAGCGATGAGTTTACTTAGTTCGGTTTCTCTAGCTCATCGAAGGAGAGCGTACAAGATTGGCCACTATCTAATGCAACAGCTATGAACTTTCAAGGAAGAGTCAAGACCCCAAACAATGATTCTTCTTATGTCTTTCTTTCATTAAAAAAACACGAGAGCCATTGACTCCGAAGAGAAAAAAGCTAAGAGGAACTCATAACATATTTGTAAGACTTATGGAATAAACACGTTGCTCTCAGGACTGCGAGAGACTTCAAAAATCTAATCCGTGAGCATCTTGCTCAGAAGAACACATTTTGATACGGGCTAGTTGCCGGCAACCACAACACTTGATTCACTAAATGACCCCCATTCAATTCAAATCATCCACTTTTTGTTATTATCTCTCTATCTTTTGACGTTAAGTCTCAATTTTGATCCCTGTTGGCCTCCCTTTTTTGTAAGTTTCATTTCTCTTGGTCTTCTATTTTTCTTATTTATTGCTTGATTAATTGTTCTACTATTTGCATTATTGCATTAACTTTTTTGCATGACTTTCAAAAATTTTTTTACTTTATCTGTGTCATTATAATTTCATTTTTATCTGTTAAATACATTGATATCTGTTAAAATACATACGGTTAAAAAATTTCTAAACGCCCCAAAGTTTTTATATGTGTTCTCAACAAAAAAAAGTTTTGTTTCGGCGTGTCTAATTGTTGTGAATTGTAATGCTCACCGAACTCAGAGCGAATGCGGCCAACTCTACTGCTGCTGCTGCTCTTTTACAGCCACTTGGTGTGCTGCATTCCTCCGCCCCCTTCTTCCTCCGAATACTTCCGCTCCACCAAGTCCCTCGAGCAGCCGCCTCATTGCACCAATACTCCTTATCATGTCGCCAAAGAATCCAAAGGTTTCTCTCTAAACCTTAGAATCATGTTCCATCAGATCGCGAGCAATAAATTAAATCCTCTGAGTCACTGGTAGAAGGTGAACTAGATATTCAAGGCGTTATCATCTCTTAATGAGCGTCATGGACAGTGAAGCTCGCTGACAACTCTTGATTGAGTGATTGTAGAGGGAAGAAGAGCCATTCCCTCTCAAAAGAACATGTTTCTTAGTCACTATATGGTTGTAGCAACAATAAAAATTACATACCAAAGGAACGCGCGTCATTCATACTCGTTCGTTTGAGTAGAGAGACAGAGCAGAGAGGGTCTAGAGTGAAGAGTCCCAATCAGGGCTTTGAAAATGTCTGAACATTGATAATTTTCAATTTTTAGACAAATACAGGGGAAATAGTAATTTCTGTTACAAACAGTGACATTGTTTGTTTGAGGATCTAAAGATGCTTTGGAGCTTGATGATCTGATGCAATTTTCCATCGGTCTCCACACGACGATCTGCTTCCGTTTGGATGAAAATTTGGATAACTCAACAGATGAGAAGTCTTCTTGGCTACACACTATACGGCTGGAAAGCATTCAACATCATCACCCGGTCAATATTACATGATCCATCTTCGTTTATAATACTTGTCAAAACTGTCTCAATCAATATTTTAGGATTGTTTGAGACGATTTGAATTGAGATTATATATATATATATATTATATATATATATTATATTATACGACTAAAAAATTCAAAAACTAATTTGGAAGTTTTCCGGTAACTTACGTAAACAAAAACTTTCAAATTTTTGGTAGGAGAATGATAAGACTTCCATTGAATTAGGTAGGAGAATGATAACACTTCCATTGAATTACAGGTCACTCAGAAGTATGTTTTCGCTATCCCAGAGGTGAGCGTGAACTGCATGTGTGAATGTGATGCTAACAGCGCAACTTGCACGCCCTTTTCACATAAATACACAGAGTGTCCTCAGAGTCAACTACAGCATTATGTCAGTTTTGAAATAAGGAATAAAATTTCATTTATTTCTTTTCTCCTTCTTTTTTATCGCTTGACACGAGATCTAGTTTATTTTTTTTTAAAACATTAAATTGCGATAGTTTCAATCTTTCAAGCATCGAGGAGCGAAGGTTTCTTCTTATTTTTGTAAAGTAATTACTGAAATTATTTTTGTACAGGATACTTTGTGATTGTTTGTAACATCTGTAATGATCACGAGATAAAGATGATGATGATGATTAGCGAGTAGTTCCAGTCCATCTATAAATCAGATTGAGTCAAGCCGAGCAAACAACCACAAACAAAACAAAAAAACAGAAAAAGTTTTCTCATTAGTCTCAGTATTTTTTGCAGGCAGAAACTTGTTACCGCACCTTCTACCCGAACCAGGCATCCACCGGCTGCTCCTCCGACAGTAATCCCAAACTTTGCTGTGAACTCAAGTTCCAACCCTACAAGGTATCTATCTACATATTATGAAACTATCGTACGAACAAAGCACAATACATATATCAAAAGGAATAAAGATTTTTACTACTGTAAAAAGGTTTCTTCTTCCAGGTCTCAATTTAAAACATTTAATATAATGCATTTTGCAAAAAAAACTTCAAAAATGATCGATCCTTCTATTTTCTCAAAAAGAACATACATACATTTGGTTTATAGATATTTTTTTAAAGCCACAAATGTCTTTTTATTTCAAAATTTAGGAAGTTAATGCTTCTTTAACTGCCCCATAGCTGCTTCAAAACATAAATTTTCACCTTCAGATGTGCGTGCAATAAAAATGTTAACTATGAAAAAGTACCAAAAATTTTTCATGAGGCAATAAAACGTTCATGTACCGTACGTATACTTAACGCGCTTTAACCAACGTTAAACGTTAGTGTTAGAATGGTGTTAGATTTTAATAAAGTTTTTGTTCATTCCAAAGCGATATTAAACCTAGAGTGTTATTCACCCGAGTCCAGATGGACAGTTGTTGAATTTCAGGGCAAAAGCTACACGGCAGTGAAGGTTGAGCAGCCGACGACCTTCGCGACGTTTGTCTACGCTGCCTACGACTATGCGGGCGGAAAGTGGATATTGAAGGACTATTCTCTCAAGAAGACACAATTGGACGGGGGACCACAACATCAGTGAGAATCATTTTCAAATAACTCACAAGACGATAATATCGTAGCATTTCCTTCGTATCTAAAATTAAGTGAAAACTACGCAGTATTGATTGTTTATTAATGCTCGTTTTTAGTTCAATCGACTACTTTCGTCGCATCGAGTTATCGATTTCTGCTGCGGGAAGGGTTTCACATCAGCTGGAGAGCGGGATGTACTACGCGGAGAGCAACAGCGGGGGAGAGATGGACGCTCTCAGACAGCAACCTCTCAATGAGATCACCGACACCAAGTTTGCTAACTTATTACACAACTTTTCTTAAATTTGATAAAGTTCATTGAACGTAAAATCAGGGAAAAAATGAACTTTGCTCTATAGATAGAAGCCCATCGATCGGTAAACCTCAGAAAAATTCTACAAACATTTTTTTCTCGATCGCTATCCTTAATTCAAATTTTTAATAGTTTACTGTCTTCAGCTACGATCGTCTTGGTTGGTACCGAGAGAGGGAAGACGGCAAGTTCCACGCGAGTAATGCGCAAGTTCGACTGGAGAAAGTGCATTCTGCCAAAGTCATCAACTGCAAGGAACAGACCTTCAAGAGCATCCTAGACGCCAACTTTTATGTGAGCGCTTCTCCAGTTTTTTTTCATTTTAGACCTTGGTTAGAACATTTTTTCACTTTTTTGAAATTTAGAAAGGTCACTCTCAAATTAATTTAGCATCCCATACGCTCATCATTGCAAATTCCTCCATTATTCAACGACTGAAAACTTCAAAATGTTAGTACATAGAATAACTACATATATTGCTTCCTCAGAAATTTGATGTCATTTCTGAGGAACTATGTACATATAGAGAAAAACTGCTTGTGGCGGCAACTCCATAAGCAACTCTGTTGTTCAAAATTCTGAAAAATCAGTTTTAAAATTTGACTTAAAGATGCCGGGGAACTTCAACTCGTCGCCCCCAGTAGAGGAAGTTCATCCCTGGATCGAAAGGGCTCGGTTGGTGGACGGCAAGGCGAGAAGTGTCATCGTTAACCATGCAGAGGGGACCAATCTCCAGATATCTCTCAAAGGTATCAACTCACTCCTTTAGGAGTGACGAATAATAATTTCCATCTTCACTTTTACTGTTCGAGCAATGTTAGCCAATTCCTTCTCAAATTTATTGTTTTGAAGTGAAAAACGTCGGAAACGGAAACCAAGTCTTCTTTGTGCATAACACAAGCAGAATCGACGATTTTTCCGGGAGTATCATCGTCGACTCCAGGAGTAACAGGTTAAATTTTTCTTTTTAAAGTACTACCAGTCTGATTTATATCGAACCAACACAACAGCTCTGCAGATACCTGAATGTGAGTGTGGAGGGTGCTAGTGGGAGGCTCTCGGGCACAGTCCTCTCCTCCGCCTCCCCTTTCTCACCGCCTATCCACTCATTCACTACCTACGTTCACGAGCTCTCCGCCTCCAATCGTACGCTGCTCATCTCTCTGCCTGCGTTCTTAGAGGAGGGCGATAGGATGGTATGTCTGCGAGGAGACGAGGCTCCCGCTAACACAACCATCTGCAAGGTTCTACCCTACCACGAGATCCCCCTCGAGGTAAGTATTACCCCACGAGGGGAAAAATTAGACAAAAAATATAAAAAAACCTTTTAATTAATCTTTTTGGCAGGTTGACATAGAGCACAGTACCTGGCGAGAGTTGATAGGCTACTGTCCTGATTGCAACAAAGTTGGAATAAATGGAATCGTCAAGTTTCTCAACCCCCTCAATTGGGTAGATGGAGCGAGTTCAGCTGGTAGGTCTTGTCAAGCTTCACTCTTTTTATACTTCCATGTTGAAAATCTGACCAGGTTTAAAATATTGGGTTATTAAAAAATTTGTTCTGTACAATTAACTTTGACTCTTTTATTTTGCAGACCACGAGTTGCTTTCGAGCCCTTAACAAGACCACGAGTTGCTTTCGAGCCCTTAACAAGACCACGAGTTGCTTTCGAGCCCTTAACAAACTGCAGTTTATTCATTCAAAAAAATAATTATTACATCAAGACAAGCAAATTTCAGAAATAGAATACTTTCACGAGAGTATTATATTTCTGAACAATTTGATTCTCCGTCTCGTCTCTTACACCTTGAGTCTTTTACTTTTATCCTTAACTGAAGTGGATTGTTTGCAGGCGACTATCTCAGCATGGCTACAGATGTCTTCGTGTATGTGTGTGTTCTCGCAGTCGTCTACATCGTAGTCACGAAATTGGTCATTCCTATTTTCCAGTGCTGGGTGTGTCCCCTTTACATTATGAGAAAGCGGAAGTCAGCAGAAAAAGAAAAGAAAAAACAAAAGGACTACTCTATGCCCGGTACATATGTTTGACGAAACTTTTCTTATATTATGAAATTTTCCTTTATTGTGACAAACTCATCGGGTAATCTTTATAAAAGGATTGTTAGTCAATCTGAATGATTTACAGCTTGCATGCCAAACAGGTGTACATAAACATTTTCAAAGTTATTTTTTACCTTTCATATTTAATATCGCATTTATATGCTTATTTTATAGCGGTTTTAAAGTTTCACGTGTGATATTATGATGCTTTTGATGTGTTTGAAATATTGCGTTTTTTTAGCTTGAGTTTAGGAATGTTTTGATGGTAACTCGAAACTTTTGATCGAGTTTTACCTAGTCTATTTTTGAAAATATTCTCTGAATGTTTCGGTTTTGATTTTGATGGTTACCTGATTCAGGGATTCCGTTTTTCTCAGTGAGGACAGGCTTATGATGAAACAGGAGTACATCGTTATAAACTTGGCATGTTCGCTTCTTTTGAATGTGTGTGCCTTTTAATCCACCATTCCGAAATCTTTCAGTCAATAATTCTGCGGCTTCGACCTGCTTGTTTTTAGAAATCTAATTGTTCTCAATTACGGGTTTTGTTCAGCAGCTTTGTCATCCTTTTCCGAGTTTAGTTAGTAGTGCAGTGCCTTTTTCTTCATTTGTTAACACAAACATAGTTGTTGCATAAAATGCATTATATTTTTGATTTGAATCGCACAACACTACAATCTGACTGGTATTTAATATCAATGACATGCGGAGTCGAGAGCGGGCTGATATGAGTAGGCAAGAGGGCGAGAAGAGAGAGGGGAGGGGTAGGGGTTTCGGTCAACGGTGGCAGCAGGTATTATTTCAACTGGCAAGACTTATACATATACCTATATCTCTATGTTTTGAAGACAAACCACTTACTTCTATGCATATAAGGGTGAGGAGAAAGCCCAGTTTCATTCCTAGTGTTTTCCGCGTTTCTGAAAATCAACTCAGTTTTTGCAACAAGGTGGAGCAAAAAACACAGAGGCTCGGGGACAGAAGCTTCCAAGTTTATCTATTTCGTTGTCACACCAACCTGTCCTTTTAATCATGACCACAATGTCACTAATGTCTTATTTGTTATGACTATTCACTCTCGCCGACTATTCCTGTTTTGCCTCATTGCCTTTCGAATCTGTAACCACAACATGTCCCATCGTTGTTACCTTTGCTGATCCCGATCTCTTCATGCTTTCAATGTCGTTTATCAATTCGATGCATTTTATACCTTAATAATCTTATTCGTTTACAAATGATTTTTCTATGAACCGTTGTTCCGGGAGATTGCTCACGGGAAACATATGAAACGCACAGGCTCTCACTTAAATTTACTCAAGCAAAGCTTATGTCTAATCGATTCCTATGAGATCAGAGAAAATACTAAATGTGTATTCAAAATGAGCAGAAATGGAAGTTATGTCAGTGGATAAGCTTCATATTTAATGTCATATACAGAATATATACTAAAAAAATCAGTTGAACCTGATTGAAGAAAACAGAGAGAACTATTTCAGATCCAACTTTGGGAAGCGAGCAGCGAGCCCGTCCTTTCTCTCTTTTCTTTCTGAAAGCTCAAAAACAAAACGCTTGACAAAACGACGATCATCGTAAAAAAAAAAAGTCGAAAGCGGAGCAACAGTATCAATAACAAAACTGAGTAGCGATCTTGGACTTTTATGTCTAGCTTTGATATTATTCACGGTAGCTGTCATAGTTCTTTCGTCCCATATATGTACATGAGTCTTCTGCGGAGCACAAAACACGGCCCAGTATTTGACATACTAATGCCTACGAGCAATAGGAAATGCTTACTACGTTTGGAGCTAGAAAAAATTTAAAATATTTTGTGAGAACGTGCCGACGGCTGAATCAGCAAGACTGGTGAGAAAGAATTAAGACTCCTAATACGTATATCCCTTATGAAAAGTGAAAGCGCTACCAAGACAGGCGTCAACCCAGCCTCACACATGCAAAAAATTTTTGGTATTCATATATTGGAGAACTTTTGTGAGCATCTCGACGTTCTCTATGATGCCAGATTTTTTCTGTAGAGAAGACCCCTACTTGTTTTTTACAATGTGATCAGTACCTCTTCTTACAAACAAAGGTGTTGTATGAAATTCGTTTTATTAAACTCATTATCAGACAATATTACAGAGACGAATCAACCGAATCAAGTGGGAATACTAGACATGAAACATTCAATCGTATTAATCTTCTATCAATCAGCAAAACAAAGGCTACAAGTTCAACTTTTCAAGAATTCTACCCGTTTTAGGCGGAGAAGTGCAGAGGCCATGTCAATCAATAATTCGACTTTCCAGGCTCACGGCGACCACATTTTCATTTCGCGCCCATTAAAACATGATTATACCGGCCCCAAATAAGTGTTCAACAGCTAATTTAACACGGGTTTCGAATGGCTTTTCTTATAAATTCTTTTTTATAGAAGATTTGTATGATGAGTGTTCAGAGTGGAACATGACAAGAATAACTCAGGAAACGTTTCCCTCTGGTTACTGGGTAAACGAATTGAGTAATAGGCAAGAATAAATCAATAAGAACTTCTAAAACACAAATCCTCTTTGTAATTTCTGGAAACCTTATATCAATTATCTCAGTTTAGTAATAGTTTTATTTAAAAAGGATAGATCATTCTTTTATAAATAAGAGATGAGTGACTATATATCATTCGTTAAAGTCAGTTAACGTCCATCAATAGTCTAAAGCTGTAATGGAACTTTCTCGAATAAAACAGAAGATGAAAAAAGTCAATTGATGAAAATGAAAGGATACGAGATTGAAATGCAGAGAAAGAAAGGCAAGAAGTAACTGACTTATTGACTACAACATCAGATGAGTTAACTGACTTATTGACTACAACATCCTATGATGAGTTAACTGACTTATTGACTACAACATCCGATGATGAGTTAACTGACTTATTGACTACAACATCCGATGATGAGTTAACTGACTTATTGACTACAACATCCGATGATGAGTTAACTGACTTATTGACTACAACATCAGATGATGAGTTAACTGACTTATTGACTACAACATCCTATGATGAGTTAACTGACTTATTGACTACAACATCCGATGATGAGTTAACTGACTTATTGACTACAACATCAGATGATGAGTTAACTGACTTATTGACTACAACATCCGATGATGAGTTAACTGACTTATTGACTACAACATCAGATGATGAGTTAACTGACTTATTGACTACAACATCCTATGATGAGTTAACTGACTTATTGACTACAACATCCGATGATGAGTTAACTGACTTATTGACTACAACATCCGATGATGAGTTAACTGACTTATTGACTACAACATCCTATGATGAGTTAACTGACTTATTGACTACAACATCCGATGATGAGTTAACTGACTTATTGACTACAACATCCGATGATGAGTTAACTGACTTATTGACTACAACATCCGATGATGAGTTAACTGACTTATTGACTACAACATCAGATGATGAGTTAACTGACTTATTGACTACAACATCCGATGATGAGTTAACTGAATTATTGACTACAACATCCTATGATGAGTTAACTGACTTATTGACTACAACATCCGATGATGAGTTAACTGACTTATTGACTACAACATCAGATGATGAGTTAACTGACTTATTGACTACAACATCCTATGATGAGTTAACTGACTTATTGACTACAACATCCGATGATGAGTTAACTGACTTATTGACTACAACATCCGATGATGAGTTAACTGACTTATTGACTACAACATCCTATGATGAGTTAACTGACTTATTGACTACAACATCCGATGATGAGTTAACTGACTTATTGACTACAACATCCGATGATGAGTTAACTGACTTATTGACTACAACATCCGATGATGAGTCAACTGACTTATTGACTACAACATCAGATGATGAGTTAACTGACTTATTGACTACAACATCCGATGATGAGTTAACTGACTTATTGACTACAACATCCTATGATGAGTTAACTGACTTATTGACTACAACATCCGATGATGAGTTAACTGACTTATTGACTACAACATCAGATGATGAGTTAACTGACTTATTGACTACAACATCCTATGATGAGTTAACTGACTTATTGACTACAACATCCGATGATGAGTTAACTGACTTATTGACTACAACATCCGATGATGAGTTAACTGACTTATTGACTACAACATCCTATGATGAGTTAACTGACTTATTGACTACAACATCCGATGATGAGTTAACTGACTTATTGACTACAACATCCGATGATGAGTTAACTGACTTATTGACTACAACATCAGATGATGAGTTAACTGACTTATTGACTACAACATCCTATGATGAGTTAACTGACTTATTGACTACAACATCCGATGATGAGTTAACTGACTTATTGACTACAACATCCGATGATGAGTTAACTGACTTATTGACTACAACATCCGATGATGAGTTAACTGACTTATTGACTACAACATCAGATGATGAGTTAACTGACTTATTGACTACAACATCCGATGATGAGTTAACTGAATTATTGACTACAACATCCTATGATGAGTTAACTGACTTATTGACTACAACATCCGATGATGAGTTAACTGACTTATTGACTACAACATCAGATGATGAGTTAACTGACTTATTGACTACAACATCCTATGATGAGTTAACTGACTTATTGACTACAACATCCGATGATGAGTTAACTGACTTATTGACTACAACATCCGATGATGAGTTAACTGACTTATTGACTACAACATCCTATGATGAGTTAACTGACTTATTGACTACAACATCCGATGATGAGTTAACTGACTTATTGACTACAACATCCGATGATGAGTTAACTGACTTATTGACTACAACATCCGATGATGAGTCAACTGACTTATTGACTACAACATCAGATGATGAGTTAACTGACTTATTGACTACAACATCCGATGATGAGTTAACTGACTTATTGACTACAACATCCTATGATGAGTTAACTGACTTATTGACTACAACATCCGATGATGAGTTAACTGACTTATTGACTACAACATCAGATGATGAGTTAACTGACTTATTGACTACAACATCCTATGATGAGTTAACTGACTTATTGACTACAACATCCGATGATGAGTTAACTGACTTATTGACTACAACATCCGATGATGAGTTAACTGACTTATTGACTACAACATCCTATGATGAGTTAACTGACTTATTGACTACAACATCCGATGATGAGTTAACTGACTTATTGACTACAACATCCGATGATGAGTTAACTGACTTATTGACTACAACATCAGATGATGAGTTAACTGACTTATTGACTACAACATCCTATGATGAGTTAACTGACTTATTGACTACAACATCCGATGATGAGTTAACTGACTTATTGACTACAACATCCGATGATGAGTTAACTGACTTATTGACTACAACATCCTATGATGAGTTAACTGACTTATTGACTACAACATCCGATGATGAGTTAATCATTCAGAATCGTTTTCTTACACAACCCAGCTACTTCTCTCAACGCAAAAATTTAGTTTTTCAAACAACGAAAACCGAAAAAAATTAATTTGGTAAACTTTCGATTTTTTCTTTCTTTTTTCTTTCTATAGAATTGAAGTTAGTTTGACATAAAACTACTATTATGCATATAAACTTAAACTATTATACAACCATATTCAAAGTTATTCTAATGAACGCTTCGCAAAATTGGGAATCGATCATAATTCTGAGCCTGTCTGATGTCGTAGATCAATTCTCTAATTAAAACACCCGCGACTCTCTCATGTCTCGTGCCCTATCGACTCAAAATGCGTCAATCTGACTGAGTGGAGTTGGCTCTCGACCTTATGAAGGTCTGCGAGTATCTGCGCGTCTCTTTCTTTCATCTGGACCAGTTCGCGTTTAAGATGTAGAAAGAGATCGTTCCAGTTACCGATTTCTTCCGGTCTGAACAATGCGTAGAATAATTGTAAGTTTTACAATAAAAGCTCTGCTTCTGTTTCTTCTTTCAAATACTCACTCGACTTTACTTTCTAGTCTATGCAGTCATGTGAACATTTTATTTTTAAATTTGTTTCTTAGAAAGCGATTAAAGTCATTAGAATCATTTTCTTTATGAATTCAAGTTGAATCATTTCGTGATTCTCATTCCTTACGAAGTGAAATTTGGTATCAGGTTCCCTATCCTATTGCTGACTATCTCCTCAGGTTCCCTATCCTATTGCTGACTATCTCCTCAGGTTCCCTATCCTATTGCTGACTATCTCCTCAGGTTCCCTATCCTATTGCTGACTATCTCCTCAGGTTCCCTATCCTATCGCTGACTATCTCCTACACGACAAAACCTTAATACTGTCAACACCGAAATTAAGGGAGCAAACCAGCTTAACCTGTGGTGCTTTGTACGCTTGCTCCCCTCGTCACTGTCTTCAACTCCTCTGCACTGGTCAGTCTCGGTTCCACTCTCTTCTGAAGACTTACTAGTCATCGCCATGGAATGGACGCTTTCGTCAGGAGTGGAAGATCTTTCGTCCCCAGGCAAACCCGAATCAGCGTAAGTTTCCTATAAAAACGAAAATGATTAATTACAAAATTCATGGTTGAATCGAAAACAGAACACTCTTATCCAGAGGAAAAATTGCAATCAAACCAGCTATGTTGGAGCATATATATTTGTTCGTGCTAAAAATGATCTACCTCCTTTCCTTTTTCCGTTCTCTCCCAATTTTCTTCCACATTCTTTTTAGCCTTCCCTATCTCTTTTATAACTTGCACGGCATCTACAAAAAATCTTCGACCGGTCACAATTTATCGTTGCTTTCATCCCACTGTATCATCTCAGATAGAAAATTTAGTTGCTAATACTAGGATGAATGATTGGATGTTAAACTAAAAATCACAAAAGACAACGTGATCAGATAACTGAAAATATTATGAGAAAAAAAAATTTGAACCAGTAAGATTGAAACTAATTATAGAAATGCTAGGAATATTCATCAACTTGAGTCGTCAGAGAAACCGACGGTCTGAAAATTCTATTATTTATCTTTTTTTGTTTTGTTCTCGGCTAAATTTCTAGTTTCGTGGATGAACTGAACGTAGAGTTCTTTATTGATTACATGAAAGTGAGATATTTATAGTAATGATTCAAGTTGAATGAGTAGATTTTTCACTTCAACGTTTAATAAGTAAGTTATTTCGATTTATTTACATACATATTTTCCAGATGTCTTTCAAATGCCTAGGCCCAGGAAACATTAGAACTCGTCCTGAAAGCCCCCATCTCGCCTTCGATAGTGCTACAGCCCACGAGTTCACACCATCGCAAGAGACCGGTTCATCCTCACCGGTATCCAGTGCGTCGTCAGGTGGCGGATAGAGGGGTCTTTTTGCACAAGTGCCCGTCGCGGACCAAAATTGAATAGTATAGTTCGTCAAAGGAGGGGGAGATGTCGGGCTGGCCTGGGCATGCCATCGGATAGAACATAAGCCGATACTTCTATATAATTTGTAATGGTGAATCGAGGCACCAGTGAAATAGCCTCTTGCCCTTCTTCGGTTAACGAATGGGTCTCGCGAAGAGAATCGCCGACTGCGGTGCGAGTGTAGACGGAGAAATTTTTTCCGGACACATAAGCATCCTGAGTAAACTATCCCAAAGGACTCCTATCGACAGGACCTATGAGCAAACAACAACATCAACTAAACTCTCATCACTGTTTCGGTGATGTACAGATAATACCGAATATTATTGAATGATCTGCTTATAGAGGATGGAAATGAGGAATGAATGAATGAATAAGATATAGTCTAGTGGAAAGGCACCTTATCGTCGTTGAAGGAGTGCTCGTCATTGTTGGTGGAGTAGGAAGACAGATCCGCCAGCTCGTTTCGGTAGTCAATAACTCGAGAGAAATAGTCCGCTCGTGGTTCTCTGCATAAACAACTTCTTCATAAATATCCTTTGAAATTGACTTGAACGCTCACATTTTCGAAATCTAAAAAATTATAGAGCTTTTCTATTGTTTTAAACTATTAAGAATTATGAAAAACAGGATTATTGGTAGACTTCCTTTTTTTGTTGAAAATTTGATGGAAATAAAATCATAGACTGTGTCTTTTCAAACATAGATACATATTTTACATGGGGAAATCTCGACTTGTTTTGTTTGTTTAGGTAGGAGTATTTTTCAGAGAGCTTCTCTATCGTTTATAGGAAGAACCGCCAGTAAAAGAGGAGAGAGAGAGAGAGAGAGAGAGAGAGAGAGAGAGAGAGAGAGAGAGAGAGAGAGAGAGAGAGAGAGAGAAAGAGAGAGCACATAGCACTATCAAAATCTCTTCCCTCCACTTGAACTAAGTTTGTACAACAATCTAGCAATAAAACGAGCCACCGTGGCTCACAGACTTTTCCTTCGGTTTTGATCTTTTCAAATACTCCTTTTTGATTTTTCTACTGATATTTTTTCTTCTAAATAATCTATTTCTTATTTTTCTGTTTAACTCTCTCTTCAAGTTCTACAAACAAAGTTAGTTTTGTATTCCTCTCTTACTAAATGTTCTTCTAAACTGCTTTGTTCTGCCTGAGCACGGCTAATATTCATACTAAGAGCACCAGAGATTTTTTCTGGAAATAAATTCTCGCCATTAAATTATGCACTAGAGTAATAGCGGCATGCTATAATACTAATCCTTCTTTTCCATCGAGTCACCTGTATTCATAGTGCGGAAGATCGTTGTGGATGAAATATTCTTCGCTGCTGGATGGTATGCGGTAGAACGAGGATACTGTAATATTAGAAGAAGTCGCGAAAGGAGTTGTCGGGGGAGGGGAGGGAGGGCAACTGAACACAACACACACATTTATGTCAACAAAGAATAAATTGAAAAAGTTCGAAAAATATGATACTGTAAAACCCTTTGCACTAATTCCCACTGATAAATAATACTTTGTTTCGAGTTATAAAAAAGTCAGAAGTTTTACACGGAGTGACTGAGCATGTTGAAAGTAAATAAATTCCCAGTACTTGTGAGCTTGATGGGCGATGTTAGCAGAGGAGTTCTTCTTGGAGGGAAGCGTAGCTGATGAGTAGATTCTTTTGAAGAACTTCTTCGCTCCCTGAAATGCTCAGCCATGTCTCTCATTTGTGGTAGTTCTCTTTCCACAATCACTTTACCATACGCTCTTAAATCCAAGAAAGTTCTCTTCTTTGTGACTTGAGAACATCTCAAATATTGTCATCGCAAGGTTTTAAGTCTTGAAAATATCTGATTCATATTTCTCTGCATTCGGGAAAGTTCTCTAACTGACAATTTCTCAGTTATATGAGGCTTGAAATTGTAGAAGAGTGAAATTCGAAACAAAAAGAGATAGTGAAACATACTGGAAAGGAGCAATTGTAGTAAAGCATATATTTCTTTTTTTACTACAAAACGTTAGTATAGATAGCGAGATTAGGGAAAGAATTTAACATCGATTCTGATGTCAAGAGTATAAAGTTCGAATGTATTCACTGTCTCAGGTAAACAGCAATTACTCAAAGGGGAAAATGGAGAGTGTGCCTTTTACGTCTGCCTTTATGCATGTAATTGAACCGAATGTTCTGACCGTCAGTGCCGTCAAGATTGAAATTCTTTCTATCAATAGAAAAACTATTTTTTTACATACGTGATTATGAATTAACTAGTTACACATGCCCTTTTTATCGTAAAGTACAACAAGGCTTTCTCAGAACACAAAGAGTGAGTTTTCATAGGAAAGAAAATATATTTTTCAATACCTCTTTTCGCCAATTTATTCTCTCCCTTAATTGGGTAAGACTCATAGGTTTCTCTCCCTTAATTGGGTAAGACTCATAGGTCACCAAACTTCTATAAAATTTCCCGGTCGCCCGCCCGGTCACCCAAAAAAAAATAGTTTTTCACTGTAAAAAATGTAACATAAGCTGCTAAAAATTGATTGTTTGTGAATTTTCAATGTTAGAAAAGCGGCGGAAAAAGGATCAACTGATTTAGAAAGCGGCGGAAAAAGGATCAACTGATTTAGAAAAAGTGGTCGAGAATCTTATTAAGCTATGTATGTATTTGAGAACGAACCCTCAAAAAATTTCCTTCTGGTGCGACGGTATTCGTATTCCCGTGGTTACTGTCGTTCTTGCGATGACAATGACAGTTACTGTATGCGCACGAGAGGGTGGCTGAACGACCGCGAGACGAAGAACATGCACATTCCTATGTTTGAATGGACAAAACTATTATTATTGGTACCATAGTCCAATTCTTTTCGTTTGAAACTGTCTCGAAGTTTCCTCGTTAATGTAACTGAAATGCAAGAAAACTTTCTTTTTTAATTCACTCCCGAATTTTTGTATGAATCGATTATTTCATTAAGCTACTAACTGATTGCTTATGTATTGAAAGAACAATGCACTTAATCAGAAATGAATTTATTGAATAGTTTTTTGCTTCAATGTAAATGAAATTCCCATAACCAACTTTATCTGCGCAAATTGGATTCCTCGCAGAAGGAGAGAAGATCATCGTTCTCTTCACCAGGGGCAAGTCGTTCACCCTAAACACCATCTTCATTCACAGAGACTCCGAACAGAGGAGAACAGAAGGGAGAGATGGGGATATACTTAGATGTGAACCAACGCTAGTGAGAGATAGAGGAGATAGAGAAATAATGATAGAGATATAGAGAGAAGAAAGAGAGAACGACAAAAAGCAAGATAGAGAGAGATAGAAAGAGAGAGACAAGTGAAGAGAGCGAGATTCTGAAGAACCTGCGCGTGGATTCGGCGCCGGCGGAGGCTGATCTGTGATGGGCTCTTTGAAGGGATAGGGCGAATCTACTTTTTCTGCCACATGATAAGAGCGGAGAGCCCGGGGAGAGGCGAGGGGAGGAATTGCCGTTGACGCCGTCTGCTTAAATAGAAGATGACTATGATGATGATAATGATGACGTAGCTCTTCCTAATCGATCACTCATCTAGTCATGGAACAACAGTCATCAGTGTCCTCCTCACTTAGTCATTTATGGCTTGAACAGTATTTGGGAGGTCAACCACAATGCATCCAGAACTGAACTGTTGTGAAGAGGGGAGAAGACGAGAGATCGAGAAAGCAAGAGGAGAGAGAGAAAGAAAGAAAAAAAGAGAGAGTTAGAGACGAGAAAATAGGAAAAGAGGGCATTCTTTTTCGTAAGAGTAAGTGAAGGATAAATGAAAGAGGACCCAATTAGATGAAAAAAATGAATGGAAATGTCTGGGAGTAAGCGTACAGTGTTCTATACTTACTCGCAGATCATTTGAGAAATTTTGAGAAAAAATTGTGAGCATACAGGAAGGATGTAGTGCTTGCATAAAACAAAAGACAAAAAATTAGAAAAAGCATAGAGTATGTACATATTTAGTTGATCATCAGCTGATTCTCTCAATATCATAGAAAAGAAAATAATTTAGAGGAAGTTTATTTAAAAAAGAGTGCGAGTCATAATGAAGCAGAGTATGTTATAGAATGAGATCGAAATTAGGAAATAAATTAAAAATGAAAAAAAGAGTGAAACTTAAGCGATATCTAGAGATAGAAATGGTGTGAGGGGGTAAGCGTAAGATAGAAAGAGAGCACTGCTGCTAGTGAACCCTCTTCAAGATGAAAGACGCTCTCGACTTTCTCCTCCTCCCCATTTATTTTCCTCTTCTCCCCTCTGGGGTTGGAAAATAAACAGCTCATGAACGCTCACACTCTTGGACTCAAGTACAACCAATCCAGACCAACCTTCAACTTTTTCTTCCCTGGTCTCAAGGACAAGGTAAGACTCACCTAAACGGTCATTACTCCTGCGACCCACGTACTCGACATACTCATTGGAGGAGTAACAGTCATCTCGAAGGGCGAGGGGAGCCGCAACCGGCTGCTGGGAGGGGGAGAGAGGCGAGTGAAGCTGCTGGGAGGGAAAATGTCGAGGGGAGTGAGACCGCTGGGAGGGAGAGAGTCGAGGAGAGAGGGGTTGCACGGAAGGAGAGAGCGGTGAGAGGCGAGAAGAGAGATGGACGGCCATCTGGTCCTGCAATCAAGGCAAATACCTTTTAGAAGAAGCTCAGTGTTCATATCTGCCTTTTGTTCAGATGAAGCAAAAATAACACTATGAAATCAAAATAAGTGCGTAATTAGAGTAACCTTAGGATCGATGCCAATCAGAGAAAATATACATCACCTGCCTGAACCTATGATTCAATATCATTTGTATATGACTAAATATGACTAAACTGCTGGTAGTAGTGAAGTCATGGTTTGATTGAGTTAGTTGTTACCTGTCCCAAGGATGTTGAAGGGTGTAGGAAAGAGAGCGGTCCGCGTAGTTCTCTCAGGGAGGTATCCAGAGCTTCCCTGTAAAAACTTTTTTAGTTACATAATGAATCGAAACTTGTCTATTTGTCAATAAATTTTCGCAGGGCTAGGGACAATGCGGTAAAATTTTATTGATTTTTATATTTTGGGTATGAATTCAAGTCCTTTTTGTATTATTTTTTAGAGATTTCCCTTGAAGGTAAGTTTTACAGTTATCAGAGGAGCGTTATTGGAAGCGATTTGTTCATAGATTTATCGACTGTAATTTCAATGTATTCATCATCGGACTGCTACAAAATATGTCAAACACCACCAAATATGTCAAACACCACCAACACAATCAAATATAAGGAAACACATCTTCATCGTTTAAAAGCTTAGCAAAGTAAGAAGAAAGAAAAACAAAAACGCAAGAAAATTATTTGTTTTTTTCGAACGGGAAAGACGGGAGGTTTTTTAGTACCCTTTGGTAACCTACGATGTAGCCCACCGGAGAAATGATAAAGAATTAATATCCATACATCTCATCAATGAATCCTTTCGAATATAACATTTGCTGTATCTATCGAAAAAGGATGTCTCAAGAAATTCGAAAACTTATCAAAAACTTGAAGTCTGAATGGAATAAATAATATATACAAACGCTGATAATGTATAAAGCGGACCCTGCCCGGCGGCGGGATAAACGCTAGGAAGAAGAAGAAGAAGAAGAAGAAGCTGATAATGTATGTGAACATTCAGTGCATAGAAATTCTGTAGAAACATGACCTCGTAATTCAACCATGAGAGGCAAAAGAGTGAGAAAGGCAACAAAAAATGAGAGGAAGAGGAATTTTATGAGTGAAGCAGAAATGGATAAAGTCTAATAAAAGTGAAAGAAAGAAGTTGGGAACAAAGGACGAGAAAGAGACAAAGAGAAAGAATGCATTGAAGCAGACACAAAGAGTCAATGAATTAGAGACTCAATCACGTTTTTTTCCAATTATTTTGTTGTTGTGCTCGATAGTCGAGACCTGCTCAGAACTTCAACATTGTATTCACAAATATTTGCATCAGGCAACACAACTCAACTATCTATAAAATACAAATAAGACGTTTGTTCCTTGTCTTACGCAAATAAAACGATTAGATCACAAATATTGATAAAGAAAAAACAGATCGAGAGAAAAGAAAGCGGGATATCTGAAAGAAAAAGAGAATGTGGAAGACAACTGAATCCTTATCAGCCGTTCTTCTGTACAGCGCTTCTACTTGCGCATAGAGTTGAAACGGAGTGCTGGTGAGAGAAACAGTATGCTCAACAATATACCGAATACTTCTGGAAGAAATATAAACATTGAGATAAACTCTTGTCCGGACTTCGGACTACATGATGAAGAAAACTTGATGAAAGGGCTGTATCATTTTTTTAAAGTTTATGAAAGGCTGAATTTTATACATGCTTTTGGGTGCTCAAAGCTATCGACTTCTGCGACACCTTCATCAGGAAATATCTTCTTCAAAAATGGAAACATTCCGATCGGAGTTGGAGTGGTTTTGAGGGGGATCAGGCAGATTAGAGGGTAGTGGAAAAATCATATGGAAAGTCGAAGGAGAAGTTTAAAGGTTAAAATTCAAATTGTAGAGATGTTTTCCTGTAATAAAAAGTAGAAAACGTTTGAATGAGTCAAATATTACTTAACAGATATGATAAGGGCAGAGGAACAAAAAAAGCTCAGTTTCAGAAATTAGTGTGAAGAGAAGAAGCGAAAAGGAAAAAGAGAAGATGGAGAGGAAGACTAGAGCGATAATAATAACATAAATATCTGTTGCCTGTGTCCACACCTCGAGTCTAGTTGACGAAGAAGAGAAAAAAAACAAGAATTGAACTTTGCTGAGAGAGTGTATCATAAAAGAGACTGGCAGGAGGAAAAAAAGGAAGAGAAACTAACTGAGAAAGAGAGCGATCGAGAAAGACAAGATAGAGAGATAGCAAGGAGATAGATAAAAGAGAATGAAAAATAGAGAGAGAAAGAGAATAAAGAGATGGAGGGAGTGAGAGAGACGGAGAAAAAGAGAGCAAGTGATAGAGAGAAAACAACTTCTCGGCGTTTCTGACACTCTTATTGAGATGAAGAAACATGTCCAGAAAAATAGATCTGGGAGAAGTATAAAGCCAATCGGAAAAGCAAACCAAAGTTCACGTATATGTATTGTTTATTAATAGTAGCTATAATATGTATTGTTTATTAATAGTATCTATAATATGTATTGTTTATTAATAGTATCTATAATATGTATTGTTTATTAATAGTATCTATAATATGTATTGTTTATTAATAGTATCTATAATATGTATTGTTTATTAATAGTATCTATAATACATCGCTTCCCAAATCAAGTTTTTCCCCAAAAAAAGCATTGAATTTTTTAGTTACTGAATGGAAAACTTATGGAGCGTTAGAATTCAACTTTTCACTTTGCAAAGTAATCTCTGCAAAGAGATCCCGTTAAACGCTTAACGGGATGCGGCCGGGATGCGGCCTAGATTGTTTAACGGGATCACTTTGCAGAGATTAATTGCAAAGTGAAAAGTTGAATTCTAACGCTCCATTAGTTAGCAGCAAGAAAAATTTTCTCATCACTGATGTGAGGATTTTTTTCTCAGATTAATTCAAAACCTCTTTTTTCATCTCTTTCTGTCTCTAGCACTGCGAATCAACAGGTAGGCCATAAAGATCAAATATTTTAGATGGGTAGATCATTTGTACATGTTAAAAATAGGTTTGAATGATCGTTGAATTTGTGATGGCTGTTATTCATAAGGCCAGAGCATCGCAAAATAGTATTGAGATAAAAAACGAAAGATAATGAATAAAACATAGAGTACAAGTCATGATGTAAGGTAAAAGCATAATGAAGCAACGTAAAAATTACCAGGATCAGAAAGTTTCATGATCACGAGGATTTTATCATGTTTTACCTGCCTAATGCAGTAAGAAAGATACAATTTTGTGGCTATGAAACTAAAGTTCTAGTAAAGTTATAAGTTTTCCTTGAAAAAATTTATCAAAAAAAACTATGAGATTACGGTGACACAACAATTTAATTAACTTGGAATGGCACGAAATGCATAAAGTTTCAAAGTTTTAATCAAGACAATTGTGACTAATTTGAATTACAAGAAAAGCGGAACAATGAGACATTGTAGGCAGTAACCCAAACCAGCGAAGAAAATTACTAAAAAGAGTAATCAAGTTTCTCCAACATGAAAAGGGCGTCGAAAAGGTTCACAAATATTCGTTTACATTTGCGGGTACAGTGACTCCTTTGTTTTCGGTACCTCTCACTCTTTCTCTCCTTTCTCTTTCTTTTTTCTCCCTATCTCTCCTTTCGCAAATATGTATGTTTTTGCCAGATAAGCTTTGTCTTCCTTGTTTGCCTGTCTTTCCAGGTCCATGATTTGATCTCTTTTTTTCGAGAAAGAATAAAAAAAGAAAGAAGTGACAACATGGCTGGGAGCACTTTGGTTTCACAGTTTAGCCTTATGATTAAACATGAAAATATACGAGGAAGAGTCAACATACGGAGAGCAGATAGAAAAGAAAACAGGAAGAGAAACATGATGAGTAGAGTCTCGAAAAAAGACGCAAAAGAGGATAATTCGGTGAAATATTAGTGTAAGGGGAAGATTAGTTTGCCAAGGGTGGTTTAAGTACAACTTCTCTACAAGAAGAGTCAATGTCGTCATAAGTAACTAACTGGTTGCCGTCTTTGATCTACTCTTGAGTGAGCCTCTCCAAGAAAGTTGATATTCTTTCTACTTTTTGTTTACTTATTCACTGCCTTTCTCCCTACCCCGTAACAATTTTTATATACTGAAATTGTAAACATCATTCCGCAAGAACAACTTGTTTTTTTCTTATTTTTCTTCTTTTAGATTTTTACTGTCTTCAACTTCTATCTATGAACTCACTAGCCTCTTACTGTGCTTATATTTATTTATATTTCGAAAATTACTACTGAGAATAAGATCGAAAAATACTTGATCTACTTTTGAGTTTAGTAACAACCAATAACTTACAAAATAGCTAGTGAAATGGAGAACTAGCATCAAAAAAGAATCTGAGTTTGAAAGAGGAAGCGCGTTTCAGAGAAGAATGAAGAATTTTACGGCTGCGAATGACATACTTTCTTAACAGAAAAACAAGAAAAGAACATGAAAAGATAGCATTCGAGGTTTGGATTTGACCAGTGTGAGAAGGGGGGAAGGGCGGAGGAAGAAGGGAACAAAGGTTTCCGATCCTTTTGCAGCCATACGTCCACATATTCTGGCGATGGAATAGTCGAATATGTGCGGCCATGTGAACTGCGGCGAGACGATAAGAAGTACAGAAGAGAAGAAAAAGAGAACGAGATGAGGCGGAGAGACAGAAGAAAACTAGAGGAAAGATAGGAGAGAGAGAAAAAGGGGTAATGAGAGAGAGACAGCCAAAATAACAGTTGTTCAAAAGAGAAAAGAAAACGATTATTAAATAATCAACTGACAGCGGAAAACAATTTTTTTAATTACAGTTTGCGAAGCACCACTGCTTCGAATTTTTGAGTTTATCTGCTTGAAGTTTTTCACGCGCTCCATCTTGAATGCTCTCTAATATTTGGGAGAGCGACGTAATGGACTGATTGGCAGTCTATTTGTGAGAAAGGTCAGCGAAGTAATTATTGTAAGCTATACACACCACACAATGCTATGAAATATTGCAAAAGGATTGAAAGAGATTTATTTAGCCAATAAAGAGAAATAGTGAAAAAAAGAAAAAAAGAGAAAACGGGCAAGAGAGAGAGAGAGAGAGAGAGAGAGAGAGAGAGAGAGAGAGAGAGAGAGAGAGAGAGAAATGACTGACGTTGATCCCTCTAATTCAAGCAGAGCATGACATATTCATACATGAACATATGTATAAATAGAGCCCCGCTTGCTCTCCCGAATTATTCCAGTAGAATATTCTGAAAGAACAATCCGAGTCGTAAACTTGATAGAGAAATGTAAATGGTACTAAGCCTCCTTAACCAAGAAGAGAAGCATGCAATTTAGAATAAAAGTGTCCCCGTATTGCAGAGAGAAACCAACAACTACATACACCCCAATTGGTATACTCAGAGGGAGAAATAGAAAGAAAAAGATGAAGAAAACTAGAGAAAGAGAGAAAATGAGAAATATATAGAGCTTCTGAGAAACAGAGGGAAGAGGAGAGAGAAAGAGAGAGGGGAAAGAGATAAAAAGAGCAAGAGAGAGAGAAACAGAAAAAGCGGGTGAAAGAGATAGATAGAGAGCTAGAGAGAGAGAAAGAGAGAGAGGGGCAGAGAATCAGAGCGAAAAGGAACCAAAGCAGCTCTTTCTGCCGTCAAAAGTTGTGTCAATGTATGAGTAGGAGAGAATTCATAGAAATTGCTATAGACTCCTGGCATGAATAACTCCTGATTGATCTCAAGCTAAAGACATCTGACATTGCTTATTGCCAAGAGACAAGTAGTCGTAAGCCATGATCAATCAAAGCCTTGGAGCTCAATAGCATGGACCTAAATACATTGAAAGCAACCAACTCATTTGCGCAAAGCCCTATGCAAAGTATCAACAAGACCTTACATCAAATTGCACGAAAAGACATCGAAACAACTTTCATAGCTAGTTTCCGATGTTCCTCTACACCTTGTTTTTCCACCTCCTTCTCTTCTCAATATAAATATTTCGCTGTAAATGTTGAAACACCTGATTAATTCATGCCTCAAATAGCACATGAGCCTGAGGAGAAAAATCTCTTCTTAGCCTGAGGCAATTAATCATAATACAACCTTCCCCCCTCAACCTTCCTTCGAAGCAATTCAAAGTTACATGGAATAAATGAACTGAAATGAAGATTCATTCCCATAGTTTAGGAAGGGGTAATCATAATCTTTGTCTGCTCATAGCATAAAAACAGCGAGTATCACAACAGCTACCTGTGATTTCTAAAAAAAAATGTAAATTTTGTATCAAGGAAAATTGGAATTTCTTGCCGTTAGTTCGAGAACAGCCGTGATCTGGGAGATGAATATTTACAAATTAACTATTTCGAGCGGCAAAAAAAAACAGGAAGACGAAACAATATAACATGTATTTTTTTAAAGTTTCGCGATAGATTCACTGATTTTGTAATGAAAATTTCAAACTTAAACTTTTTTTCAAAAAAAAACTTTTGAAAGTAAGAAAAACGCTTTGAAAACACTTGTCTACCTTCTCAATACTAACGGCTGTTATTTGAGTAACTCAAAGTAATAGTAGATAGAGCGTTTTCTTGGTTGAAAAACTTTCTAGTTGTCCAAAAGATTAGGTATTATACATAATACAAGCCCTCGAAACCCCTTTGGGTATCTAAAAAGAACTGAGAAGTAACATCCTATGGAGTAATAAGAAAGTGCTTCTTTCTGTTAGTCAAAAAAACTAATTTACTACAAATTTGACTGGTACTTAGTTTTCTTCGAAGCTCAAAAACAATTGGAAAAACAGAGTGAGGTTACAAAACGAGTTCCTCTTCTACAGCGCTTCCTTTAAGTTGGCAGCAGTATTCCAGCATGTGGTTTCATTATTTAGAAAAAAGAGGGAAGTTGAGAGTGATAAAGAGATAGAGAGAGAGAGAGAGAGAGAGAGAGAGAGAGAGAGAGAGAGAGAGAGAGAGAGAGAGAGAGAGAGAGAAGGGATAAGAAAGATAGAGAGAAAGAAAGGTAGAGAAAGACAGAACGAGAGTGAGAGAGAGACAGCGGAAGAGAGAGACACAGAAAGATAGAAGAGAGAAAGAGAGAAATAAAGGTAGAGAAAGACCGAACGAGAGTGAGATAGAGACAGCGAAAGAGAGAGACACGGAAAGAAAGAAGACAGAGAAAGAGAGAGAGATAGAGAGACCAAAATTACCAGAGAAGCAGAAGTACTAGAAACTGGAAAATGAAGGGAGTAGTAAGATTTTCCAAGTGACTTGCGGATGCTTCTGTTTCCCTTCATAGCCAATCGAAGTTGTTTACACGGAAAGAATCTAAACAAAACTCTCATAACAGAAGATAAAAGTAACATAGTGAACAATGAGAGGAACAATGAGAGAGTAGAGAAATAAGAAGAAAATATATAAATATACCTGAAAACAGAAAGAGGCATTTTTGAGAAAAGGAGAGAAATGAAGAGCAAAATACAATTACTAAGTTTTCAAATAACTCGAGTTGAACCGATTTCTAAATATAGAAGCAATCTTGAATTGTACTAGTTAGACAACAGAATGAAAACTACAGAACAGGGGTTAAATAGTGACCGGATCGGTCCAGCTGGCGGATACATGTACACACACTATTGACAAAAAACTCCCTCTCTTATCTTACCCCTTTCCTTTATCCCCTCTTCTTTTTTCCTCCAAACTTTGAGCGGCGGATACATGTAAACCCAAATTGGGCGGCTCCATTTAACCCCTGCTACAGAACTATTACATTTATGGATATTGTAAGAGATGCAGAAGAAAAACTGATATAATCCCCTTCCCGCCTTTTTCTCTCTTCTCCAGTCATGTCATACTATAACTGATAATGTTACAATATTGCACTTGAATGAGAAGTGAACAAAAGTACAATTTATTTGAATCAGGCAGCACAAAGGCTAAACTGCGGCTTCGGTCAATGGCGCGGAAATGAAATGATGCACATTCTAGTATCTTCTTTTCTCTGCTAGTAGATCTCTTGCGTTTAATCTTCTCATCCTCTTTCTGAACTCTCTCTGTAACTCGCTTTCTCTCTTCCGTATTTCCTTCTCACTATGAATTTCCTTCATCTCTCTTTCTCTCTCTCTCTCTCTCGCCTTGACCTATCTTTTTCATCTGATGCTATTTTTCTCCGGAGGAAATCCAGCCGTCCAAGATATGAGAACTGGCCGGTCATCAAGACGAATGACTCGACTGATGGCATTGCCGATAGTCCCTTTCTTCCTCTCTTTCGCCTCATCAGAGGCGCCTATGACTTGTCCCATAAAAGCTCACAAGATTGTGAAGATACAAACTCATTTTCAAACGAGTCAATGAAGAAAGAGATCCTTAGACAGATATATATTACAAGTGTGAAAATACCAAAACAAAAGCTACGATTATCTTCGTGGTAACTCAAGTAGCCTATTTTTAAACAAAGTGAACGATGCTCCTCAAACTTCTAATAATTTTTCAAAAACTAATAATTTACTGTGTCAACGAGACATTTTGAAAGACACTGTGGAAAAAAATACAAATAGACTTGCATTTAGAACGAAAACAGGCTTGAAGGTTCATGTTAATGGTGAGGAAGCATTATAAATTATTTTTTTAAAATCTGAACTTGCTCTGCCTTTCTTTCTGTCTCTCTCACTCTTTCTGTCTCTCTCACTCTTTCTGTCTCTCTCACTCTTTCTTTCTCTCTCTCTATGTATCTCTCACTCTTTATTTCTCTCTTACTCTTTCTGTCTATTTTGCTCTTTCTCTCTCTCTCTCTCTTTCTGTCTCTCTCTCCCTCTCTTACTCCCTCTCTTTTTGCTCCTTTTACATATAAAAGCTGTACGAAACACGCAATTTCGTGCAATATTGAACTTGAGCAGAGAGAGCGGTCGCATTGTAAAATTTGAGCTTTTGAGAAGAAACAATAGGAATGGACATTGGTGAACGAATTATAACGGAAGAGCTGTAGATTGGGAGGTATTGAGGGTGATGGAAAAAAGATCGCAAAAAGGCGTAGACATGAGTTCGGAAGGGTTTGATGGATACGAAGTACGAGAAAGATAGGAAAAAATAGAGAAATAAGGGAAACATTGCATGGTGATGAGGATTAGCAGGAAGGGGAGTGAGATAGGATGGGATAGGTACTGCATATATGCTGAGGCAGAGGAAAGAGGACTACTAAGTTGGGTAATGCATCAAAAGCTGATGCTCACTCTGCTGTGCACCAGCAAGCTGTTCTCTTTGACTTCTCTCTCAAACTCTCTGCCTGCCCGTATGACTCTCTCCCTCATTCTTTCTCAATTTCTCCTCTCTCTCTATCTTTCTCAATCTCTCTTTATCCATCTCTCCTCTCTCTCTCTCTCTTCTACTCCTCACTCTCTTCTCTGCATTTGTGAGTACACTGACAGTAGAGTCAGGCCGATGACAATGCAACTTGCTTCGTCGGTCTCCGCCCTCTCTCCCCAGTCTGCCCTATTATTATCTACTACTCAGGTTATGCCATCACATATGTACATAGAATGAAATAGTAAATTCTTCCTCTCAAGTTCATCAACAGCCATCAAAATATGTGAAATAAAACAAGATTCTGAGTACTTTACTCGAGGAATCCATGAAGTCGAATTTGTCAAATTGCACTGTGCACCATCTTTCATTGTTCCGCGAGGTATGTAATTGTATTTTAAATTCCAACTTTACTTCAATGATTCAAAAAAGTCTTTTTTTTCTTACGTGAACTTTTTGTAAAACTCTACTGTTGAGGAAAACATCGGGTTTTTCAATAACCTTTAGCTCAAACGTCTTTGTGGGAACCTAATTCTTTTCTTAAACTATTTGTTGTGTGCAAGAATGATCTGCCTCTCGCGCGCGCTGCGTATCGCGTAAGAGAGCGAGACTAAGAATTGGATTGGCTGCATTGAACTATATTTATATTTGGACTCTACACTACTCGGACTATATATTTATCATCTCTGGAATCTTTGGACTACAAGGCAAGGTACATAACAGTGGCGATCAGGATTCTGGAAGGAGGACTTCGAAGAGGATTTGGAGGAGGACTTCAAATTTGAAAGAGAGGCAAACGCGCAGAGCTAAAGGTTGCTCTGTGGTCAGTTCCTCATTGAGAGAGGCAAACGCGCAAAGCTAAAAGTTGCTTTGTGGTCAGTCCCTCGTTGTAAGAGAGGCAAACGCGCAGAGCTAAAGGTTGCTCTGTGGTCAGTTCCTCATTGAAAGAGGCAAACGCGCAAAGCTAAAGGTTGCTTTGTGGTCAGTCCCTCGTTCGAAGTTCTTCTACTTGTAATCGTACAAGTCGAACTCAAGAGGCCAGAGAAAGAGCAATAAAGTAAAGAAATGGAGGACAAAGGTGTCCAACAGATTTTGCTGGCAATGCAAATGCAACAAGAGCAACATGCGAAGCAACAACAGGAGCAGAGCGTCCTCGTCAATGCCCTGCTAGAAAGACTTGCAATGAGAGAAGGTAGCAGTCAGGCTAAACCTGCAGGACCATCGATTGATGCGCTTGAGAAACGCATCACAGACTTCGCATATGAGCCAGAAGAAGGTGCAACCTTCGAGAAGTGGTACAGCAGATATGAAGATCTGTTTGAAAAGGATGCTGAAGCTTTGGAAGAAGATGCCAAAGTAAGAATGTTGCTGAGGCATGTGAATTTCGCTGTGGAAAATCGATACCTGGATACAATCGCTCCACACAAGGCAAGCAACTATACTCTGAAAGAGACGGTTGAGAAACTCAAGAAAATGTTCGGAGACAAAAGCACAATCTTTGAGAAAAGATTGAAGATGCTGAACATGAGAATGAGTAAATCACATACTGATGATCTGAGAGTGATGGCAAGCACAATAAACAGAGCAGTGGAAAGTGCACAAGTGAAAGACATTAAAGTGGAACAATTCAAGACAATGATGTTCCTTACTTCTATTGATCTACCTCAATTTGAAGAAACGCGTTTCCACCTGTTGAGTGTTTTGAGAAAGAACGAAGAGACAAGTATGGAAACACTGCTGGATGAATGTGATCGATTGCATTCATTACATCAAGAGTCAATGGCAGTCCAAACGCAAGGTAGAACATCTCAACTCAATTATGTGAAAAAGAACCAACAACGGAATCCATCGGAGAAAGGAAGGAAGAAACAGTTCGATGAGCAACGGAAAGAGAAATGCAATCGATGTGGAGTATCACACAGCAATGAATGTTTCTTCCTAAACAAGGAATGTTTGGCTTGTGGAAAAAAGGGCCACAAGAGCACGATGTGCAAGAATAAGCCAAAAGAGAAAAGAAGCAAGAAGTCAATGAATTCAATCAGAGTGATGAAAGTGAAGTCAGAAGATTTTGAGATAGAAATGCAGATGAATGGGAAAGCCGTTAGACTACAGGTTGATACGGGAGCAGATCTGACATTCATCTCGAAGGAAATCTGGAAGGACATTGGAGAACCGGAGTGTTCACTTTCGGATTGCAAACCAATTTGCGCAAATGGAACGCCACTAATGATTGTAGGAAAGTTCAAGGCAAACTTGGAAGTCAATGGAAAATGCGCACAAGGGTACGTTCACGTTACCACAGCGCCACTCAGACTCCTCGGAAAGGACTTCATTTCACAACTGGAAGTTCTGAAGATGAATTGGACTAGAGACGCAACTTCGAATGTATGGAAAGTCATGAATAAGGAGCCGCAGTCTACTAAAGAGTATGAAGAGTGGATAAAGAAGGAATATCCGGGAATAGTTGAAGAAGGACTGGGCCTTTGCACAAAGGTAAAGGCAACGTTAAAGCTCAAAGAAGGAGCTCAGCCAGTCTTCAGGAATAAAAGACCGGTACCCCTCGCAAGCATAACTAAAGTGGAAAAGGAACTGGACAGGCTAGAAAAATTGAATGTCATCAGGAAGGTCGACACAGCCAAATGGGCTGCCCCCATTATAGTGGTGGAGAAAGCGAATGGAAGCACAAGGCTCTGTGCCGATTTTTCCACCGGGTTGAACGAGGCGATAGAGCTTCATGCTCATCCACTACCTCTGCCGGAGACGATATTCGCTGGGCTGAACGGTGGCAAACTTTTTAGTCAGATTGACTTTGCCGATGCTTACCTGCAAGTTGAGCTTGATGAAAAAGCAAAGGAAATGTGCGGTATCAACACGCACAAAGGACTTTACCGGTACGAAAGGTTACCATTCGGAGTGAAGTCGGCCCCAGGAATCTTCCAACAAGTGATGGATACAATGTTGGCAGGAAGTGAAGGTGCCGTGGCCTATTTGGACGACCTCATAATAATGGGGAAGACAAAGAAAGAACACGATGATAACTTGAGGGGAGTATTAAGTCGGATCTCTAATTTCGGATTCAAGCTGAAGCTGGAGAAGTGCAAGTTCGGCAGTACAAGCATCAAGTATCTCGGGTTCATTGTGGATAAAGATGGCAGGAAACCGGATCCGAACAAAATCGATGCGATTCGATTGATGCCCGCACCTACAGATGTAGCTACCCTGAGGTCGTTCCTCGGAATGGTGACGTATTACGGACAGTTCATAGCCGGATTGCATGAACTGAGAGCACCACTAGACAATTTGTTGAGGAAAGACGTGGAGTGGACGTGGTCTGAGACATGTCAGAACGCGTTCAAGAAGATCCTCGAAGTGCTAGAAACAGATTTGAGTCTGGTCCATTACGACCCAAGTAAAGAGATTTTCGTGGCTGCTGATGCCAGCGGTCACGGAATCGGTGCAGTTTTGATGCACAGAGCGTCTAATGGAGCAATGAAGGCTATTTTCCATGCTTCAAGAGCATTGAAACCAGCGGAGCGGAACTATGGGCAAATTGACAAGGAAGGTCTAGCATTGATCTTTGCCGTAAAGAAGTTCCACCGGTTCATATATGGACGGCGATTTACCCTACAAACCGACCATAAGCCACTCTTGGCAATTTTCGGTTCCAAGACAGGAGTACCCGTCCATACGGCGAATAGGCTTCAGAGATGGGCAACGATGCTAGTCGCGTATGACTTTCGGATTGAGTATGTGAGCACGAACAGTTTTGGATACGCGGATGCGCTTTCGAGATTGATCGCAAATTGTCCGTCCCCAGATGAAGACGTAGTCATCGCGAGCATTCAGGTCGATGAAGACGTCATGAGCTTGTTCAAGCGTGACATAAGAGCCCTACCATTGACAGCTGAAGATGTACGTCGAGAAACTCAGAAGGATATTACCCTGACAAAGGTCATGACATGGCACAAGAAAGACGCATGGCCCAAGAAAGTTCCCAAGGACATTTTACCTCTCTACAGAAGAAGAGACACTTTTTCAATAGTGGGAGAGTGCCTGATGTCGGCTGAAAGGGTTGTGATACCAGTCACACTTCAAAAACTGGTTTTGAAAGAGCTGCATGCAGGACATCCAGGAATGGTGAGAATGAAAGCAATGGCAAGAAGCATTTGTTATTGGAATGGTATCGACAGTGATATTGAGGGAGTTGTGAAAAGTTGCGAAAGATGCGCGAACAGCTCGAAGAATCCCGCTAAAGTTCCATTGGAACCTTGGCCAAAGGCAACCAGATCCTGGCAAAGAGTCCATCTGGATTATGCAGGACCAATCGATGGAGAAAGTTATCTCATAATGGTAGATGCTTTCAGCAAATGGCCAGAAATTCTATCAACGAACAGCATGACGGCTACCGCTACGGTACGCGCGTTGGAATCTTGTGTTGCTCGGTATGGGCTTCCTGAAGTAGTCGTGACAGACAATGGAACGCAATTCACATCGGCGTTGTTCAAAAACTATTGTGTGAGAAATGGTGTCAGACATATTACAAGCCCACCGTATCATCCACAGTCGAACGGACAAGCAGAAAGGTTCGTAGATACATTCAAAAGAAGTTTGATCAAGATGAAAAGAGAAATGCCCACAGCGGAAATCTTGCACTCTTTCTTGTTTCACTACAGAAAGAACCCGAATGGCCAATGCGAGGAAGGGAAAAGCCCTGCGCAGCTGTTCATCGGAAGACAGATAAGAGGAAGAGTTGATTTGCTGAAGCCTTGTCAAAATTCTAAGGAAGTTGACCAGAAAATGAAAGCACAGTTCGATAAGCATCACGGAGTGAAGCCGAAAAAGTTCTCCGTTGGAGATCGAGTGAAATACAAAATCGGCGTGCCTAAGAACGACGTATACTGGCAAACTGGAGAAATAGTTGCAAAACAAGGCAAGGTTGCTTATTGGGTATTGCTAGATCAAGGCAGAAAAATCAAAGCTCATAGTAATCAGCTCACCCTAAGTATGGGAAATGTGACAGAGGAAATCAAGAAATCATGCTTGCCTCTGCACATACTGAGTGAAGCCTTTGGGTTGGTTACAGAAAAAGATAATGAGTCAGAAACAGAAAGAGCGGAGCCAAACCACAGAAGTGATGAACCCTCTTTCCCGAGAATTGTCAGAGACCCTGTCTCAACCCAAACGAACGAAGCACAACCTGGTGCCAGTTCACACAGTCGACCAAAAAGGGCTATAAAGGCGCCGGTGCGACTGGAGGTCAATCCTCACAAGAAGTTTTATTAGATTCGAGCATCGAGTCTAGGCAACATATGTATATAGAATTGATAAAATGTTGCCATGTTTGTTTGTTTTAGTTTCTAATGCAAACTATATTGCTCTAATATTGTAAGGTGATAGCAATATGGTTTATGCTTTGACTTGTTGTTTTCTCTTCATGGTTACGAGAGAAATTTGAAGATTTTTTTTACTTCCCAAGTGAAGGTGGGCTATGATATGCCTATCTTTTGAGATAATGATATTTATCTCAAGGGGGAGGTGTTGTGTGCAAGAATGATCTGCCTCTCGCGCGCGCTGCGTATCGCGTAAGAGAGCGAGACTAAGAATTGGATTGGCTGCATTGAACTATATTTATATTTGGACTCTACACTACTCGGACTATATATTTATCATCTCTGGAATCTTTGGACTACAAGGCAAGGTACATAACACTATTCCATCAAAGTGATAATTTTTTAGGCTTCAGGCTTCAAAAATATTTATACGACATTAAGCGGGAGACCTCAAAAGACTACAGGGTTTAAAATTCAAAACATGTTCTGAGCATTCATGTTATCGGCTCTTAACCAACGTGATAGAAACTTCCGTAAAAAATCATCTACCATACGAATAATTGAAACAACTGTTTAGAACTCACACTGGTTTCAAAGATTTTTTTCACGTTTAATTTAAGAAAAGAAGTGTGTTATAGCAGAACTAATGGTAGAAAAATTATGTAATTTTTTTCTCTGAAAATAGTATGTATAGGCGAAATTTTTCAACTTATCGAAAGTTTTAAATACGTTTTCCCTCAAAGCAAAAGTTGTCTTTAAAAACTTCTGACTTCTGTCGAACAATCTTGGTGACGTCGTCCGTTGAGCGGGCCATGAAGTTCCTTGCTCCGCCAACCTTCCATGTCCCGAATGCGATGGAGCGGTACTGGCGACGAGAATCCATAACTTAACTTAAAGTGAATTTTTTGTTTTTCGGGCCTTATATGCCTTCCGTAGAAATTCTGCCGCTCAACTTCAAAATTTGATTTTTAGTGTGATCGGATATAAGGTTTATATACGAAGTTGCAACTATTTCAAGGGGTATCGCGACAGTTTGTTACAAGACACTTTGTTACACGACAGTTTGTTACACGGCCTTCACAGAATTCTTCGCTTAGGCTTAGTTAAAATGTATGCTGACGAGGCCGTACGGCTTAGGAAATAGATCGCATGAAAAAATTTCTCATATTATTAATTTTTTGTCAATTCAATGACTAAATTTGTCAAAAAATATTGAAGACGTTTTTTAGAGGTACGTTTTTTTAGAAGTACGGTAGAGCGCTGGCAGCTAAGTCAGACAACGTTTGCTCGCTAGGTCAGATGCTTATAATTGTTATCATTCTATTTAAAATTTACATGTTCTAATAAAGACTTTTTTGTGCAAACATTTTTATACAGTGATTTTATGATGAATCATATCTTACTAAGGTATTGCATACAATATTATTACAATATTAGGTATTGCATACAGCTCTTCTTTTTTCCAGGTTCAAATGATTTTTTTACATACTCATACACTTCAGATCCAGCTTCGCACTTCTCAGAATCGTTTTTAGCTCGTAAAGTAACTCTAGGAAAAGTTTGATGCAAAAAAATGCGAATTCGACGGGACCACTATATTTCAGTTTGGCCCTGTTTCACTTTAGGGACATCCCCCTACCAGAGGTTCAATTGGGTCAGATGAGTTGAGTTTTTTTGATATGGCTTCGTTAGCCTTAGCCGTAAGGCCTCGTTAGCGTAAACTTTTCCCTAATCCTAAGCGGTTTTTTATGTAAAAATGTTTTTTTTAATGTAAATGAGCCAGACGTATGACCCATGGAACCTTTGGTAGGGGGTCCCCCTAAATTGAAACAGTGCCACAAAGTTAAAAGCTTAAATTTCGAAATAATCTTTCAATGCCTGGAATTCCACAAAAGACCCTTTCTTATTTCCCATGCCCCCCCTTCAAGAAATTATTTAGCAAACTATGAAATTTACATTTGGTTGGAGAGAAAAAAAACCTGCTGGGAGTCTAGTATTCACAAAAACAAAAAAAACAGAGAAAAACATCCATAGATGAATTCATCACCATAAAAATCAAACAACGGATAAAAACGTTTGAGAATAATCTATACATATTGCACGAAAAGTTTCTCGTATTTTATTATGAACTCCTGTATACGCTCATAGTGAAACGACAAAAACTTATAAATTCTATCTTATTTCGAAATCGTAGTGTTGAAGAAGTCGGAGGCAAAATGATTATACAACCTAAACTTTTGCTTAAATGACACAATATTTTCAACTTTTCGGCAAGTAGTCAGACTTGAGTATGAACAGTTTAATCAGCTTTAGGACAGCTGAGAATTGTCTTCTAACGGTTCATCAAGTTTTAGCTAGAACTCAAACTTCTATAAGTACATTTTCAGAATCTTTGTTCAATAAGAAGATTCGAGAAGGGTGTCTGCTCTATGGTACGATTTTTTGTAGCAATGGTGGATTGGGTTCATGTATTAAAAAAAAATAAAATTGACAGCGGTGAATCAAAATTTATATTTTGTGTTAGACGGAGAGACTGTAATATGTATTTAGAATGAGGCAATTACCGAAAATCGTGATTCCGAAAAGCGTTATGGACGTCAGCGATGAGATCTTTTTTATACTTTTTTCTTTTAAGTTTTTTGATTAATTTTTTTTCGTTTATCACGGTTTCGTTCCTAAGCCTTACGGTCTCGCTAGCGTAAACTCGACCTAGGCCTAAGAGAAATAAAAGTTTTTTTTACAAAAATACTTAAAATAAAATTTTTTAATCTTTCTCGCTGTCGTTCATCACGCTTTTTGGAATCACGCTATTCGGCAATTGCCGTAGAATGATAGTCATCTTTGTTGGCAAGATAAAAAACCTGGATATTTTTTTTGAATTCTACAACGATTTTTTTACTTTCCAAAAGCAGATTTTGTTAGATATTTCTCTAATACGGAATTAGTAAGAAAGGGCAGCTGGTTACTCTACTCGCAAAATGCTAGATTGAGTTGTTAAGTTTGTTTTAGTGAAACACTTGGAGTGATTCATCGAAACTCATTTAAATGCAAAAAGAGGTTCTCTTCCAATATGTCGACGCATTCTCTCCGGTCGAAAGGCTGGTCCGAAGCGTTTCATAATTAAATTTACATCAAACAAGTAAAAATGGTTTAAATATTTTCTCTCATAGTTAATGCAGTTTTCTATTCAAAAAAAGCCTTGAGGAGTGGGAAAAACTAGCTTCCGTTGTAATTATGTGAAAATCCACAGCCAACAGGAAAGAAGGGATTAGTTAATGAGGTTTCCGCAAATCATTCGTTCCGCCCGCATTTCTCACTTCACGCGAAGTTCCCTCGCTATCAAACAAATTTTATTGCTTTTTTCTAAAAAAATCTCAAAAAAAAGTTAAGGGGAATCTGAGAAACATTAAAAAAGGTTCATCATTCGATTAATTGAAAAAATGTTTGATCTTTTTTAAAGTTAAGATTGTCACAAAATTTTGTGTCAAAGTGAATTATAAAGGTTTCTCTTTTTTATATACACAATATTGTATGGGGAACTGCGTTAAAAAAAACTTCGAATCGTTTGTTGTTAGTCTTCAGATTAATTGAAGACAATTAATCACATCCACCCTCTCAAAACATAGCTTTCCACAGATTTAATGGTTCAAGAAAACACATTTCGATGAAAGATGGGGAAAGATGCTGGTTTTTCATAAAAACGGGAATGGTGAGGTTGAGCGAGGGCACTGCGTTCCAGATGTGGAACTAAGACATAAAAAGAGTAATGTTGAGAGAGTTGGAGATTTAGAGAGCCAGCCAGGGCCCGGAATGTGAAGATCTTCTTAGGACAATAGGAAGTCCATAAGCTATTCAGCTAGATAGATGGCTAGATGGGAAACATTAAGTGAGTCCGCTAGTCAGCTAGATAACTATCAGCTTCACTAGGTGGACCGCAACATATTTTTTCAGCTTCCTTTTTTAAAAACTTGTTGCGAAACCCTCAGAGTATTTTGAGCTGAGGACTTACTGAGCGCGAGCAAAGCAAAAAATGCATTTTAGACTGATTGCTTCCCACTAGAACAGTCAAGTTGATAATAACTCTACACTTTTACACCAAAGGGTAATCAAACTTTTTTTTTCTTGAAAATGAAGCGAACACTTTGTAAAAAAAGTATTATGAAGGTTTTGAGGTAACGAGTTATCTCTTTTGAGAGGTTTATTCCCAACTTCCCCTCAAGATTGAACGATGGGCATTACAAAAATTTCTAAAGAGACAGCCAACTGTCATAATGAATGAGAGTCATTGAAGACAGCTGACATACAATATAAATGACCATTAATTGCTTTTCGCTCCTTTAAAAAGTTAGCATTTTATCCTAAACGCTCAAGATAAAAGCTTCCAATGAATACAAGAGGACGGGCTAAGAGGCTCAGTCCACGGGATTATGCTTTATAAGCAGATCTCAGCAGATCGGAGGCAGAGCGACAATTGGGAGAAAAGTGGGCGAACTCAGGCAAAGTGGATCAGAGAGACGGAGATAAAATGTGCAGCAGAACGAGAGAACAAAGAGAAGGCAGAAAGAGATTAAGGAAAAGAGAGAAAAAGAGAAAGAGAGAAATTTCGAGAGAAAGAAAGAGTCGAAGAGACATGAGGAGGAAAATAAAGAGATAGAGAGGAGAGAGAAGGGTGAAATGACAGAGAGTAAAAAAAAAAGAGTGAGGGCCTGAGGGGGAGACAGCAAAAGATAGAGAGAAAGCGAGTGAGAGACATCGAGAGAGTAAAAGAAAGAGAGAGCGCGAGAGAGAGAAAGAGAAAGTGAGTCAAAGAGAAACTGAGTAGAAGGTTGTAGCAAAAATAGTGAAAATAACTTTTATAGAGAAAGTGGTGAAAATGACTTACTATTATATTGGGTGCGCAAGAAAATAATCTCGGTTTAAAAAAAGTCAATTATTTTTTCCGAAGTTTTCTAAAACTTTCTTTAATAAAGGTATATGAAGTTCTCACTTTCATGTTTTTTTCTCAGTCATCTCATTCTATTAGCTTTTCAAATGGCTGAACGGTGCGAGCTCGAAAAAAATGATACTACGGGCCTCTCTTCTCTTCTGCTTCAAGCCGGGGGAGAGCGCTGCCACAGCACATCGAAAATTATGGCAGGCATTCGGGCAAGGATGCCTTCTTTAGTGAACGACAGTGCCAGGCTTGGTTCAGTCGGTTTAAGCAAGGCGACCACACGCTGGAAGACATGGACCGTCCAGGACGGCCTCGCCAGCTCGATCTTGAAGATCTTCTATCCTTTGTCGAAGCCGATAAAAAACGAACTTGTTACGAGATTGCAGAGCACTTTGCGGTCTTTCACACCACCATCGAAAACGGGCTTCACGAGCTCGGTAAAGTACACAAGCTCGGGCAATGGGTGCCAGACGACCTGAGGCCACTCGAAAGGAACCGACGAGTCGCGGCCGCCTCACAACTTCTCTCCTACAAAAGAAGAGACGAGTGGCTAGACACATTGCTAACTGGAGACGAGAAGTGGGTGCCTACTGCAATGTTACACGCAAGCGCCAGTGGCTCAGCAAGGGCGATCAGCCAGAAGCGATTCCGAAACCCGGACTGCACCCGATGAAGGTGATGCTGTGTGTTTGGTGGAACTCACGCGGTGTCGTCTACTGGGAGGTGCTACCTAACGGCATGACTGTTCCAGCAGATGTCTACTGTGCACAACTTGACCGGGTGGAGCAAGCTATGGTGGCTAAAGGCGAAGAGAGCGCCAAGATTCGATTCCTACATGACAACGCACGAACACAGATTGCGAAAAAATGGTTCAGAAGCTGTTTGAGCTGGGATGGGAGTTGATGCATCATCCATCGTACTCACCCGACATGGCACCTTCTGACTACAACCTATTCCACTCCATGCAGAACCACCTCACAGAGAAAAAATTTGAGAACGAAGCTGAGGTAAAATCATGGTTGCAAGACTTCTTCGAATCGCTCTCTCTGTCGTTCTACCACAAGGGCGTCCACGATCTGCCCGCGCGATGGCAACACATACTAAATCATGATGGATTATACTTTGTTGATTGATGTTCTTGTTTGACTTAATAAATAATTAATAAAAAGAAGATTAAAAACCGAGGTTATTTTCTTGCGCACCCAATACATAGAGTCTCACTAACAAAGAGGAGTAAGAGTACTATAATCACAATGAAATTTGAGAATACATTAGAATGGTTTTGGAAATTTGAGAATACATTAGAATGGTTTTGGAAATTTGAGAATACATTAGAATGGTTTTGGAAATTTGAGAATACATTAGAATGGTTTTGGAAACATCAAAAACATGAAAACGGAGAAGAAAGAATTCATATAATCATATCAAAAACTTCAGCTCTGCAAATGAAGATTAAGTATGAAGTAAAAGTATGAATATAAACAATAGAAAAGGAGAGTACATTAGGTAATGATAGTTATATAATGAGAAAGGGAGCAGAAAGAGAGAGAAAAACATTTACAGTAAGTAATTAAGGAAGCCGAGAGGATAATTAAGGTAGCCGACAGGATAATTAAGGTAGCCGACAGGATAATTAAGGTAGCCGACAGGATAAGCCTGCGAGGAACAACAGTTCAACTTTAAATAATCAAGGAGATTCGCGTAAAATCCGAAAATGTTAACTCCTCGCTTGTTTCTCTCCCTCTCTCTTTATCTTATTCCTATTATCTCTTTCTGTTTCTCTTTCTATGTCCTCATGTACCTACCTTGAACCTTCCCTAGATGCTAGGTGAATCCATGTCTGACGGAGTTCATCCCTGCAGACTCGCCTCCTCACTTCACACTCTCGTCTCTCCTCACATGTTGTTTTCCCTCTCTGCCCCTGTACACTATGTCCCTCCGTCCTCATGGCTGAAATAACTCTCGATCTCACCCGATTCCACTATTACTACACGAACACACTTAGTTTCTCGCATATTTACAACAGGATGAAAAAAACAGAATGATTCGAGGAGCAAGAGAGTGACGAGATAAGAAGCTGAAAAAGAATACGTGATAGAGAATACAAGCTAGAGAAAAGAGAGAAATATCGAAAGCGATTAGATGAGAGAAAAAGAGGGAGACGGTAATAAAAAAGAAAGAAAGAAAGAGAGTGAAATAAGAGAGAGATGAAAAGAGAGAATGGAAAAGCATGGATAAAGATATGCAAGATAAGAGTAAAAATAGTTGGTTTGTCAAAGCATCCCTATAGTAGTGTGCAAACAGAGAGAACTTGGCTTGTTTTGTGTTGCCAGACATTCAGAAATCATTCCATACTATTTAAATTTCTCCGTTTCTTTCTCTCTCTGTCTCTCATTCTATAAATTATACATTTCCCTTTTCTCGACATCTTTGTAATGTCAGTCTTCCTCAAGCTCGCACTGTTTATCTCTATTCTCTCATGAGCTTTCTCAAACTCCCAATCGCAAAACCCTCCCATGAAATCATATGCCAATAAAGCTTTAAAAAGTTAACAACAAGAAAAGGAGCGGCGCCGAGCAGTGAAGTGGAAGATGCATTGAAGCTTACTCACTCATGAGAAGAGCCCTATTTGGGAGGAAGAAGAATAAAGATGTGAGAATGATTGCTTTATGAATGAGAATAGAACTTGCTCTCTGACTTTCCTTTTGTATATCCTCACCTTTATATAATCGTTCAGTTTTAGTTCATCAGACACGCCTATGAAATATTATCTTTAAGAAAGCCAAACCGCAACAATAAGAAGGTGAGAGCAAGCAGTAATATACATGGAAACAGATAAATGGAGGAAAATCGACAGACGAGAGTGAAAAGAGGAGGAAGGAAATTTTTTGAGCAGTGAAAAATGGAAGAGATTCACAAAAAGAGTTTTTAAAAAAAAGAAAGTTCATTCCTTCCTGAGAGCCTTTGTATCGAATCCTTTGCATCGAAGGTCAATGGCTGCTCCTAATCCGTGCAAATGAGAGAGAGAGAGAGAGAGAGAGAGAGAGAGAGAGAGAGAGAGAGAGAGAGAGAGAGAGAGAGAGAGAGTATTCTACAACAAGCAATATCTGCTGTAGCTTCATGGTCTCGAGCTTGGGGACTAACCATATCGACAGAAAAAACAGTGGTCATCCGTCTTGGGAACAAGCATCCTTCCTACTCGTTTTTCCTCGATAACGTTGTTCTACCAGAGTAGGATACCGTGAGGGATCTGGGCGTCACGTACTCTAGTAAGCTCTTATTCGGTAGCCACATGGAGAACATTTGTCAGAAAGCGAACTCCAAATGTGCGTTCATACTACGTACTTTCAAGTCAAAGAACCTCAACTTGTACAGAACGCTTTACACTACCTACGTTCGACCTCAATTGGAGTACTGCTCGGTTATTTGGAATCCTTGCTTCAAGAAAGACATAGAACTTGTGGAAAAAGTTCAAAGGTCTTTCACAAAACGTGTGTGTGCTAGAGCAGGTTTGTATTTGCAATATAAGGATCGTTTAAAGCAGTTACATTTAACTTCCTTAGAGGAGCGACGTAAACAAGCTGACCTTGTAATGACTTTCAAAATAATCAAGAATAGAACGCCTCTTAGTCCTAAATCTATTTTCAATCTGCGAGCTCACCATTACAGTACTAGGTCCCATAGTTGGGCACTAAATGTCCCGCGTCTGAATACTGTTTCTCATTCTAATATATTACCGGTACGAGTTTGTGACGCGTGGAATAATCTAAGTATCGATGTGCTCAAAACTGAATCAGTCCACCTGTTCAGGAAGCTGATTTAACTGAATTACAATCTCTTTAATATATAGCTGTTTTATATTAAAAAAACCCAATCATCTTAACAGTTTTAAAATAAGTATTCAAAATTTGTCAACAAGCAGTACGCTCACTAAAGTCTTAAATCATATCTGACAAGTTTATTGCTCAAGTGTACTGTTCAGCGCAGACAAAAAGGCTCGTGATCATCATGGTCGCAATCAGCCTTCGACTGTGCTTCGTTTTATTTTTCTCACTTTAGTTATCAAAGTGACACGCTCGGGTCAACACCTTCAACCTGGATCCAATATCCCCTTACACCCAAACTCAACCCATTGCGATAAAGTATATATATATATATATATTCCCATTTTCTTTATAGCAAAAGCTTATTTACAACAGAACAAATTGATTACTCAATTAAGTTGGCAAATAAAGTAGAAAAGTTGTGCACTCAAACGAGACACAAAAGAGCGCAGTAAAAACATGTTCTAACATGTTCTACCTCTCTCTGCTTTTCAATAATCCCCTTTATTCAGAATTCTTCAGGAAATCAAAGAGAAAAAAGTTGTATTCACAAGAAATTGGAAGTTTTTAGATAGATACACAATGATGGAATGCTTAAGGTGCAACGTCGCAATGAAACGTTTGAACGAAAGAAAAATGAGAAAGAGAATACTGAATCGAAGGAAGGAGAAAAGGTGAAGAGATTCAAAAATAGAGATTCAGGGAGTGTATAAGGAGAGAGGGAAAAGAAAAGACGGAGACAATGAAAAGAGAGAGGACAGAGAATAAGATCAAAGCGAGAAGATACAAGAGAGAAAGAAGAAGAGATAAGAGAGAGAGAGGAATAAAATCATTCTGTTATTTGAGATGTTCTATTGCTATTTCTGAGGTTAGGGTGCAAATTTAGAGAACACGAAACCGAATATTAGAAGAGCGAGGAAATAATTAGAGGGAAAAAAGAGTAGAAAACAGTATATAATAGAACTGAGAGACTAGAGAAGCTGAAAAACATACTGCATAATATGAAAGAGGGGAGAAAGAATAGACTAGCACGAGCAAAACAGCTAAAGCATGCTGAATGCTTGCTTATTCTTTCTCAAAATCTATTTTTTTATCTCTCTTTTTCTCTCTCTCTACATATTCCTTTCTCTATCTTGTTTCTCTCTCCGTCTCCTTTCTATAATTTCCTAGTAAGCTCAACTGAATCCTCTGCCAAGTTATTCTCATATGGTGAATGCCGCGTGAATTCTGGTAGAAGTGAATTCTAAGTGAATTAAGACTGAATTTCTCTGCTATAATTTTCTCACCCTTTCAATGAAAACGCACAATTAGAAAAAAAAGATGTTTTTTGTTGAAAAATCAAACCGTCCTAAAAAAATTTCAGGTGAAACATTTTTCACTCAAAAGTTTGAAATTTTTTCTACGGTTTTTAACTGTAAGTATACGATTTTATCAAAACGATTCATCTTTCAAAATGGTTTATTGATTTTATTGAGCGGCTTACATATTATATAGTAAACACGTTTGTAACGAAGAAGACTTTAAAACTTTTTTTCAGTCTAGCAGAACAGAAAATTTTGGCATTTTCTCTGTAGACAGCGAAACCAACGTGGACGGGAATCCGAATCTCCTTCGCCCCTCGGAACGAAAGGACCGCACAAAGAATGTTGATATACTGGAGAGAGTAAGGGGGAGGGGAAATGGCATTGGCAATTCAACTCGCCAGCCTCTCCTTGTGCACACAATGTTGAACATAGGGTATGTTTCATTATTTTACATACGTTTCTTTATTCACCGAAATCCGATTCGAGCTCAGCTCTTCCCGAGTTTCTCTGCGTTGAACACGAGTATTTATTTCACTGTCTATCTTTTTCCCCTATTTCACTCAATCCTTCACGCTCTCTTTCTTCTTCTCTATCATGAGTAAAAAAGCTCGATTAAATCATTGCAGAACGAACGGGAAAAACAAACAAATACAAGAACTTATTGAAAAAGAGAAATCATCAGTAAACACATCAAAGACTGCTGCGGAGCTAAGGACTCATTGCTCACTAGACATCGCAGTCCTCACTTCTGACGCAGAAAACATCGGACGTACATTCCGTGTGTGAGCTAGACTCAAGTTTCTCTAGGAGCCGTGAAATAGCATCGGAAATCGGAATGAAAAAGAGAAGGTACGATTTTCTTAGCACTACAATAACTATGGGCTGCCTATCTAAACATATAGTCTATACAGATTACAAGAAAACACAACAAGGGAGCGAGAGAGGAAAAGAGAATAAGATAGAGAGGCAGGTAGACCAAGAAAGAGAAAGAACTGAGAAAGGGAGAAGGCAAAGAGGTAGTGAGGGTGGGGGGGAGAAATAGAGCAGAGGAGAGTCAAATATCTCTGTGACCGGATCACTTGCATTTCTCTGCCTTGAGGTATAGTCATAGAGTTCTCTCACCGGCAGAATACCTCCATGAAAGAATGCAGAGATACCGCTACGCACATTTTTCTCTGAATTTCTCTTTCTCTCTCTCTCTCTCTCTCTCTCTCTCTCTCTCTCTCTGTTTGTCTGTAATTGTTACTTTTGATCTCGCTGCGTTTCTCACACTGTGTTCATTCCTTTTTAAACAATTTTTTCCCTCTTCCTCGCTGTCTCTGTATGATGGTGTTCATCATGTCCCCTCCCTTTTGTTGCTTCTTCTCCCCCAATCCCATCTCTCACTTTGTTTTTATAATTCCCACCCTCACTCGCTTCTTCACATTCACCGTTGATGCCATCTCAAGAGGACACTCAAGTCAAGAGATGCAACGGTTCTGCGTGAGAAATCTCGTCGACAACACGCAAATCAGCGATAAAATAGACACAATAGAATTACAACAAGTCAGAGAGCACACAGCACACTTCATCACGAGCCCCTTTGCGCGACTGTTTAAAGGGAACGGTCTTACCGATGCTCCCGCAACAGATACTTAGTAGTATTCACAAAAAGAGTCTCCCATCCACACAGCTGACAGTTTTATTTTCTCAAACATGTAATTTTGTTGATACTATTGGGTTCAAACTTTCTGATCGGAAAATGATTTTAAAAATTTCAAAAATAATATGACTTAAACAGGAAGAAATTTGCAAAGATTAGCGTTTAGGCACGTGAAAAATATCAAATAAAAAAATTCTTTTAATGCCTAACATCAGAGTAAGTAGAATAATTGTTTATTGGCAAAATCAAAAAAAGATCAAACGTAGAAAACAGTTTTTCCTATCCGCCGCACTTGGGCGATTTTGTGACGGCAGACAGGACAGGTATGCACGAAGTCAGAGAAGAAGGAGAGGAAGCAGGGCAGAGGGGCGCACGGCCACAGGAAAGTCGCTCCCAGCACGACCACGCAACAGACAGCGAACACCCCCAGTCGCGGGAACACTTCCGTCTCCACCAGACCCTGAGACACTCCCGCGTGTTTATACTTCAACAAGTGCACAGACCACTCATGTGAGAAAACTACCCTGCGCAAAGTTTCATGTTGTCACCACTAGACTGAAAAATGAAACTTCTGATTCTCAAGGTTTTTTTCTAATGCAATATCAGTGCTCGTTCCCTCCGCCTTCTCGAACATCATGGTCCAGCTGCTGGACAAGACATCATAAGCCATGATCTTCTAATGCGCCTTTTTGGTGTGAACTCTACTTCAATCAGTATGAACTACACCGTAAAACCCAATGTAACTGAGTTAGTTTTCATTCTTACTGAGTTTCATGAAAATTAATTAATGTGAATTTGTGATTGAAATATCATTGGAAGCTAAAAAACTATTAAGGAGAGAAATAAAACATTTCTTAATTCCTTAATTTCATCGGAGAGCATAAAAAGAAACAAATAATTAAGATTTATAAAAAATATTCCGTCTGCCAAGTCTTCCTTCTCTCACCCTGCATCGAGTACAGAAGACAATGTTTGGGTAACGGTCGAACTTCAATCGAGGCATCCATTGGTTCTCCATGACGAATGAGTCCTGGATCTTTCGCCGACAGCAGTCTTTGACGCGAGCCTCCTGCCAGGCACAACAACGAATTGTATGCATTGAAAAATTCAATCTTATTTCTTCGATTTGACCAATCACAATACAACTAATTTAAACAGAAAAAATCATTTTCTTATATCAACAGAACTCCTTAAGTCTTTATTATTTCTTTATGCTTTAGTGATAATTTGAAGAAAAAAGTGGAATTTGAGAACGTCAATGTTAAAAACATAAGTTTCTAAAATTGAAGAAAAAAACCGGTTAAATAAATAAGTGTTTGAATTGTTTTAATCTTATCAGGTTTAACTAAAATGTACCAACTTCTAGTGAAACGGTTTGAAGACCCGCAAAACCTCTGCGATAAACAAGGATGCTGTTGTCATATCCAATGAGTGGCGGATCTTTTTCTCGTCGAGTAGCCTTTTTCTTTGCCGTCAAGTTCATCCATCTTCTTCCGTATCGAAGAGCTAACGTCCGAACTTGGCTCAACAAGCGTTACAGGTTTTGACACAAACTTTTTTCCACAATCTGTTCTAGTATCTGACACTTACTTCGCTAGCTGTTACTTGACCGTGCCTTTTTTTTGTTCAAAAAAGGACCTCGTTCTAGTGCGATGTCTGCCGAAAGAGATCTCGATAGAAGAAAGAATCGCGCCGAGAGTCACGGAGACTGAGAGGAGCACGAAGAGATCTCTCATAGAGCTCAGTCCAAGTCTATCGGGAGTCCGCAAGATCTCAAATCAATTTCTGCTCATATCGAACACTTTTCAATGGTTAAAAAATTTCTGCTCTAAAAAAGTCAGGCAAGTTTTCAACACGTGAAAGAAATAAATCGAACTTGCACATGACAGGTAGAGGAGAGTTCGCCGATCCACTTGCTGTCCAATTGTTCCATTGCCCCACCTAAGTTAGAGCACCGCAAGTTTATTTGTTCACTAACTAGTCTTGATATCTGGCATTCTAAGCAAAACGTTCCATATTGACGCGAGGTTTGGCCATTGAGGTATAACTGTATCATAGAACCCGAAACCGGTTCTATGGCAGTTAGCACGGCAATGTTTAACACCCGGAACTCCGCAATGTTTTTCTTCCAAAGCAGTAATTATGGTGTGAGTTGTTTTATACGGTCTCCTATTTTTCGTAAGGCTTTGTTAGCGTCAATTAAGCCTAAGCAGATAAACATATCAATTAACAAATACCTATGTCGTGAAGTGATATGTCACGGTACAAAATGTGGTGTAACAGCCGTGAGCGGACTCACTCTCCGCCATGCGTAGAATAGACGCTGTTATGTGTGAAGTCCACGGAGATCCCTTGGTGAGGGCCACTCCGTAGGCCGCTCTTCCGAAGAGAGTCCCCCGAGGGCGAAGTTCGCACCGCTTCGAGACCTCCCAGTCTATCCGCGAAGAATCCCATATGAAAGCGTCCAATGAACTGCAACCAGTATTATTCAAGTGGCTGAATAATAATTTTCTCTGTATCAAACTTTTTAATTGAAATATTCAAAAGTAACCCTTTGAGAAGCGCTTCAATGGCCTCGTCGACTCTCTCGACGTTATGTGCTTCCATCTTACGAAACATAGTCGACAGCTCCACGTGTCTTTTGAAGTATTGATAGACGTTGGAGTGTAGAACAGTGCCGAAAGAAAAATTTGCAGATGGATTCCGAAGCTGAATAAATCATTTTACTTATCAGCACTGATCAACTTTATATCAAAATGTTGTTGCTAGTGAGTACCAAACATACTCTGGGATCTGAGATTCCGGTGAGAGATTTCTCCGGCTGGTCAAGAACCAGAAACGCAGCTAGGTTAGCTGTGTACGAGGCGATGACAATCATACTGAAGCCACACCAGACAACGGCGAGTACCCGCGAGGAGAAGCTCCGAGGAGTTTCTCGAACCATATTTTCAATTTAGACTTGAGAGTCTACCTTTTTTAAAAAATTGTGACAGTGTATACATCAAAAACAGTTTCTATGTTAAAATTAATGTGAGAATCTATTTGGGAGTGGCAGTATGCACAACTAGCTCTTCTCACGTCTGAGAAGCAGTTATTTCGGAGAAGTTTTCGTAACCGGACCTGGGTAACAAAACGACGTTTTGAAAATAATAATAATAATAATAACAAAAACTAAAAAAATTTAAGATGAAGGTTTAATAGAACGTGTGATACTTTGTTAAAATTGAGAGAAAGGGATTGGAAGGAAAAGTATGTGCTTAGTGTTTATGTTTGACAGAGCTCAGGAAAACATGAAGGCAAAGGAAATAGTCGTAAAATGTACTTTCAGAGACTCCGCTGTTGAGGAGGACTCCCCATACGAACCACATCGCCTCGTCCACACCTACTCTTCCTTCGGTCTTCTCTCTCCTCATTCCGGGCAGATCATGAGTTGTCTAAATTGAAAGAATAATCAGTCGTTGAAAATTGTTTTTAAAAAAAACTCTGTTAAAAATACCCACACAACTAACCTCATAAAATCGTTCAAAGGGAGAGTACTTGTCCAGCCAATAGATGAAAATTCCCACAGCAACAACGGCGACAAGGAGTGCAAGCCAGAGAGAAGACTGCAATGGCTGCAGGAAAGACTGCATCGGGGAAGCCCGAGGACTCTGCAAGGCAGTCTTATTCCAGTCCTTATCTGGTCCTGATTCCGGAGACTCAACCAACCGCCTTTTCCACGATTCTGATTCCGTGATAAAGCCAGGGCTCAGAGAAGTCCACGAATTGCTCCCTTTCAGGGTTGATGGAAATGGCGCCGATGGCCATGTCTGCTTGCTGCTCAGCCTTAACTTCTCTAGCTCTCAATCAATTGGAATGTTTGACTTGTTGGTCAGAGGCAAAAAACATTTCATAGAAAATATGAAAAAGTGAGTTTACAATTACAGGAAGAAGCTCTGAAGCTGAAGTGTAAGCGAAAACAATCAGAGTTCATTAGACTTTATAAAGTACTTGTGTGGAGAAAAAAACAAATACATATATTATGCAGTGATTTAACACTTTATATCAGAAAGAGCCTTACCAAAATGCGAATTGCACCAGTCAAGTTCAATCCTCCACCAGGGGCAGCGACCACACATCCGTAGCTCTCCACCAGCCGCAATTCGAATTGGAATGTGGTATCTAGATGATGTGTAGGGGCAGAGGATATGTCTGTATCCTGTCATCAGCAAAATTGTACAAGGAAAGGGCTAAGGTGACAGTATTACTAATAAAAATGGTTAGATTCAAATGACTGTGTGAACATTTCCAATGTTCGGTAGCATAGTAGTCAGAGGCTTCTCCACTGAGGACAACATGTTTGATATGTAAACGACATCAAGAAGATGGCTAACCTGATTGGGTTGGGACAATGCCTCGAGTAGATCAATGGCATATCCACAACAGCAGAAGTGTTCTCTCCGGCTCCCAGTGACTCCGATAAATCTTGGACAGTAATACCAAGAACCGAGCTGCAAGTCATATTGGCAGTGTTATTCATAGTTTATCATTAAGCTCTTCATTTAAGCACACAAAAAAGAGTATGAATAGTCATACTTTCGAAAGTATGAAATTGGTACGGAATACTTTAAAAATATTCCAAATCATACCACATACATGTATTACTATTTATATTTTGAAAGTATGACTATTAATAAAATGAAAGTATGCTGAATATACTTTGGAAGTATGCTATAAAAAGAAAGTAAGCGTATATAGAGCATCCTGAGTCAACCTGGTTTGATAATTAGATTAGTGCCAAGAAAAGGAAGAGAAGCCACCAAGACATACTTTCAACACTATTCCATTCATACATTGATTGTATGCCTCTCTAGCATACTTCCATAATTACACGCAGGAATAATTTCAATGTGTTACTATTCATAAATCACATGTATGCCTTTTTAGCATACTTTCCCAAACTCATCATTTTTTGTGTGTGCGTTCAAGCCAAGAACTCCACATAAAACTTCTAATTATTTAGCTCAGTCTAAGTTTGGAGCTTTTTCAAGTCCCTGAAATAACGAGCGAGTAGATAAATCAATGCAAAGACAATTTGCAGGTCTACAAACAGTGAATAATTATCTTAAGACTTTGGTCCTATCGAATGTTAAGCCTCAAAAGCAAAAATCTCAGCTTGGATGAATCTCAATGCTCGACAATATCAGACTCATTAAACCGTTGTAACACGCTTGTTCCCAATTACTGACAAGTTGTATCGTTGAAGAAGGGGAGAGAGTGAATGTGAAAGGTCGCGTTATTGATTGGCAGTGATCTGGAGAAGGGACGGGGAGGGCATACACGAAAGGAGGATCGTGTACCGTGAGGACTCGAAGACGACGAGGAAGCGTTATTTCAAAGGGCCGATGACCGAGAGGCCAGTTCACCAGAGACTCCGATAGGGCCAACAAATCTCCATGCTGCAATATATTGTACATGGTGATGTCGAGCGAGAGTGTAAGAGAAGAAGAGGATCAATAGAAAGAGAGACAGAGATAGAGAGAAAAAAGAAAGAGAGAGAGTTAGAGAGGAGAAAGAGAAAGAATTGAAAAGAGATCAAGGACTCGTTCATGTGCTAACCATGGTCCCGACTTCTGTTCTCTTCTCGCCTGCGATACTGAGGATGTCATAATCGACGAGTTCTCTCCGACATCGCTCGTTAAAACGGATTTTGAGAGTACGAGTTGAACAGATTCCACTTAACATCATGCGGAAATTTTCTAAGTCTCTTGGAAATTTTTTCTCTTAAAAAAAAAGAAGATTTTTTTTCTCACCAAACCTTAAATTTCATTAGATTATCAACGCACCGATAAATACGTGGGGCATCATCATTCGTCCAGCGATCTTCCCTTTTTCTGCAGTCATTTGGAGGCTTTTCGTTTCCCTGGGGGAATGAAGATTTTTAACATGGTACAGGAAAAACTTTTGAAACATGGTACAGGAAAGCCTAACTCCGGGAAAAGTTGATTTTTACTCAGAAACAGGCAAACTACACACAGAGAAAAATTGATCAGTTTTGATCCATTTTCTGAACAATATAAAGGGGACGATGTTCTTAGTGCTCTTTATATTGTTCAGTCTGTAGTAAAACGTCGCCCCACCTAGCGCTAATTCGCGATCTGCGAAACTGTTCAGTTGTGGTCAATAATATTGTTCACTTGGAAAAAAGTGTGCTGTATTAAACCTCGCCCATAAATTGCGAGATTTTCTTCCTTTTTCTTGAGTTTTTTCTTTTTCTTTTTTTTCTTCCGAATTAAAACAAAATTTTCGTGTTTCTCTGGAATGTAATGAACTCTTCAAATCAACAAACTTTTTTTTCCAACAAGCATACAAACAAAAGATTCACAGTAGAATTTGAAAAAATTCAAGGTCTATTATTTTCACTAGTTACACTGGTTCAGAAAAATTCTATTACACTGGTTTCAAAAAAATTAAGCATGATGCGATGACACTTCAAATCAACAAACTTTTTTTTCCAACAAGCATACAAACAAAAGATTCAAAGTAGAATTTGAAAAAATTCAAGGTCTATTATTTTCAGAAAAATTCTATTACACTGGTTTAAAAAAAATTAAGCATGATGCGATGACACTAAAAAATCAATCAATGCTCAAGATATGAAAAAAAAATTATTACAATATAAGTTTGACCATTAAAAAATACTGGATTTCAACGTAAATGGTTGTTAACCGTGATTGCAGTTCCAATTGAGAGGTCTTCGGATTTCTCCAGCAAGGCCGAACCTGTTGACCTGCGGTTGCTTAACAAAAATTCAACCACAATTCGTCTCTATGAAGTTTTAAAAAACACACTTAATAATATCAAAGCTTACAAGCGATACGCGAATTGGCGGACGAAAAAGTTTTTGCAAACTTAGAAAATCACTTCTTAAATTTGTGAGAATTCGTTCTTGAATCTTGATTTATTATAAACAATGCTAGCTAAAATAACTCATAAAATCCATATTTTTTCAAATCACTTCAAATACAATGAATAATTTCTCAATAAAACACTTCAACTAATACTTGAAATCTGAAAATTGCAACAAAAAAATGCAACATCATCTTTCTAAATGCAAAAGTTGCTCCATTTGGACAGTCACAGCGTCATTTTATTGCTAATCAGGAAACCGAAAAATTGAAACAAAACCTGTATGTATCTGACTGTATGTGAGCAAATTAGTTTTACTTTTTACGGTAAACAACGGTGGGTGAGCAAAACAGTGCGCAGGCTAATTGGTGTTTGAATACGCGCCTTAGGGAGTGTACTGTAGGTGCGTTGCGTATGCGTAGCATACGGGAAGACGAGAGAGGGAAGTAACTCAGTCTACGTTTATCGTGCGTTAAAGCAAGATGCTGTAAGTGGTAGTATGAGTGTTGAGTGGTTTTTTTTGTGGATTGATTGTTGTCGCAGATTTGACGTGAATTGTCAAGAAGAGTGTTAGGTTCTGGAACACGTAGGTTGTGTGTTATATGATTGTGAATGAATGTCTATACGGCTAAGAATTGCCGATTGCTTGGCTTTGATTTACGCTTAAAGTTGCGCAGTGTAAGTTGAAGGCTGAATTACTCGTTATTATTGTTAAAGTTATGGGTGAAATTGTGGTGATCGAGTTTTGCAAGTAGTGAGATTGTGAAGGTCGAGTTTTGCGTCTAGGCACGCCGTTTATCCTTCTCATTGTCATTTAAGTGCTCGGATATGTTCGCGTTAATCGCTGATCGCTTGTCTCAGTTTTGTTTATCGGGGTAATCTTACGTAGTGTATGATAGTCACGGATGTGAGTTTCGTTTGTGCTATTACATAATGTGGACCGAGACAACTTAGCTGCGTAGCTAGACTGAGCGCGCGTGCTTGGCAGTCAAAGAACAACGGAGCGAGCCGTGAGCGAAGGGTCATTGAGTAAAAAGGGGTAGTCACCGACTACACATAGTTTTGATATCAAAACTCCATGGTGTTCATAGCCGTATTCCAGTATTAAAATTCAATTTAATTGTGGAGAGAAGTTGATTAGAGTTTTTGAGGATATGTATTGCGTAAGGAAATGTGGAAGAATTTTTGACTTGAAAAGTCTGAACGAGAAAGTTGTTCATATGTAGCGAGTGAGAATTTCTATGATAGTAGAAAGTGGACAGAACTATGTATAAAAAGATGAGAATGAAAAGGTAAGTTACTGAGCACTCCCGAGTAAGTTGTTGGCATTATCGCACAAAAATTTTTTGAGTGAAGTTTTTGAACGTGTTCGCGTCATTGGGCCGGAGAGTGTCCATCAAGTAGGATGCAGGAGGAGGTGCGGGAGCAATTAGTTCGCAATCACGGCATTAGTTGCTAGCTTAGCAGGATTTCGGATTGAAGAGTATCAGGAGTTCGGGTATATTTGGATGGTGGTATTGTGTGAGAAGGAAGTGTGATCGAAGGCCTCAGGGCAGACGAGATAAGCCGTGTAACAAGAAGGATCAAGGGTAAGACCGGTAACGTACAGGCACAAGGGTAAGAACTGAAACAAGCAGGCACAAGAGTAAGACCTGGAACAAGCAGGCACAAGAGTAAGATCTGGAACAAGCAGCCACAAGGGTAAGAACTGAAACAAGCAGGCACAAGAGTAAGACCTGGAACAAGCAGGCGCAAGAGTAAGTTCTGGAACAAGCAGCCACAAGAGTAAGACCTGGAACAAGCAGGCACAAGAGTAAGACCTGGAACAAGCAGGCACAAGAGTAAGACCTGGAACAAGCAGGCACAAGAGTAAGACCTGGAACAAGCAGGCACAAGAGTAAGACCTGGAACAAGCAGGCACAAGAGTAAGACCTGGAACAAGCAGGCACAAGAGTAAGACCTGGAACAGGCAGGCACAAGAGTAAGACCTGGAACAAGCAGGCACAAGAGTAAGACCTGGAACAAGCAGGCACAAGAGTAAGATCTGGAACAAGCAGGCACAAGAGTAAGATCTGGAACAAGCAGCCACAAGAGTAAGACCTGGAACAAGCAGCCACAAGAGTAAGACCTGGAACAAGCAGGCACAAGAGTAAGACCTGGAACAAGCAGGCACAAGTGTTGCGGAAGAACAAGTCCAAGTGACAGCGGATTCGTAATTAGATTATCAGATTGATCGGAAAATTGGAAAAGTGATCAGTAATGGATTGAGAGAAGAATCCGTAATGAATTAGAGGGGCTAAGTAACGTTGCCGGGGAGTCACGACCGGAATTCAAAATGAATATAAGAAGTACTTGGTGCAATACATGCATGTCATGTAGAGATAAGAGGAAAAGCGAGTTTGATGTCAACACACGAATCGGTCAGGGGTGAAGCTAGAACAGGCAGACAGGAGAAAGAAAATATTGAAATTCCGGAACAAGATAGAGGTGAGTTGTGACGCTGGGTAGAGAATAGATTTGAAGGTAAAGCGATCAGCAGTTTTCGAGAAGGAGAGTTGTTGGCTGACATAACCAACCGATTTGATGCATTGAAAGTAGCGTAAGAGATCGTCTTCTAAAAACGAGTCGACTGCAGAGTAGGGGTGGAATTCAATTCAATTCAATTCATTTATTCCATGCAAGAACAACAACTTGTAATACAATTATGAATGGTAGTTCCAATTAGCATGGACGCGTAGGATAGGGAGACAAAGAAAAAAAAAACAATCATTCATTCAAAAGTGCTGAATGGCATTCAACTAATCCAAATATCATCTAAGAAAAAAAAATGATATGAAATAGCGTCTATAGTTATTTATAATCAGAAGATTGTGTCCTATACATATGTATGTAAATACAAATAATCGTCAATCTGTTACACTCGGACAAGGAAGCACAACTTCAAATGGAATTTTTTTTAGTCTTGTCGCAAAACTTGAAGAACTTTCGATTACAACGATATCTTCCGGAAGGGAGTTCCATATTGCTATTGATCTAGAGACAAACGTAGACAACCTAGCCGGGTAAACGATAGGCAGACGAATTCTGAGAGAGTGCGCTTGTCTTGTATTATACTTGGGGGGAGATAAAATGTATAGAAAGGAAAAATCGAGAGAGCATTTGTTATGTAAACATTTGTGCAAAAAACTTAGATCTCTGAATGCTCGACGATATTCTAATGACTCAGTTTTGAGCAGTTTCAATCTCTGAGAATAAGGCAGGCTTACATTACCACATCTATATAACAGCCTTCTAGTAAAATTACGTTGTACATATTCTAAATCATTGATGAGGTATTTCGTGGTAGGGGACCAAATTTCAGTCCCGTATTCGAGAATCGGTCTAACGTATACATTAAAAGCAAGCATGAGCATTTCGCATGATTTGGTCTTGAAAGCCTTCAGAATAAGGTTTGCAGTAGAAGAGGCTTTTTTACAAATCTTCTCAATATGAGAATTGAAACGGAAATCATGAGTTAACAAAATCCCTAAATCTTTAACCTGGTTGGTAACAATCAATGGAATATGGTTGATAGAGTAGGGGTGAAACACCGATTGCTTGCCTATATGAAGAACAGTACATTTAGAAGTTGATAGAGTAAGGTTCCACTGAGTGCACCACTCAAATATATTGTTGACTGCTGTTTGTAAGTCATCTGAATATAAGGGTACTTGAGCTAGCAGCTTAACGGAATATATCAGAAGAAGAAAGAATTTCCCAGGCAAAACGAGAATTGGAGGCAATTCGGTTTCCAGTGAAAACCACTGGTAGAAGGTCAGAAAGAAAGGTACTATAATGGAGATAACATGAGACAGCCAAGTGATGGTCGTCAGGATTAAGGAAGAATGTGAAAGGGTAGACTTGCACAAGATTGTCAGTGCGATTGTTGCACAAGCTGAATTCGGTATTGTATGTATATTAGGGCGGTTGTAAGAGAGTAGAACATGGAAGCAGATTTGCAGAGTCGAGTGAGAAAAAAAAGAAAGATGACTGGAGCACTAAGAAGCAGATATTCAGAGGATGGGCACCAAAGAGACGGTTGCCGGTGGCAGACATGTTCGCACATGTGTTAATGGTGAGAAGTGTCGCTCAAGAAGGAGATGGTAGAAATTAGTAGCGTTAACACATTGGTTTCTGAAGGTGTGGGGAAGGCTGGCACGTTTTTGTGGTGGAATCGCCCACTGCAAAAAAAAATAATATAAAAAAAGAAAGTTTACTTGTGGAACAAAGTGCAGATCAAATGTGATATGGAAAGTACCTTGTGGCAAATGTATCCCATATTACAGTAGGTTTCGAAAGGGAGAAACAAGTTTCTCTTAAGATGCATTTTGTTACAGGAAAAGGGCGAATAGAATAGTAACAGGCGCTTATATTCTGAAAACGTTCTGTGAAACAAGGGCAGCGTCTGAATTCACATTCCGTTCATGTACTTTCTAGGACTAAGAGCAGAAAGAAGTACTAGTGCACGGTCTCTACCTTGGTCTACGCTCATGGTTTATTCACTGCGGTCAAGTGTTGTACATCCCGAAGGCGGGTGTATTCAAACAAAGGTTATATGAGACGACGGATGGAGTTTACGACAGTAGGAGTCAATATAATTGGTGTTTGAATACGCGCCTTAGGGAGTGTACTGTAGGTGCGTTGCGTATGCGTAGCATACGGGAAGACGAGAGAGGGAAGTAACTCAGTCTACGTTTATCGTGCGTTAAAGCAAGATGCTTTAAGTGGTAGTATGAGTCCCGCCCACCCACCCAAATCAAGATGAAGGAGGAGAACGCTAGAGTATTGAGAGATGGCTGGCACTGAGGTTGAATGAAGTACCTTAAGAAGTCGCGCCAGGAGCAATTGCGGAGAGCAGCAGACTCCGATGTCTTAGGTAGTTTATGGCTTACAGAAAATGTGCGAAGAAGCGTTGGAATGTGGGATCGGAGTTACAATGGCTGCATGATATGAGTTACAGTTATATCCATTCGCGGCTGGAGTTAAGCAAGAATACAAGGCTTATAGTCGTATCTTAGGGACGGTCAAAGCGACTACGTCGCCAATTACAAGAGTGAAAGTATAGTACATCAGAAACAAAAGAAGCGTTACCTTGACTGACCTCAAAGAAATAGGCTGACTGAGACGATTGAAGGACCGAAATGTTGGCTCGTGACATTTCGAATAATATGCCGAGGTAGTAGCGTTACTAAGAGGAGGTGTCTCAAAGGGAGGTTCCATTAGAATTGGATTTAGACGAGCAAGAAATGAATAAAGTGGGAAAGGTAGTGCTAAAGTTATCGGACGAGTTAAATGTCTGAAGAAGAGCAGTTGGAGAACAAATATGTATAATACATTATCTCAGTTATCGATCACCAGATGTCATAGCGTCTACCAATTTTCGGTTCCAATGACTGTTTTTCGTGATAAGTTCAACGTTCGGACTGAACTAATCACTGAAATAGAAAGTTGAGATACCAACCGATGTACTAGGACTGTTCGCAACGACGACACAGTTGCACATTCCAGTCCTATATCCAAGTGTTTTCCAATTTAATAATCTGTCGGTCAGCCATGGGAGCAATAACTCTGAACCAGGTTTCCTATGGCATACATATGTACATAGACCTCATCCCAGTTAGAAATACTCGCCCTCGTTTCCATTGTTTAAGTATATATAGGCAACCCAATATCGACGGATCAGTTACGAAAAGAGTGCTAGCAAGCTTGTGAAGGAGCTGGTTGTGAAGGAGCTGGCCGGAAGAGCTCACCATACTTCAGCTCAGAAGAAGAAGGCGTATAGAGCATTTAAAGGAGCATCATTGGAGTAAGCAAAACGTAGGTAAACGAGGATTCCTCAACAAGGAATCGCGCCGTATGTCAAGAATGTTTTAAAGACACCATAAGGTGTGTTGTCAATATGAATAGAGGCAATGTTTCTTTTAACAACTTTCTTAGATATGTAGCGATAAGACTATATGAATGAAGCAGACTGTTGAACTATCAGATGATAATGCGGAAAAGGGAACAATAAATGTGCCTTGTATGTTATGTGTGTTTCAATTATTAAATGTCACCAAGGAGAGAATGTT